>CM056059.1:101875151-102248933 GCA_029574335.1 Rana kukunoris
AATTATGCACTTACGACAGGGTCTCCGCTACGCAGACGAGATACCTCTCTCTTCGGAAGCCCAAGTCGAACTACGATGGTGGCTCCGGCACGCCGTCGAGTGGAATGGCAGAACTATCTTCAATTCATACCCAGACATCATCATAGAATCGGACGCGAGCCGCCGAGGCTGGGGTGCTCGTTTAGGGGGGATCTCGACGGGAGGGACCTGGTCCAGAGAAGAATCTCTCTTACACATCAACGCACTGGAACTCTCAGCGGCACTATTCGCCATTCAGAGAATCTTAGCGGAGAAATCCAATTGTTGCGTTTTATTGCGCATGGACAATATTGCGGCGGTGCAATACATCAACCGCCTGGGTGGCACCAGATCCAAGATCCTAGCAGACATTACCACAGAGATTTGGCACTACTGTCTGTCCCGCGACATCATCCCTACGGCGGAGTACATTCCGGGTACCTCCAACACTGTCGCAGATTGGAACTCCCGTTACCTTATCGACTCCAGCGATTGGCGTTTGGACCAATCAGTCTTTACCCAACTGAACCTACTCTGGGGCCCCCTGGGAATAGACCTATTCGCCTCACGTCTCAATCACCAGCTTGCCCGTTTCTTCAGCTGGAGACCAGACCCGGGGTCCTTGGCGGTAGACGCTTTCCGCCACTCTTGGACGGGGGAAACGCATTATGCGTTTCCCCCATTCTCGATGATCCCCAAGGTCCTACTACAGATTGTGAATCAGGAAGCGACGGTGGTGCTGATCACCCCATGGTGGCCGACTCAACCATGGTTTCCTCTCCTGCTGGAATTAACCATGGACCGTCCCAGACTTCTGCCCCCGTTCCCGCACATCCTCTCCCACCCGACCAAGGGCATTCACCCCATGGTAGAGGAAGGCACGCTGACACTCCTGGCATGGTTGGTCTCGGGGTGCCAGACGTACACGACGGACTTTCAAACTCAGCTAGAGATCTCCTCACCGTGGCCTGGGCCCCCGGGACTCGATCGGCATATCGATCAGCCTGGGGCCTCTGGGTACGTTGGTGTGAACAACGGCAAGCTGATCCCGTACGTGCCCCTATTTCCGTCATAGCGAATTACCTAGCGGACTCTTTCGGATCTGGCAAGTCGTACAGTTCTATCAATATTTATAGATCAGCCATATCAGCCTATCACTACCCCGTGGACTCTCTGCCGATCGGCAAACATCCCCTGATATGCAGATTGTTACGAGGCATCAGGTTCAAACGACCTCCTCGCCCTAAATACCAATCCACCTGGGACGTCTCCAGGGTCCTCGAAATGTTCTCCAGCTGGGAGGACAACGATAATCTATCTCTCAAACTACTGTCTTTTAAACTTACGGTACTACTGTGCCTCATCTCCATCAAACGTGTCTCAGACGTTAGGGCCTTAGACATTTCTAGACGTCAGTTTTCTCCTCAAGGGGTTAAGTTCTCGGTAGTCCGCAGGACAAAAACAGGCCTACAATCGGTGTTTTACCCCTATTTTCCTGCACACCCACGACTCTGCGTGGCTAGATGCCTACAGGCCTACGAAGCACGCACTACCGACCTGCGACCCCCGGGATTTTTCCAACTCCTAATATCCTACGTACGTCCACACCACCCGGTCACTCCTGGCACGATGGGTTAGATCAGCCATGGCAATGGCGGGTATAGACGTCACCCTGTTTGGAGCACATTCCTCCAGAGGGGCTATGGCTACCAAGGTGGTTGTGACTGGAGGCTCTCTTACTGACCTGCTAATGGCGGCCGACTGGTCTTCTGAGACCGTTTTTCGTTTCTTCTATTTCAGACCGGAGGAACATGTCGCCATGTCTGTCTTACGATAATCAGACCTCTGAATGTCTTGGTTTTTTGGATGCAATAATAATATAGATGTTGTGTTAAGCTTTGAACTTGCATAAGATATGAGCCTCCTGTCTGACGTATAATTCGAGATTTTCCTAGCTTGTGACGGAAAATATTGATTATATGAAGACAGGAGGCGAGTATCTTCCCTCCCTTCCCAACCCTCTCATGATTTTCCGTATTATTTCAGGCTATTGATACCATTCGCGACCAGAATGTGCAAACAACCTACTAATCGGGTGATGTTCCCCTACTTCTGGAGGACCTGTTGGTCAGAATTACTCAGTTGGTTATCCCACGTTAGGAACCGTTGCTGTTACCATGGAACTTCCGGACAGGAAACTGTGAAGCCGGCTGGCCAAGAGTCCACATATAACGACGAAGTTCAAGTTCGGATCCGGGTGTCCATACCTCAAGATCCACATAAAGAAAGAGGAAGAACCAAAGGAGGACAGTCCATATATAGAGACTAGGAGGGGAGTGGCTAAGGCCCAAGGACTGCTGGGATACGTAGTTCATACAGTTTTTTCTTTTTATTTACTACGTTAAAATGATTTTGCACTATCTGCTATGAGCATTAATAAAGAAACATTAATGCATAAGATACTCGCCTCCTGTCTTCATATAATCAATATTTTCCGTCACAAGCTAGGAAAATCTCGAATTATTAGTTCCATTTGTTTAGATGCAGCATTCGTTATTTCAGATGATTCATAACTTCGGATAAATTCGTATTTGTTACATTCACTAACAGCCAAATTTGAAAGGAAATTCCAATATCTATAAGTTAATAGTTAGTTATTGTAATTTAGTTATTCGTTAGTATTTTCGTTCTCATTTTCAAATTTACGGATTTATAAATTTACGGACTTCGGACGATCATAACAAATGATCTGAAAAACAAACAAAAAAAAAAACGAATGAAACAAAAATGAACACATTTTTCGGTAGTGCACATATTGTTTAAATCGGCAGATCCACGTTCTGCCTCTCTGGACATCAAGTCCGCTGGACCCACGCCGTTTGCGCACCCACACAACCACATGCACTGACTGATGTACAAGTACGTCAGTTTGCGCAGCCAACCTGCCTTTCCGCAGTATATATGCGGAAAGTGGTTGGCATGTGGTTAAAGTTTATGGGCCAGATTCAGGTACAGCGGCGTATTTTTTGGCCGGTGTAGCGCATCTCATATGCGCTACGCCAACGAAAAACAGGGAGCCCAGAACAGTATTCTCAAAGCATTTGCGCTGTATGTTGCGCCGGCGTAGTGTAAATAGGCCGGCATAAGCCCGCCTAATTCAAAGTAGGCGGGTAGTGGGCGTGCTTCATTTAAATGAACCGTGAACCCATGTAAATGAGCGGCGAATAGAATGCCTAAGATACACGTCGAACACTGCCTACGATGTTAACGTCATAGCCCCATTCACGTACGACTTATGTAAACGACGTAAAAACGACGGCTGTTCCGACGTCCATACCTTGCATGGGATGTGCCACCTTTTTGGTGGTTTATCTTTACGCCGGAAAAAAACGCCTTGCGTAAACTTCGTAGATTACTGCGTCGGGCGTACGTACGTTTGTGAATCACCATATCTTGCTCATTTGCATATTTATAATGGGAAAGCCGAATGCGTCCAGTGTAAATATGCACCCAAGATACGACGGCGTAGGAGACTTACGTCGGTCGTATCTTGGCAAAATTCAGGCGTATCTGATTTAAAGAATCAGCACATAGATTCGACGGCGCACATTTGGACTTACGACGGCGTATCAGTAGATATGTCTGTGTAAGTCTTTGTGAATCTGGGCCTATGTGCGTGTAAAGGTAGGCGTCCCAATACTTTTAGTAATATTGTGTACATACTTGTGTTGGTCCAAGGTGGACCAATGTAATTCTGTAAATATCCATTCAATAAGAAACCACTGCTCACAGTTTATGTTTGACGGCCATGATGCTCAGACTGCACAACAATTGAGGCACATGCCCTGCACTGCACTACAGCAGACTCTCAGGTATACAAATGATTTGATGGCTCCACAGGCAATACTTTCAAAAAATGGCTTTATTGTAGAACAAAGTCCATAAAAACAACCACAACTGATCAGACAGGGAAGGGAAAAGGTAGGTTAGACGCGTTTCACATGGAAGTTTGTGCTTTCTCAATACCACATAGAGTCGCAGTCCACACATTATATATATAAAAATATAAATATACAGTATATGGTATCATTAAATACAAAACATGTGTATAATCAATAAAATGCAAGACATCAAATGTGTGACAGGACATACTCCTGATTACCAAATAAATGTATGATCAAAAAGTCTTTAAACAAAGGTTGAACTTGTTGTATAGTAATTAACTCAAAACATGTATATAATAACAAATCAAAAAACGTCAATAAAAAATAAAATGAATATGAAGAAAAAAAAAAAAATGTATGCATACTTATGGGAGTCCATGCATAAAAATATACACATGTTCATGGATGGAGCGACTGAGATGAAAGTATCTTAGAGAAGATTTTGACACCCAGGAGGGGGGTCCCTTTGGGTGTTCTGTGCAAATATGAAATATTTTGGATGGTCAGTTTGATGTCCTGCAGTTGATTGATTACACATGTTTTGTATTTAATGATACCATATATTTATACAATGTGTGGACTGCGACTCTATGTGGTTTTGAAAAAACACGAACTTCCATGTGAAACACATCTACCTACCTTTTCCCTCCCCTGCCTGATCAGTTGTGATTGTTTTTTATGTACTTTGTCCTACAATAATGCAATTTTCTGCAAATATTGAGTGTGCAGCCATCCAATCATTCCTATACCTGCAAATATACATTGCTTACCATCTGCAAGTAGAGAACTAGACTGCTCCTCTATTAACCAATAACAGGCTGCAGTGGGTACTGGACCAGGCTTTATTACTTGGCCAATGTAGTCTGCAGGGAGGTCTTACAATAAAACCTGGCTGTGCTGTGTTGGAGGGACAACTAGACCACAAGACAGTGGTGATCGGTGGTAATTTTTTTCGGGGGGCAAACAGTGGCACCACCACCCCCCCTCCAGTCAGTCGGGTCCGGAGCACTTATCCCATCTATTGGTGGGCAGAGCTTCCCCCAGGCTTCCCCTGCTCTCTGCGGACACCACGGTGGCTTCCCCTTTCCCTGCTCTCCAAGGGTATCATGCCAGTGGTGGCTTCCTTTTCCTGCTCTCCACGGGCATGATGCCAGCGGTGGCTTCCCCTGCTCTCCACAGGCATCACAGCAGCGGGGGCTTTCTCTTCCCCTGCTCTCCAAGGGTATCACGGCGGCGGTGGATTCCCATTCCCCTGCTCTCTGTGGGCATCACAGCGAGAGTAGCTTGTCCTTTCCCTGCTCTCAGCGGTCATCAGGGTGGCGGGTTCCCCTTCCCCTGCTCTCCGCAGTCATCATGGTGGCGGCTTCCTCTTCCCCTGCTTTCCATGGCTTCCGTTTCCTCCCTCCTCCTCAGCGGTCTATCATGACACTTCTTTTTTTGGCCAATCAGGAAACGGGTCTCATACCAGCTTCCAGATAGGCTGGGAGGAGGATCAGTGTTACAATAGGGAATATTAGTTTGCAATTGTAACATACCTGGGTGGGCCCGTAGCGCACCCTATTTTGGAGCCTATTAGAGCTCTTGCTCTAATCAAGTGCTTCAAAACCACCCCTGTTGGAATTCATGTATCCAAAGTCCAGAAAGGGGCCGGATGCATGGATAGACAGGGGGGCCGCAAATAGGGGGGCGGCGCCCAGGCGCCCCTAATGGATGGGCCACCCCTGCTGGTTAAATAGAAATACAAATTAATTTGCAAAACAGTTAACATATTTGTATTTCAATTACCCATTTAAATTATACCAACAACAGTATAAAGAACATAAGTTGCCTTTAAGAGAATCAAGACTTAACTGCTTAAGCCAATTGGCAGTAAAGGTTTTTCGTAATACGAAATCTCAGTACTCTGTGTTTTACACACTTCAGGGCCATAACATTTTGAATGATTAATCAGCTAACGCACAAATGACTTCTTTTAACCCTTCATCCCTCTCCCATTAACGACAAAGGGTTTCTCAGTTGCCGAAATTGTGAACCTTATTAATCCAAGAGTAATGTCTAAGTTATGCAAATTAAATCTCATGTCTCAAATGAAGCAATTCAAGTTCTAAGTGACTTGTTTGTAAGTTGTTTTCAAATGACAGATTACTGAATCTGGAACTAATGTCGACCGAATGCAAATTTTACATGGTAATAATAGACCAACAATTCAACGATAAATGCAGGTATACTTCTTAGTTTTAGCGCCAACCATGTTCTAACGCACACATTGTCCTTAGGCCAATCAGCCATTTACATGTCACCCAATGATGACCCTGAAATCTTGGCATATTTACTTAAGTGATTCACCATCACTTAAACAAAAGTGGAGCAGTATTTCTCAAGTATCCAACAAATTGCCAAAATGCAGGTGTTGGACACCCCCAGACAATGGTACTGAATATACATTAACCACACAGGCATTCTCCAGAAAGCAAATGCATAATAAACCCCCAACCCTTAATCCCTACAAGGTTGAGGTCTGTGGCATGGACCAATGGCAATCTTGGATGTAAACAGGGCACGTCCCAAAGGTGATAAATAAACGAGTACCACTTAGACTGGTCTGGAGTGGTAAGTGGGGCACCCCAAGGTTCTGTCTTGGGATCAATCCTGTTTCATTTATTCATAAATGACATAGAGGAAGGGATACATAGCTCAATTGTAGTTTTTGTAGAGGATAAAAAAATTAGCAGGGCAATAACTTCACATCAAGATATACCGGTATACATTTTTACAGAAAGACCTGAGCATAATAATAGAGTGGGCATAATGAAATGAACTACATGGCAAATGCGGTTTAATGTGGAGACATTTCAAATTATGCACTTGGTGGTTAATAACATAACGGCAAACTACTTACAGGGGGGGCCTCTGTGGGAGTCAAGGATGGAGAAAGATCTGGGGGTCCTATTGGAAGTCACTAGCAAAAGCAATAGCAAAAGCATGCAATATCAAGCTGTAGCTACCAAAGTCGGCAGAATATTAGCATGCATAAAATAGGGATATGCTGTACTCCAGAGATAAAACTGCCACTTTATAAAACTTTGGTCTGGCCACATCTGGAGTATTCCATCCAGTTCTGGTCACCGGTCCTCAGAAGGGATGTGCTAGAGAAGGGCAATTAAACTAATAAGGGGACAAGAGGACTAGTTCTTTCTAATTTTCATATTTTCTTTCTTATCTTCGTATTTTATAATTTAATAATTTTTGGATTTTCGAATTTTCAAATTAACGAATTGCGATCATAATGAATGACCTGAAAAACAAAAAAAAAATTGCTCCCCTCTCCCAGCAGTAACTGGGGCAGCCTGACAGTCTTCTAATCTGTATAAACAAAAAGCAGGTTCACAGAAAGGGAGGAGAGAGTAGGATATGGAGCCCCAACTTAAACAAGGTTAGTGCTTCTCTTGTAAACTTTGAGGATGAATTTCTCTCCAGTACCTGCAACTACAACTGTTAGTGAGGGCTTGGTAAAAAGATCATCTACTGCTTGTTATTAATAAGTAAATAATGTACTTTAGCTTTTTTTACTTTAAAGGTTAACTGCACTTTCGTGGGGAAAAAACTGTGAATAAAAAAAAATATCTATATAGTGAATACAAATGCAACACAAGTCATATTGTAATTTAATGTTTAAAAATTACTTTTCCTATTTACGGAATATGAGATCCCAGATGACCCGGCTTTCTGTCTGTTACATCATACACAAATCTCACCAAAAAGATATATGAAGTCAGTAATATGTCATTTGATGAATGCAGCTAAAAGCTGTATTGCAACAAATTGGAAAGATCCTAAAGTACCTTCAATCTCAATGTGGCTGAAAAACGTAAGAAAAATAGAAATAATGAAGAAACTTTTGCCAGTGCCAATAGATAAGAAAGAACAAATAAAAAGGATATGGGCACCATGGGAGTCATTTATACAATCTGAGGAAGGTAAAAACCTATTAGGGGAGCAGGAATAAGAACGATGAGGAGGAGATGACAGGGGGGGGGGGTGTTCTGTTTGTCCCTCTCTTTTTTTTTGTTCTCTGTGTGTTTCCCCCCCCTTTTTTTTATCTCTCTCTGCGCTGTTGGTGCACACGGCGCGGAAATGGGAAGATAAGGGTCTTGAGGAGGGGAAGGGGTGAGGGGAAATAGGGGAAAGAAATGGGGAAGGAGGAATTGCGGAGATGGAGAGGGAATTGGCGGAAGAATTTCCTGCTTGTGTGATTTTGTGTGATTTTCTCAGAAGTCTGCACTAAGATACAAGTCAGATTTTGGGCAACCCCTGCAACAAAAATTTCATTTTTGGCGAGATCCTCCCAAAGGGAAATCACTTATAAAGGCCCTGCAATTTTCCTCATTAGTGCCCTGCAGGTACAGCAGCTGATTGAGATTTATGAAACCACTTCCATTAAATTCACTTGACACATGGACACAGACAAACACACATGGATTTCTTCAGAATGACTAAAGGGGGGAATCTGTAACAAATATTGTTTAAATCCTTGTAATGTACAAAGATCACCCAGGGTGGATTTTTTTTGGTCAACAAAAGAGGAGTTACTCTTTAAGGTGAATGCACCAAGGAGGAATAAGCTTGAGGGTGGGGTTGCCACAGCCTGATCCTGTAATATGCCTGGAGCAGCTGATGCTACACTCTTAACCTTGAAAGTTCTCTTTTAAATTGTATCTTTCAACAGAGGCCACCTACATCAAAACAACCTGCAGATATTTTTCATTCGGCCACAGTCATCTAACATACCTAATGAACAATGAGATGTCCCTTTGAAGTATATTTTGTGCCTCTGAATATATTTAACGGTAAGTGCTTTCTGTAGCGTGCCATCATTTTCTCAGACATGCAATGCAGCATTACACTACTTTGCACAATGGATTTTAAATGAGGCAGTTTAAACACTGGAGAGTTTATTTAAAAATATAGAAAAGTCGAGCATAGATGTATATTTTTTTATGAGAAATCCTGCCTTTTTTTTTGCATTAACAGCTCTGCAGTGTAATTCTATATAATTTGTTTTCCATTAACTGAAAGCACATTTTGTGGAAGTAATTGAACAGGTTGTAATATGAATGTTTAAATAACAAGTCTCTTCCTTTTTATTAAAAAAGTTGTGACTCTTTGTGGATGGTACTTTATATTGTAGCGCTCTCCGGCATGTGCTCGAAAATAATTCTGGTTGATAAAAGGGGCAAAAAGAGTTCAAAAGGTTCATAAAATTTTATTTTCATTAAAAACCCCCATATAAAAACAAATGCAAGGAGCCAATTACCGTATTTTTCACTCCAGAAGACGCACTTTTCCCCCCTCCCAAAAATGGGGGAAAATGTCTCTGCGTCTTATGGAGCGAATACTGACCAGAAGTTCGCCCCCCGCCACTGTGTTACATTACAGTGCTGGCCGTGGTGACCGCTGATCAGTATGGTAACATAGATCCACTCTGCACCAGAAAATCGGCTTCAGCATCCAAGCCCAGGACCTCTCCAGCAGTGATCCATCTAACCTCCTGGCTTTCTCATACCCTGCTGAGTGTCCAGGCATGCGGAGACGCCGCCAAGACCCGCTGCTGGTTAGAAAAGTATCGGCTTTCTGAATGACTATGCAGCGCAGGCGTCACCAAAATGGCGGCGGGAGTCACAATGCACAGCCAGCTGCTGGACCTCCAGAGCCTTCCTACTCGGCTCGAGCAGCAAGCGCAGATTAACATGTCATTACAGGTGAGCAAACTTCACACCATGCCCTGGAGGTTAACCCCTTAACTCTCTTCACATATAAAATATAGCAAATAACAATGCTCTGTTTGTGGAACACACATACACAGAGTGGTACCAGAGTGGTATATTATTTTTTTCTTGTTTTTCTCCTCTAAAACCTAGGTGCGTCTCATGGTCAGGTGCGTCTTATAGATCAAAAAATACGGTATGTTGAAAACACAGTACAATGAAGTAGGCAAATATATTCATAGAGGACAGTCAACCAGATTTATTGGTGAAAATAACAGCCAAAAGCGCAACCATGAGGGCATATTAGATTTGTTTTTTAGCTACCGGAAATGATGATGATAATGTCCAATAAGCGGGTCACAGTTAAAAATGTACAAACAAATGGCCACCAAGGATGAGCTGAACACCACCCGGTTCAGTTTGCACCAGAACCTGTGAACAGGCAAATAAAATGGACAAACACTGTTAAAATCTATCGGACACAAACATGAAAAATCTAAAGTGCTCAGTTTAAAGGCTTATATGCAAGTTATTGTCATAAAAGTTGTTTGTGGACCCGGGTCCTGCCCCAGGGGACATGTACTGTATCAATGCAAAAACTATTTTTTAAAGAGCTGTTTTTTCAGGAGCAGTGATTTTAATAATGCTTTAAGTGAAAAAATAAAAATGAAATATTCCTTTAAATATCATGCCTGTGGGGTGTCTATAGTATGCCTGTAAAGTGGCGCAGTTCCCCCGTGTTTTGAACAATACCAGAGCAAAATGACATTTCTAAAAGAAAAAAGTAATTTAAAACTGATCGCGACTGTAATGAATTGACGGATCCCGGCAAAAAACGGCATGGGTCCCGCCTCTCCAGTATATTACCTGGCCCTTTGGGTCCAGTGAATATTAAGGGGAACCCTGAACCAACATTTAAAAAAAATATTGCGTGGGAGCCCCCCCCCCCCCCCCCAAATCCATACCAGTACCTTCAGATCTGGTATGGATATTAAGGAGAACCCTGACACAAATTTTAAAAAATGGTGTAGGGGTCCCCCAGAATGCATGTCAGACCCTTATATGAGCATGCAACCTGGCATGGCGCAGGAAAAGAGGGGGGACCAGAGAGCGCCCCCCTCCTGAACAGTACCAGGCCACATGCCCTTAACATGGGGAGGGTGCTTTGGGGTCCCCCAAAATATCTTGTCACCATGTTGATGGGGACAAGGGCCTCAGCCCTACAACCCTTGCCCGGTGGTTGTGGGGGTCTGCAGGCGGGGGGCTTATCGGATCTGGATTCCCTCTTTAACAAGGGGACCCCCAGATCCCAGCCCCCCCATGTGAATTGGTAGGGGTACATCGTACCCCTACCAATTCACAAAAAAATTCTCAAAAATTTTAAAATTATAGGAGACACTTTATTAAAAAAAAAAATGTCAATGTCTCGTGATGTAAATCCATTCCATGCCGCAGAACATAAAAAAAAATGCATTGGGAGGCTCCCGCCTAGTGACACTTCTTCTCTATGACAGCTGTTATATAGCTGAGGCCGGGACCACCCAGTGACATAAACAGGTGGCCCCACCATCAGCTATATAACAGCTGTCAATGAGAAGAAGCGTCACTCGGCGGGAGTAAGAAAGTAGTAATTTTTTTACTTGGGGTGGGTGGTTAGGTCAAGTGATAGTCCAACAAGGGTAGAGCACTGCACCAGGTCAGTCCAGGTCAGTCCACAAAAGTCCTCACATCTAAGTGCCCACCCAACTTGCAATTGAAGAAGCATTATAAGAAGAAGTGGATGGCCACACACTCTAGTAGGATGCTTCCAAAAATGTTTATTGTGACAAATTGAAGATAAAAGATACACGGGTGATCTGTTGACGCATTTCACACTAAAAGCGCTTTTTCATAACCAAAGTCAAGTAATAGGACAGTGTAAAGATACGCTTTAAAGTGATTCTTTAAATAAATATAATAAACATCTGCCTACAAAGGAGTCATTGAATACTCACCCCTCTCTGCCTACAAAGCTAACCTGCAGTAGTAAAAAGAAACCTTTGCCTGAAGATCCCACACTGTTTTAAGTGTTGTTCCTCCTGTTGACCCCTGTGTCATTACATGACAAGATAGGGACATAAGGGCTGGCAGTTTGAACCACTGAGCTCAACAGGAGGACAAGGATTCAGCTGGATATTCAACATTATGAATTAAAAAGACTAAACACATTTGATTGATAATAAATGGCTTCAGCCAAACACTATCCGTGAGTTTTTTGTGTTATCATTCATATTCTCTGAAAAATGGCCAAGAAATCACAAATTATGCTAGGGTATGTAAACTTATGCACACAACTTTACATGCATATTTCCATGGAGTACAGGCTTCCCAAAAAGACACAGATGTGTTACAAGGATGAACTGCAAACCAAATGAGCTGAAAATGTATTGGATATGTGCCTGCTGTACCATGTATCCTGTTCTCTTTGTATTGCTTTTTTTTTGTGTAAAATCACTGGTGTTCCCACCCATCCCTCCGCTTTCCTATAACAAACTGACTACACTAGGCACGAGAGCAAAGCATGGTCAGTTCTCTAGCTATGCTGGTAACTCTATGTGCTCTCCTCCAACGATCAGACTTCTGCTCACCCCCCCCCCCCCCCCCCCGGCACAGCCCTTCACTTGGAATTTCAGTATGCTGCTGTTTCTCCTCCCCCAGCTCTCTGTTCTCAGCTGCATAAGGAGCTTAGAAGGTATGTGATCACTTAAGAATCAGGGAATGAAAATGGTATTTATGATATTTTTTTATATCTATACAAAACTGCCTAGAATGTAACAACGAGAAAATAGAGAACATGTTCTCTATTTTTCTCGTCTAGATTCTGGGCAGTTTTCTTGTCGAGAAACCTGAAAGCCTTGTACACACGTTCGGTATACTCGGCAAGAAAGCTCTTCCAGCAGTTTTCTTGCTGGTTCTTGCCGAGTATACCAAGCGTGTGTACGAGGCTTGAGTCCTAGACTCCTTCTAAACTCTGTGAAGGGGTAAACTGCGCTTAGGACAGTATAAATGTGTGTATATGCGACTGCAGCCCCCCCTATATGTATATCTCCCCTAAGGGAGTATAATATGAAAAAGTGAAAGGTGGTGGGGGTGATGGCGCTGTCGCTGATAGGTTGTGATGCTGGGCCAGCTGTTCACCCCAATCAATGGGTGGATGGGCTCTACTGGGGCAACCTCCCCCATGCTAAAAAAGTTGGTGGCAGTGGCTACCTGAGTAGAAATGCAAGGTAAAATACACCTGAAAGTGTTAAAAATAATAATAGTGGCCACTAGTATGTTCAAATGTAAACAGTGATGCTAAAGAGTACCATCCGGCATAATCTGATTGACTAGAATCTATAATAAAAGGAAAAACAGGTACAATATACACATCAGGAGTTACCATCAGATGTTAATAAATGAAAGTAAATAAATGCGGACACACGCATACCTCTACGCACTTCCGGGTTGACCAGCTGTTCGACCGTGGAACACACGCCGTTCCCACGGTGGTGCGACCATCTATCGGATAACTCAGTGCATTATATCCACACTGCCTTGTCCCCACCTAGGAGGCTTCTGCAGTTTTCATTTAAACCTACTTTTTCTTTTAAATTTTTAAATTTTTATTTATTGGCTGTTATTGCCCCACACAGCTTGATGCTATTTTTGTATTTTTGTACTACTGTTTTCTGCACTCTTATTGGCAGTGCTAATAAATTTTAAACAAACATACTACGCTATGGTAGCTTGTTGTTTTTTTCCTGGAGGAACTCTGAGATCCAACTGAAACGAACTACTCGTAGCAAGGACGGACATCAGGAACGGGGGAGAGGCACGGAGGAGCAGCTGTTCGCCTGATACGCACTCTACCCCAGCAGGGGTGAATGCTTCTGGTGAGTGGGGACCCATAAGGGGGAGCACCGGACCCACTGCAAGAAACACCTGATGTACTTTTATGATCACCTACTCAGATAGGTGCACCTTCAACCATTGTGTCTGAACTTATGTTATATGGACTTTTGCAATTATCTGCACTTATAACCAGGGTGCCTGTTTACACATACAGGTCACCCCTCTAGAGGTGCATATACAGATTCCTATTGCAATTAGGGGTACTTACCTTTGATTCATAAGGACTGGTCTCGATTACCAACAATTTGTGTTGGCTCTAACCATTTATTAACATCTGATGTTAACTCCTGATGTGTATATTGTACCTGTTTTTCCTATTACTATAGAGTCTAGTCAATCAGATTATGCCGGATGGTACTCTTTAGCATCACTGTTTACATTTGAACATACTAGTGGCCACTATTATTATTTTTAACACTTTCAGGTGTATTTTACCTTGCATTTCTACTCAGGTAGCCACTGCCACCAACTTTTTTAGCACAAGGGAGGTTGCCCCAGTAGAGCCCATCCACCCATTGATTGGGGTGAACAGCTGGCCCAGCATCACAACCTATCAGTGACGGCGCCATCACCCCCACCACCTTTCATTCCTTCTAAACTCTGGCATGTTGGTAACTTTACCCTGGGCAGTAGATGACCAAGTGAACATGTCACAAAGTTCAGATAGAAAGCCTTCAGTAATATGGCAGCTCCCAACATAAGGGCATGCCGTCAATCCACTGTTCATGCTGTACAGCAGGAACATGCATGGTTTTCTCCTGCAATGTTGCTCCAGTAAATATGGAAAACAGTCTTACTGGCTGTTAAGCTGGCCAAACATGGCTTTGTTTTCTCTCATTCAGCCTGTGGGCTTAGCAAGAGAAAATCAATTGATTTCCCTATCCATCTGACAGGATGTATTCACTGTTAGGCCAACAATTTTCCACCCGGCTGGGCCGATTTGTAAATGTGCTTACAGAGCCTCCCATGGCTCAAATTTTGGCCAATTCAGCAGGAATTGGCTGAAATTCGGGCCATTTATGGCCAATCTTAGACAGCAGGGTCCTTGACGATCAGCCTGAAATCGGAGCATTCTGGCTCTGCCAACCTCCCACCCAAGATAACAAATTTCCTCAATAGTGCAAGTTCAACAGTTATGTTATCATTTCTCTTGGCTCATTACAATAATGAAATGCTGTATTGATTTTACATTATAACACAACATTTTCATTCGTGAGGGTCTATACTGAAAATGTAGAAACTCAATTTATTTATGTAAATAATTCCTGTTTCATTTCAGGACACAAGGGTAGCTTCCGAATGGTTAAACAAAAATTGGAGCGTAGTACATTTCTTTTGCCAGCATGTTTATTTCATGCTTTGTTCCTCTGTCTGTGTGACTGACAAGTCCGTTTGCCAATAGCACTATGTCATAATCAAAATGTCTTCCAAGAGCTGTGAAAAGCCACATTTAAAATAATGCTGTTGTCAATCAGTCCTTTATGTTTGCATGTCATTTTCTGGAAGGTTACGGCATTCTGAACTGAGCCGTGCTTTAAGAATCAAGCATTGATAATTTAGAAAACAGGGAGACTTCCCATATACTTTATGTCTCGTACCATCAGTGATATATTGCTACAGTTGTGCTCATAAGTTTGTATACCCTGGTAGAATTTATGATTTCTTGGCCATTTTTCAGAGAATATGAATAACACAAAAACTCTTCTTTCACTCATGGTTAGTGTTTGGCTGAAGCCATTTATCATCAATCAACTGTGTTTACTCTTTTTAAATCATAATGGCAACAGAAACTACGCAAATGACCTTGATCGGAAGTTTACATACCCCAGTTCTTAATACCGTGTATTGCCCCCTTTAACATCAATGACAGCTTGAAGTCTTTTGTGGTATTTGTGAATGAGGCTCTTTATCTTCTCAGATGGTAAAACTGCCCATTTCTCTTGGCAAAAAGCCTCCAGTTCCTGTAAATTCTTGAGCTGTCTTGCATGAACTGCACTTTTGAGATCTCTCCAGAGTGTCTCAATGATATTGAGGTAAGAAGACTGAGATGGCCACTCCAGAACCTTCACTTTATTCTGCTGTAGCCAATGACAGGTCAACTTGGCCTTGTGTTTTGGATCATTGTCATGTTGGAATGTCCAAGTATGTCCCATGCACAGCTTCCTGGCTGATGAATGCAAATGTTCCTCCAGTATTTTTTGATAACAGACTACATTATTCTTGCCATCAATTTTAACTAAAATTTCCTGTGCCTTTGTAGCTCACAAATCCCCAAAACATCCGCGATCCACCTCCGTGTTTCACAGTAGGAATGGTGTACCTTTCATCATAGGCCTTGTTGATTCCTCTCCAAATTAAGCATTTATGGTTGTGGCCAAAAAGCAAAATTTTGGTCTCATTAATCAAAATGACTTTGTGCTAGAAGGTTTAAGGCTTGTCTCTGTGATATTTGGTGTAAGCGGGATACTTTGTGGCATTTGGGTAGTAATGCCTTTCTTCTGGCGGCGCAAACCATGCAGCCCATCTTTCTTCAAGTGCCTCCTTATTGTGCATCTTGAAACAGTCACACCACATGTTTTCAGAGTCCTGTATTTCACCTGAAGTTATTTGTGGGTATTTCTTTACATCCCAAACTATTTTCCAGACAGCTGTTGCTGAAATTTTAGTTGGTCTACCTGACCGTGCCTCCTTATTGTGCATCTTGAAACAGTCACACCACATGTTTTCAGAGTCCTGTATTTCACCTGAAGTTATTTGTGGGTATTTCTTTACATCCCAAACTATTTTCCAGACAGCTGTTGCTGAAATTTTAGTTGGTCTACCTGACCGTGGTTTGGTTTCAACAGAACCCCTATTTTTCCACTTCTTGATTAGAGTTTGAACACTGCTGATTGGCTTTTTATATCCCTTTTCTGTTTTATACAGTTCAGATTCTTTTAACAATTCTTTTGCTTTCCCCATGACCCAGAATGCAGAAACGTCAGTGCAGCACTGGATGAAAGATGCAAGGGTCTGTCAGGAGTCCAGAAACTCATTGACCTTTTATACACGCACACTAATTACAAGCAAACATCACAGCTAAGGACGTGACCTTTAAAAGCCATTCAAACCTTTGTGTCAACTTGTGTGCATGTTATCTATCAGGCCAAAATCACCAGGGTATGTAAACTTTTGATCAGAGTCATTTGGGTAGTTTCTGTTGTCATTATGATATAAAAATAGTAAACAGCGTTGATTGATAATAAATGACTTAAGCCAAACACTAATCATGAGTGAAAGAAATGTTTTTGTGTTATCATTCATATACTCTGAAAAATGGCCAAGAGATTATAAATTCTTCTTATGAGCACAACTGTATATAACAAAAATGAAAAATGAAGTGCCACACCCCTGTTAAGGTACTTACATAGCACTGTCAATTTACACAGTGCTTTTTGTATATATTGTACATTCACATCGGTCCCTGCCCTCAAGGAGCTTACAATTTAAGGGCCCTAATTCACATTTATACATACACATACAGACTGCTATATATATATATATATATATATATATATATATATATATATATATATATATAGCAGTCTGTATGTGTATGTATACATGTGAATTCATATTTATATGTATATATATATATATATATATATATATATATATATATATATATATATATATATACACACACACAATGACTTGAAAAACTATTCATACCCCTTTGACATTTTCCAAATTTTGTTATGTTACAACCAAAAACGTAAATGTTTTTTATTGGGATTTTATGCGATAGACCAACACAAAGTGGCACATAATTGTAAAGTGGAAAGAAAATGATAAATGATTTTCAAACTTTTTCACAAATAAATATGTGAAAAGTGTGGCGTGCATTTGTATTTAGCCCCCTTTTACTCCGATACCCCTAACTAAAATCTAGTGGAACCAATCGCCTTCAGAAGTCATCTAATTAGTAAATAGAGTCCACATGTGTGTAATTTAATCTCAGTATAAATACAGCTGTTCTGTAAAGTCCTCAGAGGTTTGTTACAGAACCTTATTGAACAAACAGCATCATGAAGCACAAGAAACACACCAGACAGGTCAGGGATAAAGTTGTGGAGAAGTTTAAAGCAGGGTTAGGTTATAAAAAAAAATCCCAAGCTTTTAACATCTCACAGAGCTCTGTTCAATCCATCATCCGAAATTGGAAAGAGTATGGCACAACTGCAAACCTACCAAGACATGGCTGTCCACCTAAACTGACAGGCCGGGCAAGGAGAGCATTCATCAGAGTAGCACTCAAGAGGCCCATGGTAACTCTGAAGGAGCTGTGGATGTGGAGAAGCTGTGGATCTCTGCTGTGAGTGACAAGAAAAAAAGCATTGTTGAAAGAAAGTCATAGAAAGTCCCATTTGCAGTTTGTGAGAAGCCATGAGGGGGACACAGCAAACATGTGGAATAAGGTGCTCTGGTCTGATTAAACCAAAATGAAAACTAACACTGCACAACACCCTGAACACACCATCTCCGCCTTGAAACATAATGGTGAAAGCATCATGTTGTGGGGATGCTTTTGTTTAGCAGGGACATGGAAGCTGGTCAAAGTTGATGAGAAGATGGATGGAGCCAAATACAGGGCAATCTTAAAAGAAAACCTATTAGAGTCTGCAAAAGACTTAAGACTGGGGTGGAGGTTCACCTTCCAGCAGGACACCAACCCTAAACATACAGCCTGAGCTACAATGGAATAGTTATGATCAAAGCATATTCATGTATTAGAATGGCCCAGTCAAAGTCCAGACCTAAATCCTATTGAGAATCTGTAGCAAGACTTCACAATTTCTGTTCAGAGACGCTTTTCATCCAAACTGACAGAGATTGAGCTATTTTGAAAAGAAGAATAGGCAAACATTTCTCTAGATGTGCAAAGCTGGTAGAGACATCCTCAAAAAGACTTGCAGCTGAAATTGCAGCGAAAGTGAGAGGGGATTGGGGTCCTTCTGCCGCTGATGGTAAGGGGTGGTTGCGGTGGACGGGATGATCCTCAGCAGACACTGCATGCGCGGGTGGACCAGCAGGCGATGGGTGATGACGTCACCCGGCAAGCAACGCGTCACCGGGCAAGCTGCCGCTGATAGTAAGGGGTGGTTGCGGTGGACGGGACGATCCTCAGCAGACACTGCATGCGCGGGTGGACCAGCGGGTGATGACGTTACCGGGCAAGTGACGTCATCACCCATCGCCCGATGGTCCACCCGCGCATGCAGTGTCTGCTGAGGATCGTCCCGTCCACCGCAACCACCCCTTACCATCAGCAGCAGAAGGACCCCGATCCCATCTCACTTTAAAGTGCCACACCAGGGTCCTGATGAGGATCAAAATGCACCGGATGACCTCTATCTCTTCCCTTTGGGGAATCCAGCTTACATGCCTGTTTTTTTACCATCAAAATGTGAGTGGTTTTTAATCTATGCTTTTGTAAAATTAAAACTGTTTTGAAGTATTGCACCCAGAGGCGTCTCTTTCCTTGCTTGTCTCTCTATGCTCCGCAGCAGCTCCTATGTGAATTGAAAAATTTGCAGGAAGCAATGTGAAAAGTACCTCTAATTTTGGCAAAATGGGAGATAAGAGTGGGAACACCTGCTGGTGATAAATGTCTAAACTGGATTTTGACCTCATTTTGGAAAGATCTCTTCTCACTTCCTGTTGTGCCTCTAGAACAGCTAATGAAAGAAAATTATAACCCAGCATACAATCCTTATGAATGCTTTAAAAGTTTAAGAAACAATTGGTTAAATAATGGCAACGGAAAAGATTGTCGACTTCTGGACATACATTTCTTTAAATGTTTCTATAAAGCTAAACAGTTTGAACGAGTTCCTTTTTTTCTCATTTTGTGTTTCTAGGAAAAATAAGAAGCATGGGATTACATCTGTAAATGCAATCAAGGGGCTCTTGACCTACGTGAACACCAATATCTCAGAAAACATGACTGGCTGTGGTTCCAAAAATGACATAAAGCCAAATAGCAATAGAGGCAAGGATAGCCAGGGGTAGTCTGAGTTGAAGGTTGTGTATTGCATAGTTGAAGGTCACGTATCGCAAACAATGAAATTTCACCTGCAAAGGTTACAGTTGTCTGCTAGAATGTAAAACATATATTTTATGTATATACAAGCTGTATTTCTTTATCTATTTAAAGCAACCAAATAACCTTTAATTCTGAATTGGAAAGACAACAAGCTTTATTGTGGCAACAATACAAATAAAATACATAAATTGGCAATCAGAAAATTCAACAGAACAGTCTGTGTTGTACATAGCAACCAGACCCATCAGGATTATTTCTTGAAGTCACAAGATTTATTTGATACAATATAATAAATACAGAGTTGTTACTTAAAGTGTTTTAATATGATAATCTGTGTTGCTATTATTAACTAATTGTGTTCGTTGTTTCATTGTACTTCGTTGTGGGTTCTTTTATGAGCTCCTGGATGAGTCGTCGTTGTGCTCTTGGAGTTATTTTGGTAGGCCGGCCACTCCAGGGAAGGTTCGCCAATATTCCAAGTTTTCTCAATTTGTGGATAATGGCTCTCCCCTTGGTTCTCTGAAATCCCAAAGCCTTATGTCGCGTACACACGAACGGAATTTCCGATGGAATTTTCTGTCGGAATTTCGATGAAGCTGACTTCCATCAGTCTTGCATACACACTGTCAGACTAAATTCCAACCATCCAAAACACGGTGACGTAAAACACTACATCGAGCCAAGAAAAATTAATTTCAATGCATCCGAGCATGCGTTGAGTTGATTCTGAGCATGCGTGGGTTTTTTCTCCATCAAAGTTGCACACAGACGATAGGAATTTCTGAACATTTTTTTTTCCATTGGAAAAATTTAAAACATGTTCTAATTTTTTACTCCGATTGGGCCCACACAAACGATCGGAATTGCCATCTAATTTTTTTCATCGGAAATTCCGATCGTGTGTGCATGGCATAAGAAATGAACCCTTTCCAGACTGATACATTTCAATTACTTTATCATAAAAAAAGTGCTAATTATGGCACCAAGCAATGAACTACAACATATATAACATCATATATTTTATCATTCAGAAAGTGCAGCTGCCCCTTTTAAGTGGTATGGCCACTCTCAAAAATTTGAAATTTGCAAAGGTACGGCACTACTTTGCGCTCAATATTAATAAATCATAAATTTGCCCATACAGAAAAAAAATGCAAAAAATACAAAAAATGTATGAAAATAAAAAATACAAAGTCCCAACAGATCAAGACAGAACATTCTTAAAAGAGTTTCGATCACCGTGAGGAAAGTGCACTAATCCGTAATTCCTTCTTATAGTGCACCAATTGTGTGTATAAAATGCACACTCACCAACTATCTATATAAAACCACATACTTATCGGCTCCTGCTTCTCCAACAATAACCTGGGAATGGAAGATCTCATAACAGTAGAAATGGTTCACCAACCCTGATTGCCCATATAACTCTCTCTCATGGAAGTTTCACAGAAAACACCCAGAGAAAGTAATAAAAAGTATCACAGTGTAATATTTTTAATGTAGATTTACCAGTGTAAAAATGACAGATTTCGCACTTACATTTAATGGTGCTATAATCAACACCAACACTAACAGTCTTTAGTGCAATCCATAACGCTCGCTTCCAGTCGGTCTGCGTTCCAGTAACCAAATCTTGGGCCAGAGGATAGACCGGAAGTGACGTCAATGATAGCAAACACGCAGCCTCAATTAATTTCCCATTTGCATCATCAGGAACTTGATCAGGAACATTACATTGTTTCTGACCTGTTTTTGAATTTCTTTAGATCGGGCACAATGTGTTGCTTTTTTACATCTTATAGCGTGCTTCACTTTGTCGGACAGTGACAGTGATTTCTTGATTCAACAGGTCTAGCATTAATTAGGGTTGGGTGTGGCAAGTGATATTTAACTCAGCTTTTCAAAAACTGTGGTTAATCACAGTTCATTAATGATTTAGAAAATGGGGGGGGGGGGGCAATTACTTTCTCGCACAGGGGCAGGCAGGTTTGGACAGCTTTTTCCCTTAATAAATGAAATCATCATTTAAAAAGTGCATTTTGTATTAGCTTGGGTTATCTTTATGTAATTCTGAAAATGTATTTGTTGATCTTAATAAATTAGGTGTGACAAATATGTAAAACTAAATAAATCAGGAAGGGGTAAATACTTTTTAACATCACTGTAGTTTGGGAAGTAAGATGTAAGCCCTGTACACACTATCGCATATCTGATGAAATCTAATCCGTTGGATTTTTTCATCTGATATCCGATGAAGCAGACTTTCATCAGTCTTGCCTACACACCATCGGTTAAAAATCAGATTGTGTCCAACGCGGTGACGTAAAACACTACAACATGCTGAGAAAAATTAAGTTCAATGATTCCGAGCATGCGTCGACTTGGATCTGAGCATGCATGGATTTTTGACCGATGGATTTCCCCACAGACGATCGTTTTTTTCTTTTGTTTTTTTAACCATATGAAAAATTTAAAACAGGTTCTTTTTTTTTCACCGTTGAATAAAAAAACGATGGGGCCCACACACGATCGGTTTGAACGATGAAAACGGTCCATCGGTCAGTTTTCATCAAATGAATCCATTGTATGTACAGGGCTGTAGACTTAGAAGGTTAACTAGATGGTGGACCTTACCTGACTGGCTGACTTCAGACATTTTGGAGGTGGAGCTGCAAGCAAAGGATTACTGGGAAGGAAAAGGCAGTTAAGAGCAAGGTCGCCATAGTAAAAGCTTGTCTCATTTGACAACTTTTGTCATGACAGCTTGGCAGGGAGAGAGTTGTTGGAGTAGAGCTAACTTTAAATAGTTTTTGGAAAACGTAGGGAACTATCTATTGGTTTGGGGTCTCCCCTTTTTGGTGGGCATAGTATTGTGACTTTTCTTTGAATTAGTTCCACAAAACTAGATGCTTTACAGTCGTTAGACATGTGCACAGAAAAAAAAATTGTTTTTTTTTGTTCTGTTTCGTATCGTTCCGTTTTTTTCATTTTCGTTCGTTTTTCGTAAGACGCCCGTTTTCCTGTTTGTTCCCGTTCGTTTTTCGTATGACGCAATTTTTTCGTATTCCGATCGTTTTGTATTTTCGTTACTGTTTTATTTTCGTACATGCGGGATGGTTCGTTATTCTGTTTAATTCATGTTCGTGACTTGTTAGACAATAAGTTTCGTGAATTTTCGTCAATGATTTCCAGTATCTTGAAACCCTTTTCTTTTGCTATTTTCAGTCGTATGTTCATATGACATCTATAACAAAAGATTTGCATTCTGTATTTTAAATTCCTTTTTTCTGTTCGTATTTTTGATTCAAAATACAGCATGCAAATCTTTTGTTATAGATGTCATATGAACAATGAACATAGGACTGAAAACATACAGAAAAAGGATTGAAACAAAATACAGCATGCAAATCTTTTGTTATAGATGTCATATGAACAATGAACATAGGACTGAAAACAAACAGAAAAAGGATTCAAACAAAATACAGAATGTAAATCTTTTGTTATAGATGTCATTTTTGTTCTTTTGCCGTTTTCGTTTTGTCGTTTTTTTTCGTCGGATCATTCGTTCGTATTTGCGGTTGTTCGTTATGGGGCTAATTCGTAATCTCGTAGTTTTCGTATTTTGGTGCTTAAATTTTTTCGTATGTACACATTATCCTGCGGGTACGAAAATTAACATTTTCGTACGAAAATAACATTCGTACAAACGGGAATGCACATATCTAACAGTTGTCCCTCTGGGGTGGACTGCTACAACTGAGGACCAATTCAGGACAATTTTAGAAGCAGAGATACATTCAAAAACCCCTTCTCTCGTTAAATGGTGCTGACAAAACATTTTTTTACCAGTTGGATTAGTTTTGTTTTTATATTTATTGGTTAATATATAATTGCATTTGGGTATAAATTACTAAAGGAAAATAGACTGATTTATTTGATTTATTAAAGTCAAATTTACTGCTCACTTTTGAAAGTGCAGTTGCACCAGAGCTTAATAAATGAGGTAAAGCTTCACTTGACTAAAAACAACCAATCATATGCAAGAAAAATACATTGTTGCTTGCACATGATTGGATGATGGAAGCCAGAAGAGCTCTCTCTCACAGGAGCAACTGCACATTCAAAAGTGAGCAGTAAATTTGACTTTAATAAATCAACCCCAATGCTTCACTCTTCACCTACAATATATTGCTGGACTGCTTCCTTTCCAAACCAGCAAACACCCTATGATCTTTGACAAGCTACCCATGCCCTAAAAACAATTTCTCATATAGTTAAAGTCACAGACTTCAAATGTTTCGCTGACATCGACATCTTTATGCAAAATCGTCTCATATTATTCAGCATATAAATGAACTTGAAATGATTGCTTTTTTCAATTATTTTTGTAACTGTAAAATAGGCAAAAAAAACCTTCAGAGCCAAAATACAGTATTAACTGTAATAATTCAAAATGGGTTACTAAGAATTTCAAGTATAACGAGAATCCAAGAAATGATGCGAAATTAATGATTTTCACGCATTCCGAGCAACCTTTGTATTGACAATTCAAAGGTTTCACTGATTTACTCATTCCAACACTTTATTCTATTTTATAGATACCAATCTTTGATAGACTGAAACCCTTTGATGTGACACGGGAGGGAAGGAGATGGTGTTGTATGCAAATGAAGAGTTGTACAGGTTTAGAATTCTAGGAATGTTTTATTAAATGAGAGTCAGGGTGGGGGAAGTCATATGAAGATAAGATGGAAACATGAAAGTGTTATGTAGTGTTATCCGCAGAAGGAGGTGACCTATCAAGGATATTGAATGTCATGTCAATACTATTCGCACTTGGTATAAAAATATTAATTCCTTTAGAATGTCCTACAGGCATTTCTTTGCAGCTTTATGTTCAATAGTACTTGAACCTCCACATGGAGAAAATAGAGCAAAGATAGTAAATTATGTTCTGAATATAGATGTGGAATTGTTGGACAAAACGGGATATGGACTACTTCAAGGAATATGGGTATTTTTTTACTAAATAAAAAAAAAGTTGTTTTCCAAACCTTGTGATTGCCTTTACAGTGGGTTGCATATTTGAAGTGTTCAGTTCGCCCAAAAGTGGTATTTTAGTTGTTGGTAAGGTATAATATATACTCTGGACTTCAGAGGTGAGATTTCCCAGCTATAAATGATGGTCTTGTTTGGGCATAGTTTGATATTTCAGGTGACCTGCCACTTTTGGATATTTACAGTCTTGTTGCTTTCTCCATAGCAGTTAAGCAACTACAAAAAAACAGAGGTGCTACTCACCTGTCTCTCTGCTCATATTGCATATTCACTCTGGGGCTGCATAAGAATCTTTAAAACAAGTTGCTTTCATTTACTCGAAGAAATTAACATGCAGACCACGACACCCTTCCAAATATGTGCTGAACTTCGAACCTAAGCACATGGGTCTCAGTATCCATGACCTGCAATAAATAACAACTTGTTTTGTAATTTAACTAAACTATTGGTTGAAACTGGCTTTATAAAGTGTAAGTACACATTTGGTCCATGTAGCTATCATACACACGCACGTTTTTCATGGCCAAAAACTCTCCCAGCAGCTTTTCTGCAGAGAAAATCAGTTGTGTCTACGAGGCTTCAGTCTCTTCTGTTATAAAAGAATCCCCCTACCTGTCAACCATCATATTCACTGTGCCGCTTATTAGCAGCTTAGTGTACATTTATGGCCCCAGGTCTGTGCCATGGTGATGTGACATTTGTGTGGCCGAACACATTAAACCTTGAAGGAAGACTGGGCAAAGATGGATATAGCGGCCTTTACTACTGCTTAAACATCAAAGGACTCTTGAATTCCTTCAAACAAAACTGATCAAGCCATGTTTTTATGGGACTGGCTTTGTGCACGGGGGGAAGTCATGCTGGAATGGAAAAGGCCATTCTCAAAGTGTTGCCACAAGGTTAGAAGTCCTAAGAAATCTAAAATGTCTTTGTTTGCTGTAGCATTTAACAGTCCCATTTACTGAAAACACCTGAACTCAATAATTTGGAGAGATGTCTGCATTGTCCATATAATAGTTATGATGGTCAGGTATCTATAAAAGCAATATAGTTTATGTCAAAAGGGATGCCTAAAGGTTCTTTGTACAATAATGGGGATTATTGTATGACTGAAGTGAGTAGACTGACCCTACGAGTATTCACTTTCAGCAAGTGTACAGGATTTGCCCTTACTTCAAATCCTCACAATATAATGCAGGGGTGCCCAAACTTGTGAAGAGCGAGGGCCACTTAACACTTAAGCAACTTGGTAACCAGTAGCGGGCCACAATGAACGGAGCGGGCAGATGACAGGTCACGGCTACTCTATAGGTCCTCCGATCTGCCCAGAGTGGGACGAATTCCCTTTTGTTTTTTGATTGGAGGTAGGCGAGTGTAAACGGACATCTGTCGCTCTGTAGAGGTGAATTGGGCTGATCATGTGAAAAGGGCCTAAGAATGCTTTCACACTGATGTGCTGTGGTTTACCCACAACGCGGGTGCAGTTTAATGCACCTGTCTCTATCCTGTCTCTATCCTGTGGGTTAGCTTAACTTTGCCATAGACTAGCTGTAGAGAAAGCATTCGGCTTATGGGGTTCTGCTCCGCAGTCGATTTCTTCATCTACCACCACCATTCACAACACTGATGCTGCAGTATGGCTGGTTGGCAACCTGCAAACTGGGCTTGTCAACCCACCATTCCAGAGCAGGAGGTCGCGGGCCACATCAGAGGGCTCCGCGGGCCACATGTGGCCCCCGGGGCACAGGTTGGCCACCCCTGATATAATGGATATAGTTAATTGGTCAAAATTATTACTATCAACTAAAATGGAAATTGTCCATCGGACAAATGTTTTATGTTTTACATTGGACAAATGTTCGCTGTGAAAACAGACAAACTTTCCAGGAACAAATGTCCGATGGCGCAAAATCCGATCATGTACACACAAGTCCATCAGACTAAAGTCCAAAGTACAAACACGCATGCTCAGAACTAGGGTTGTTCCGATACCAGTACTTGTACTCCCGCAAATACCACCGATACCCAAATAGAATACTTCGCGCCCCCGCCGCCGTATATACAAAGCCACCGCCGCGAACATTACACGCACCTTTCGTGGGACATGGCTGCAATATGTGGGGGACATGGCTGCAATATGTGGGGGGACATGGCTGCAATATGTGGGGGGACATGGCTGCAATATGTGGGGGGACATGGCTGCAATATGTGGGGGGACATGGCTGTATATGGGGGACATGGCTGCAATATGTGGGGGGACATGGCTGCAATATGTGGGGGGACATGGCTGCAATATGTGGGGGACATGGCTGCAATATGTGGGGGACATGGCTGCAATATGTGGGGGTACATGGCTGCAATATGTGGGGGTACATGGCTGCAATATGTGGGGGACATGGCTGCCTTTGGGGACACATTAAAAGTATCGGTATTCGGTATCGGCGACTACTTGAAAAAAAGTATCGGTACTTGTACTCGGTCCTAAAAAAGTGGTATCGGGACAACTCTACTCAGAACCAATGCTAAAGATCAGACAACAATAGCAGAAGTTACTGAAAGGGTGGCGGTAAAGAGCAGAAAAACCACGTGATTTAGTGAAAGTTGGCTGAAAAATTCCTGCCGTGTGTATGCATACCAAGTTCACGTACAACGCCCGTCAGACCGAAATCCATGGAAAAGTCAGATGGAAGTCCCATCGTGTGTATGAGGCTTAACAGTGATAATCAGGCCATGAATCATTAGTGCTGTCCTTATCAGTGCAGCCCCATCACCAAGAAAATTACTTAGTAGCAAATTTTATAACAAACTATGAAAAACTTATTTTTTTCAAAATTTTCTGTCTTTTATGTTTGTTTAGCAAAAAAATAAAAAAAAACAGCGGTGAATAAAGCTGAATCTGTCTCAAAAAAATTATAACAATTTTATTTTGGTAAAGTGTTGCATGACCGTGCAATTGTCATTTAAAATGTGACAGAACTGAAAGATGAAAGTGCTCAGTAGGCAAATGGTAAAAGCTACATACCCTGATATGCATATAGATATACTTTAAAGCAGTGTTCCGCCCGGGGAGAACAACAAAATTAAAAATCAGCAGCTACAAATACTGTGGATGCTGAATTTTAATATATGTACACTTACCTGTCCAGAGAGCCCATGATGTCGGCACCCCACCTGATTTTCGGATCAGCTATCGGGTGCTGTTGCCACCATTCATCGTAAGGGAAACTGCCAGTGAATCATTTTGGCTTCAAAGCTGATTCCCTACTGCACATATGTGAAGTATGCTGTGCTTTATAACTGGTCCGGCAGCGGAGAATGGAGGAGGGGGGCCAAACTTCCGAGGGACGGCGCCCCAGCACTGTCTTCAGAAAGTGGGGAAGGGCACCTGTCCAAAAAAAAGGTTCCCGTTCCGACCTCCCCCTGAAAGGTGCCAAATGTGGCACAGAAGGGGGGGGGAGCAGATAAGTGGTGGTTCCACTTTTGGGTGGAACTCTGCTTTAAGCATGGTTTTGTTTCCCTTGAGTAGCCCAAATATGCATAGTTTTCTGATAAAAAAAATATATAACTCAACATGAGAGAAATGTAAGATCCAACATATAACCTTATGAGAAGAAATATTTGGATTTTCAGTTATAGTAAATTGTTGTTTGCTTTTCTTATTCTTCAAAATTTTCACCACATACATCACAAAGCAGAGATATCAAAGTCATAGAAGCCAGAGGATTACAAAGGAACCTTAAAACCAAATGTAGGGATTGTTATGTTTACACAAGTATTAATGGATTTTTTTTTTATTAGCAGATTCTTTTATGCCCGTTATTCTGAAGATCTTATGTCATGCAAATTCAGAAGGTTTTACATACAGACCCAACTCCAAAGACTTGAACGAATTCCCTTTTTCTACGATATGAACTTCTTTAAATTGTTTTCATGTGTATTTGTGCCAAATTCACAACTGACTTACACCACCTTTTAAGCAACCCTGTTGCAAAAAAAAAAAAAATATATATATATATATATATATATATATATATATATATATATATTTATATATATATTAAAAACTGTACTTACTTGCTGCCATCTTTGTCAACTGTAGATCTTCTCTATCTTAAAGAATCTTTAGAACCTGTAGTGGAATTTTTAACTTCAGGTACAGATATCTGACACCTGTTAGTGATACCAAATTTAAGAGTTATAGAGACCCGGCAGATCAAGAAGTTTGAGTCAGTTGATCTGCTTTCATTTTTGCCGCTTTCAGACTAAATTCAGCAAATGATGTGTGTAAGGTAGGTTGGGTCAAGATATAAATTGACCAATCAAAGGTTAATAAGATACTGCAAGCATGGCGTTAATTGTCTTGTGATCATGGTTCATCGAGAAGTCACCATCGAATGATGTTTATCGCATGTGGCTTTTGGATATCATTCAACAGGGGTCTCCAATAACTTGCTTTGCCACAGGTTCTCCAAATATAAATCATATGTTTCAGTAGTCATCAGAATTATTTATGCAAGTGTACATGTAAGATTAGAAACTTATTAACATTTAACAATATTAACATTTTTTATAATGAAGCAATTTTGTTCTAAGCAGGCATCTTGCCGCCTCAAACCCAACTCATGTAGGATGTCAGGTCTACTACTGCATTCTTCTCAGAATCATCAAAGGTGGGATCACCCATATGTGCCGCTATTTCTGCCTAATTCTGTAGCATACTCCAAAGCAAAGTAGGAAAAGAGGAAGGAAGGAAGAAAGGAAGGAAGGAAGGAAAAAAAGGAGGAAAGAAGGAATTTGCTGCACTAGTACTCACACAATCCATTGATATACATCACTTAAAGTGTAATTCCACTATTGTTGAGAATTTATTTTTTTCTCTGGGTGATCTATGTACATTACAAGGATTTTGACAAACTTTGCTGCAGATTCCTATCTTTTGTTATTCTAAAGAAATTCATGTGTGTTTGTCTGTGCCCATCTTCAGAAGTAAGCCTAATGGGAGTGGTTTCTTAATTATCGACCAGCTGTTGCACCTGCAGGGCTCTAATGAAGAAAATTGCAAGGTGTCAGAAACCATAAATAAGACCGAGACCGAGACAGTTAAATCACACTTGTTTAATAAAAAAACGTAAATAGAACAAACGTATTCAAAGTTTGGTAACCGGAACTGACAGTCAGACAAGCCAGAAAGTCAGGAAGCCAGGAATCAGTGTAGCAGAACAGCAAGCAGGATCTGGAGCCAGAAAGTGTCAGACAAGCAAAGTCTTTAACAGGAATGGAGGAGATAGTCTCTGTGATGTTGACCAGGTGAAGGCAGAAATCCTGTCACTGTGGAGAGATAGGAGCTGGCAATTAGCCAACAGCTAAGCGGCCAGCTGAGAGAAGGAAGGGCTAAACCCAGCCCTGACACAAGGCCTGCATCTCTTTAAATTTGGAAGTATCTTACTAAAAATGATATTTGTGTTGCAAGGGATGCCTGAAATCTGACTAGTATCTTAGTGCAGACTTCTAGGGAAAATTTGTGAACCAATCGCACAAGCAGGATATTACATATTGGGGGGGGGGGGGGTTCTGTACACCTTCTATGAACAGAACACCTCCAGCCATACTGCATTACATTTCACAGAAAATTACAGCGACTGCAGATTGAAAGGGAAAGGTAATTTAAAATAACATTCAATTACAATATGACTTGTGTCGTAATTGTATACGCTATATTATTTATTCTTTATTTGCTATTTTTTTTCCCCACAAACGTGGAGTTACCCTTTAATAATGAATAACCCGTTGAAGATCAAGTAAAATGACATTTACCTAATAATAAGTCTAAATCCAAAATAATGCCCCCTGAGACATGGAAATACCTCTGTAGTTTACCTGGCCAGTCAGAAGACATGATTAAGTTACCATATTTCTGACATGTAATCAATCTACATACTACCATTGCTCAAACAGTTACAAATAAAGAAAGAATCACTCATAGTAAAAAAGGGCAGCATGTGATAGCTTTACATATATCACCACCACAATTAAGATTATATATTGCACTCAAGAGGTTTAAGTGGTCAATATGGGATCAACAGAATGATGAGAGGCTTCTAAAAGCACATTCTAAATAAGAACAATTTATCACTCATCTTGAATTCCGAATGAAAGCAACATACATACGTGCGTTGCTGGCAAAATGTAAATTTATAGGCTTCTTCAATGCAACAGGGCAAGGGGTAAAACACTTGGTGATCTGTTTATTATATGAAGACTTTAGACTAGAGATATATTTTAAAGGACACATTTGTGTATTACTGTACATGTATTGCTGTCTTTTTCTTTTGTTCTCACTTTTTTCAATTCTGAAAAGAAAGTGGTTAGGAATGTGGGGCCAGATTCAGATACAATTGCGTTTCCCAAATACACTACGCCGCCGTATTTTACCTGGCTCTACGTGGAATCCAGGTAGATTTTGTCCAGTAAACGACGGCGGCGTAGTGTATTTCTCCCGTCGCAATCCATCTACGCGAGTAGGGGGCGTGAATCATGTAAAATAGGCGCGTTCCCGCGGCGATCGAACTGCGCATGCTCCGTTCGCAAATTTCCCGCCGTGCATTGCGTGAAAACACGTTGTTACGTCATTCGTTGTTTGAGTAGCGTCGTTTACGCACGATCCTCGTCCCGAACGAGTTACGTAAAAAAAAAAAAAAAAAAAAATCGACGCGTGAACGACGGCCATACTTTACATGGGCTACGTACCATTAGACCAGCAAAAAGCTGGTCTAACAGTACGTAAAAAAAAATAGACGAAAGCGATTGCGAAGACCACTCGTATCTTCGTGGATCGCCGTAAAAACACATTTGCATATCCCGACGCATGAAAACGACGCAAACTCCTCCCAGCGGCCGCAAATATATCGCAGCGTAGATCCGAAGGCTTACGAAGATGTAAGCCTCTCGGATCGAAGCCCGAAGCCGCCGTATCATGGTTTGAGGATTCAAACTAGTGATACGGCGCGCAAAATTTGAAATTACTCCTGTCTAACACCAGTTAGACAGGCGTAATTGCTTTCTGAATCTGGGCCGTGATTTCTATTTTTTGGAAGAGTGAAACTAATGCCTTGTACACACGATCTGAATTTCCGATGGGATAAAATCCGAAGGAATTTTCCGTTGTAATTTCGTTCAAGCTGTCTTTTATTTTTTGCACTATAAAAAAAAAAAAAAACTGACTATTTTGAAAACAAAAAAAACACTATACTTTCTGTTATAAAACATATCTAGTAAAAAAAATTTAGGCCAATATGTATTCTGCAAAATATTTTTTGTAAAAAAAATCCCAATAAGTGTATATTGAGAGCCCACTCCCTCTCTCCTCCTCGTTGCCAACTAACCAGCTAAACACAATGGGGGTGGGATGCAGTGTTCATTTTGTCGACTAAAACAACTAAAACATTTTAATCGACTAAATGAATACTGTTTTAGTTGCCTAAAATACGACTAAAACTAAAACAATTGAGATGACTAAAATATGACTTAAACATTCTCGTCATTACATTATATTTTGGACTTTTCTTACCTTTTGCCATTATAAACCGAGCGTACAAACGATCGGTTTTCCCGTCGGAAAAACCTTGGATGTTTTTTTCGACGGAATTACGCTCAAGCTTGTCTTGCATATACATGGTCGCACCAAATTGCGCCATTCAAGAACACAGTGACGTACAACATGTACGACGATCCGAGATCAGTGAAGTTCAATAGGCAGCTCGGCTCTTCTGCTTGATTCTGAGCATGCATGTTTTTTTTGCGTGTCAGAATTCCATACGAACAAGCGTACAATGTTTTTTCCGCCAGGAATTTTTCTGGCAGGAAAATAGAGAACCTGCTCTCAAACTTTTGCTGGGGGAAATTCCGACAGAAAAAGTCAGATGGAGCATACACACGGTCGGAATTTCCGTCCAAAAGCTCACATCGGATTTTTTCAGACGGAGAAAACCGATCGTGTGTACACGCCATTGAATTAAAATTGTATAAAAATTTGAATTCAAAATTAACACTGGTCTGTAATGCATATTCATACCTCAATACCATAAATAATAACATATTAGATTTATCAATCCAGCAGTATATAATGAGTTTGAAAATTGTAGAGAAATGCTTAAATAATGCATTACAATTTAACTACACCCATTCGATTCTAGATGACTTATGAGTTTGTCGACTAAATGATTTTAGTTGACTAAAATGTAAAGGAGATTTTAGTTGACTAAAACATCCTGGAGATTTAGTTGACTAAATACGGCTAAAACTAAAATACTTGGAGAAGACTAAAATGGGACTAAAGCCCCATTCACACTGTCGGACTTTTGGCCAACCAACTTCAAAATCTGCAACTTTTCAAATTTGTCCGATCGTGTGTACGCTCCATCGGACCAACTTTTTCTGGTTTCATCCAACAAAAAGTTAGGTCTGCGAACGGACCAACTTTTCGGCAACAAAAGTCCGATGGTGCTTTGTGTGACCATGTGTACAGCAATCCAACCAACTTTTGTACAAAGTGCAAATACGCATGCTCAGAACCAATGTTAAAATCAACCAACAATAGCAGAAGTTAACCAAAGGGTGGCGGTAAAGAGCAGAAAAGAGCAGAAAAACCACGTGATGATGGGAAAGTTTTAGAAAAGTTTGCAGAAAAGTCTGAGGCCGCGTACACACGGCAGAGAACCTCGACGGGCAGAACACATCGTTCCGCCCGTCGAGGCTCTCTGCCGGCCGTCGAAATCGGCGACCCGCCCGTCGGGAATGGCAACCAGCCATTCATCCAGGCGGGCCGTCGAGGAAATAGAGAGCGTGCTCTCTATTTCTGCTCGACGGGCTTCCCGACGGGAAGCTCGCCGAGACCGTACACACGGCCGAGGTCCTCGCTGGAATGCACATTCCAGCAAGGTTCTCGCTGGTTTCCAGCGAGAACCTCGGTCGTGTGTACGCCGCCTGACTGTGTGTATGCTATGGGTGTGACCGGACAAATCAATTAGGACAAAAATCCAAGGGAAATTTTGTTGGATGTCCTACCGTGTGTATGAGCCTTTAAACTAAAATGCCATTTTAGTCCTAATGCCACGTACACACGATCAGATATTCCGAACAACAAAACCGTGGATTTTTTTTCCGATAGATGTTGATGTTGGCTCAAACTTGTCTTGAATACACACGGTCGCACAAATGTTGTCATAAATTCCTATCTCCAAGAACGCGGTGACGTACAACGCGTACGACGGCACTAATAAAGGGAAGTGCAATACCAGTTGTGTTAGTAGATGTTTGGTGAGAGACGATTCACGCTTTTCAGCCTCGTGCTTTTGAGTCCGTTACAGCGTGACAAATATGCTATCTCCATCACAAACGCTAGTTTTACCAGACCGAGCGCTTCCATCTCGTACTTGATTCAGAGCAATGCGTGGAATTTTGTGCGTCGGAATTGTCTACACAGGATCGGCATTTACGAGAACGAATTTCGTTGTCGGAAAATTTGAGAACCAGCTCCCAAATTTTTGTTGTCGGAAATTCCGACAGCAAATGTCCGATGGAGCCTACACACGGTCAGAATTTCCAACAACAAGCTCCCATCGAACATTTGTTGTCGGAAATTCTGAGCGTGTGTACGCGGCATAAGTCTAATGCTGCGTACACAGGACAATTTTTCGGGTTGTAAAAAATGAAGTTTTTTTTAATGTCATTAAAAACGATCGTGTGTGGGCTCCAGAGCGTTTTTCACGATGTAAAAATTTTTTACATCGTTTTTAAAGTTTTGGGCTTTGACGTGAAAAAAACGTGCATGCTCAGAAGCAAGTTATGAGACGTTAGCGCTCGTTCTGGTAAAACTACCATTCGTAATGGAGATATCACATTCATCACGCTGTAACAGATTGAAAAGCGGGAAGCAGCCCCAAGGGTGGCATCATTCGGATGGAACTTCCCCTTTATAGTGCCGTCGTACGTGTTGGACCATTTTTTTTTTTCACGATCGTGTGTAGGCAAGGCCGTTTTAACGATTGGGTACATTTTTATTTTTTACAACCCAAAAAACGGTCGTGTGTACGTGGCATAAGACTAAAACGGAATCGAAATTTGCTGCCAAAATTAAGACTGGTGTTTAGTATCACTTTAACTTCCACTATCTATGCTTAGTGTTTTTTTATATTTTGATGGATTGTAGCCCTATACATTTACATCAAAATTCCAAAGACCTTTTACTTTTTTGTTGCAAAGTGCATTTATTTGAAAAATCAAAACAATAAGTGCTGAACATTTCCCAAATGGTAGATTTACAGGCTGTTCTAACAGGTCTCTAAAATCAATAACAGTGATCACACCGCATCACTCCAAGGCTTAATGGGAAGTAAACAAGATACAAATGAAACAGACACCATTACAGACACATCATAGCTTAAAGAACAAACCAATTTTTTTTTCCTCCAAAAAATCAAAAAGGAAAACATATTTTAATCTGGTAACAAATGACAGCAGCGATTAGATATAAACAAAACTGTTTTTGCCCGACGTTTGGAACACAATTAATTATTAAGCTGAGTTTCCACCTTTGTTCCACCTCCATCGCCTCAACGTTCATCAAATATTGATTCTTTTCAACCAACGCTCATGCCTTCTCCCTTCAACATTATTATAATGAGGGATAACAATCAAATTGTCCTTGCTGAAACCCCATCATTTCCCAGTGCCATCTGCATTGATCCTTTTTGGTGGCTTTTACCATAAATTATTCCATTCAATTAACCGAACCTGCTCAAAGTGGCATTTTGCAAACTAAATAATTTATGGAGTGTTTTGGAGCAAACAAAAAACGATCTGCCTAATGTGTAGGCTTGCTACGAGCATTAATAATGATACAGGGATCACTGTAGATGCTGTCGTGTTCTTTGTTTGGAGGAAGAAATTGCCCAGGGAAGGAAGGAAGTTGTCATTAACAAATGAGACAGTGTTTCGGTGTCAGTTTGGACAGCCAACAACTTCATCACTTGTTGGGAAAAAACTTGCTTTTTTTTTTTTTACACCTGTACTTTTCTTTTTAGAATCAATAGCATTCTATACTGTATACAGTATGTTTGGTTTCTTTTGAAAGCAGATTTTAAGGACAATGAGAAGTCTGTTTTTTAGTGACTTTCGATGTAATAATGGGTCCAGTTCACTCACAGCTTCACATTTCTACCTTAATATTTCACCTGTAGATGGAGAAGTCTGGTATAGTGGGATCCATAAAACACATTTATCCCCTATAGGGAGTCCTTCTATTTTTGGTTAGGCTTTGGTCCTTTAACATCTTTCTTTATTTTTACCAAGGAATCAAAGCGAGGACTTGTGACACTGTGTTATTAAGAAGGGGCCCCTGAAATTTCCAATGTGGCTGCATAGAGACCATTAGTGGAAGAAAAGAAGGGGCCTTTTGGTCAGCATGCAGGGCAGTTCTCTGTTTTTTGGCTGATCATCTTTTTTCAGAATGACCAGATCCAACTTATAATGATAAAGGCCGAAAGTGGTCATGAATTTAAAGTGGTAGTAAAGTCTTATTTGTAAGTTGTACCTATAGGTAAGCCTATAATAAGGCTTACCTTTAGGCCCAGTGAATATCTCCTAAACCTATTCACTCTGCATGCAACCGGTGGCATCACCGATGCATGCGCTCTGAAGGGACATCATACCGGTGCCATCCCTTGTATCGGCTTGGCCAATGTGAGGGATGGAACCCTTGAAATTAGGAAGGAAGGCTGGCAAAGATAGAAGCCCTGTCAGCTGTGACAGCACACTGCTGAAAGGCTTTGTTCTAAGGTAAATATTACATTATGCCATGCACACTAGCACGTTATGTCATTGTCTTTTTTAAAGGTACGGTTTACTATCGCTTTAAACAGTAAAAAGAATAGAAGCATCCAGAAGTGGTAATTGTTCCTAAGGAGTATCGAGAAAATTTACATTTTGTCTTGAATTCTTCCTGAAAAATAGCAGTCCGCGTCCTGTTATATGAGGGTGCAGGCATGGGATGTGTTGAGACTTCTAACTTATGTGACAGGGTCCGTTTCAAAATTACGGCTAAGCCACACCAGATCTCATATGTTTTCCCATCTGGAGTCTCACTACTCCTGCCACTTTTCCCCCTGTGTGAAAAAAAATTATTGGTACAGCCTTGAAAATTTGAAATGGTATCTGCAAATATACATGGATTTGGTTACTAAGAAAATGTGGAGTTCACTGTAATGTCACGTACACACGCTCGGAATTTCCAACAACAAATGTTCGATTGGAGCTTGTTGTTGAAAATTCCTACCGTCTGTAGGCACCATCGGACATTTTCCAACCGTTTGTAGGCTCCTTTGGACATTTTCTGTCAGAGTTTCCGACAACAACATTTTGAGAAACGGTTCTCAAATTTTCCGACCACAAAATCCGTTCTTGTAAATTCCGATCGTGTGGGCACAAAATTCCATGCATGCCCTGAATCAAGTATGAGATGGAAGCACTCAAGTCTGGTAAAACTAGCGTTCGGTCGTAATGGAGATAGCACATTCGTCACGCTGTAACGGACTGAAAAGCACAAGGCTGAAAAGCACAAGACTGAAAAGCACGAATCGTCCCTCACCAAACTTCTACTAACACGATTGGTATTGAACTTCCCTTTAATAGTGCCGTCGTATGTGTTGTAAGTGGCCGTGTTCTTGGAGTTCGGAATTTCCTACAACATTTGTGCGACCGTGTGTATGCAAGAGAAGTTTTAGCTAACATCTGTCGGAAAAAAATGCACGGTTTTGTTGTCAGAATGTCCGATCTTCTGTACGCGGCATTAGAGTTCCTTTTTGATAAGAATTCAACTCATCAACAACAATTACTCAACTCATTTTGGGTGCATTGACCCTTTAGCCGAGTCCTTTGCCAAATCGTACATGAGTTTCTCCATGTGATTAATTAATTTTACTTTTAAATTCTTTCTATGGTTCTCACTGATTATATTCTCTTTTATAATAATAATTTACCCCATTCCTCAGGTCAAACTCTATGCATATTTTATCTTTTTTTTTTCTTTACATTTCATTTCCTCTCACTTCCCATGAGACAGGGGATTTATTAAGTGATTTTTTTAATCTTTTATCTCTGCTGAAGGTATATTCTCATCCATGCTTGCTCAGGGACAATTTAGCAGTGAAGGATAAGGTCTAGTTAATTCCTGACCCAGCGCTGACACTGATGTGCAAGGTGAGACTTGCTGATGTAAGGTCATCGATGACCCCAAGCTTCTATCTATGGAGAGGTAGGGAGTTCCATTTCACTTTCATCTCTGGCCATTTAACAGTTCATTTCAGACATGAAAGGCAAATGGAGCCTCCATCCGCGTATCTGGAGTGAAAGAAAAAGGTTTCATTACCTCTCTAGAGCTGAGGATTAGACCCATTCTTTGAGAGAGATTGACAGGCCATTGATGTTCTCTGCCTTCTATCTCATCCCCTTTTTTCTTATTCTAGGAATTCCTAATGATTCCGTATGCTAAACAGATTGTTTTAACTTTTCCAGTGTATGCCTTCATGAAAGCTGTTAGACAGAGCTGTAACATCTAAAAGACTAATATCTGGAAGGAAACACAAAACTGACTATCTAAGAACATCTAAATGAACAGACACGTCTGTCAAAGTTGAAGGCAAGACAGCTGCAAATATTTACGTAGTAAAATATTACCACGTGCAAGCGTTGTCAAAATTCTTTGAAGACTGCGCAGCATGTCTTATATATAAAGGAATCCCAAAGCAACTCTTTTGCAAGAATAAATATAAAAAAGGAAATACTTACCTGTCCCACTGCTTGTGAGCAGATGATCGTCATTCACTTGATGACTTACATGTATCTGAAGGTTCTCATTTATCCAAGCCATGGTATAGAAAGTAGTAGTAAGCTACAATTAAAGCTAAAATATAGCAAAAAAATATTTTTCTCTACAGCTTAGTTACATTACTTGTCTATAATGAATTATGAATGAATGTCCCACACATTGCACACTGCTGGACGTAGAAATCTCCACTGCCAGGCTGCGCTGCCCTGCCCTAATAACTTTGGGTTTCCAGGCTCAGCTCTATTAAAGATGTTTTGAAACAGACACACTCTCTCGTCACAGTATATCCCAGGATTTACTAGCTGCTGAATTCTATAGAAATACTCTCTGTAGGGCTGCCCTGTCCTCTTCCTGCTGCTGAACTTTTGGCACTGTGGGAGTTACCACATGTTAAGACCTGCAGTGGTTAGGGTACTGCGGCCTTCTTTCCGTCTCCCAAGATGATTCTTCCGAATGGTTAGTGTTTCCCATCCCCAAGCATGAGCCAAGACTTCATGAAGGGTGTCCAGATATAGAATGACTTTATTGAGAGACAGGTTACTTATATACAGCAAAAGAAATACTTGATGTAATCAGATATACAATCACCTCCTCCTCCCACATCATCATACAAGGGTGTTACTAATGAGGCCCCTTTCAAGAGACCTATTGTAGGACACAGACGGCTGTCTCTGTTAGAATCCACATGAGGTAATTACTGGTCCTTTGCCCAGACAAGGTGTTTTAGAACTTCTCACCTACTAAACAATAGAACTTCACACAATGAACACTTCTTGAAAGACAGACTACAGATCATTTACATGACACATTGAGATATTGAGATCAGTTTAAGGAATAAACCAATTATCTCCAGGTAGAGAGCACCCTAATTTTCCCAACATTAGAACACCCCTCTTCCACACAAGGTATCCCTGCCATTACATATCTCCTGATGGCCCCGATCTGGGGGACTAACATATCCAAATTTCACCCAGATCGGTCCAGGGGTTCTTAAAAGACAAACAGAGTCTGAGAAAATCCAAAATAAAGTCTATTTTCTTCACAATACTCCCCCTTAGTTCCATGGGTCGGCATACCCGCCTAGACCCTGCCGGGTTGGCTAGGGGATGTCCGCGTGGTATTGCAGTGTGAAATTGTACGGTTGCAACGCTAGACTCCAGCGCAGCAACCGGGGATTGTCTCCAGAGACTCGGTTGAGCCAGATGAGGGGGTTGTGGTCAGTGAGAATGGTAAAGGCACGGCCATAAAGGTACGGATGGAGCTTCTTTAAGGCCCATACTAGAGCCAGGCATTCTGTTTCCATGGTGGCATAGCTGACCTTCCAAGGTAATAACTTGTCGCTGAGGTATGCCACCGAGTGCTCCATGCCGTCTTAAGTCCCTGGAATGCCAATGCACACTCCGAGAACCAGGCTACCTGCTTGGGTAGGGACCCTTTGGTCAGGTTGGTGAGGAATTTCGCTAGGGTGCTACACTCCGGGACAAACTTTCTATAATACCCGGTGGTGCCTAGGGACGCCAATACCTGCGTCTTGGTGTGGGGCTGGGGCCAATTGGCTATGGCCTCCACTTTCGCGGGTTCGGGGCCCTGTTTCTCAGACCCTACTCTAGGCCCTAGGTATTGAACCTCTGCCATGCCCCCATGGCAGTTCTCGGGTTTCAGGGTGAGATTTAGTTTCTCCCCCAACCCAACTTGCTCTAGGTTACCTTGGTTAGCTGCCAGCCGGTCAAGTAAGGGAAGTCCTTCACTAGCGTCAGTGGACAGGGCACAGATAGTGGCCACGTCCTCAGAGCGCTCGAAGTACGGTTTCAACATGTTCACGTGAAAGGCTTGTCTGCTCCTTTCATCCGAACATTTGGCCACAATATAGGTGGTGTCGCTAATCCGTTCCACCACTTTGAATAGCCCCTGCCACGCTGCCTGTAGCTTGTCCTTTTTGGATGGTCCGAGGGCTAATACTTTTTGCCCTACTTCCAGGTTCCTATCTCGTGTTCTCCGGTCATACCATTGTTTCTGTCGTTTCTGGGCTGCCTGTAGGCTCTCCCGAACTGATTCGGTCAGTGCCCGCAGGCGGTCCCGGAACTCCAGCACGTACGGCAAAACCGGAATTCCTTCCTCTCCTGTGTTGCCCTCCCAGTGCTCCCGTATGAGGTCCAGGGGTCCCCGGACTTTTCTCCCGTATAGGAGTTCGAAGGGGGAGAACCCGGTTGACGCCTGGGGCACTTCCCGGTAGGCAAACAGGAGATGGGGTAGAAATTTCTCCCATTGGTAATAGGACTCTGTGAACGCTGTGAGCATCTGCTTAAGCGTGCCGTTGAATCGTTCACAAAGGCTGTTGGTCTGGGGGTGGTAGGGGAAGCTAAATAACGGTTTCACCCCGCAGCTCTGCCATAACTGTTGAGTGACAGTTGCCGTGAACTGGGTTCCCTGATCTAAGAGTATTTCCCGGGGGAATCCTACTCGAGAAAAGATCCTGACGAGAGCTTCTGCTACTGTCTCCGCCTCAATGTTGGGGAGCGCCACCGCCTCAGGGTACCTGGTGGCATAGTCCACCACCGTGAGGATGTAGCGCCTTCCGGAGGCACTGGGTTTGTTGAGGGGCCCTATCAGGTCTACTGCCACTCTGGAGAATGGTTCCTCTATTATAGGTAGGGACCATAACTTGGCCTTGGGGTGGTCCCCCGTTTCCCAATCCTTTGACACGAATCACATGTCCTGCAGTACGTCTGCAAGTCTTTTGATATCCCTGGCCAGAAGAACGTCTGGGTAAGGCGATCCTTCGTTTTCTTGATACCCAGATGTCCGGCTAGTGGGATATCATGGCTGAGCTTTAGAAGCTCTGCCCTGTATTTGCGGGGTACAACTAGCTGTCTTTTTATGACTTGGGCTGCCCCACTTCCCACTCCCCCTGTGACCCTATATAGCAGTCCCTTGTCCCAGTGGAAGTTCTCTTGAGCATTACCTTCCTTAGGGGTACCTACGGCCTTCCTGTAACCTGCTAAGGTGGAATCTGACTGCTGGGCTTGGCCAAAGTCTTGTGGAGTGCCCCAGAAGGGGATAGGGTCAGGGCATACTACAGGGTTTTCGGTTCCTACCTGGGGTTCCTCAGAGTGCGTCTGTCCAGCTCGACGTGCTTGCGCCCTGGTAGTCACAGGGCAGGTTCCAGCGGGATATGGGGTAAACAGCTGTGAAGTTAGGCACCCCAAATCGTTCCCCAACAATACTTCTGCAGGTAGGCCCGACATAATGCCTACTTCCATCTGCTTGGCTCCGGTGCCCCAATTTAGCTGCACTTGGGCTGTGGGTAGTTTGTGGATGGCGCCTCCTGCCACTCTTACTGCAACAGTCCTGTTGGTGCGCGCCTTCGCAGATACGGTGTGAGGTTGCACCAGAGTGAGGGTGGCCCCAGAGTCTCGTAGTGCCTCAGCCTCTTTTCCATCTACTGTGACCCATTGTCTGTGGTGCACCCGGTTGTCCCCCTCGACTTGTGCTATGTTCACCTCATGTAGTTTGGTCCATTGCTCAGATTCAGTGCTGTGGTTTTCCAGCAGCTCATGCTGATAGTGATGAGTGGCTGCCCTCGATGGTGGTGGTGATGGCCGCTCCCAATTGCCTCTGCTCCGCTGAGGGCAATGTATCTTGTAGTGCCCTGGCCGATTGCATTGGTGACATACCAATGGCGGTCTGCGGTTAAAATTAGGTGGTGTAGTGGGTGGTACCGCGATCGGTCGGTGGTGGGTCACAGGACCCTGCGTGGGGGTGCTGGACCTTACCAGGGGGCGGTTTCCACTAGCCTCTCCTTTTCTTCCCTCGTGATGCTCATCTGCCAACTTGGCCGCTTCCTCGATTGTGGCCGGCTTCCTGTCCCTGACCCAGTCCTTGGTGTCTGCAGGTGTGTGGTCAAAAAATTGTTCTAGCAAGAAGAGTTGTAGCACCTCCTCTAGCGTCGCGGCTTGGCAGCCTTGTATCCAGTTTTGGGCTGCCCGATACATCCTAAAAGCCCATTCAGTGTAGGAGTCTTGGCCCCCTTTCCGTAATGCCCGAAACTTTTTCCTGTAAGTCTCTGGGGTCACGGCATACCTGGCTAGCAGAATGTCCTTTACCCTGACGTAGTTGTGTATGGCTGTATCAGGAACTGCTCGGTATGCCTCCGCTGCTCGGCCCGTGAGTTTGCTGCTTAGAATCGCGGCCCATTGTTCCGATTCCAGACCCTCCAAAGTGCATTGACGCTCAAAGTCTTGTAGGTATGCGTCAATTTCCATTTCTCCATCCGAAAAACTTTTAAACGCTGCATAGTTAATCTTTCTCCGCTGCCCTCCATTTATAGATCCGGCTGAGGAAGCGGTGTCTCCTTGGTTTACGCTTGCCTGTTGTGCTCTGCGTTCTGCGCTCACCTGCTCCAGGACTTGCGTCACCATCTCTGGTGTGGGATTTGGCCCATATAGGTTTAGCCTCCACATCACCTTCTGTTGGAACTCTGCTTCCTCCTGGCTGACATTCGCCATGCTGCTGGTTTGGTCGCCCTCCATTAGTTCTGCTATGAGGGTAGCTTTCTTTTTGTTGCTTGTCACCTGGCCTCGGGCTTCCAGCAGATCCTTTAGCGTAGACCTCTTCAGTCTCTCGTAATGCTGGGCCATTCACCTGCTGTCTTTATGCGTCTCATTCAATTCCGCTGCTTGCCACCAGTTGTTAAGACCTGCAGTGGTTAGGGTACTGCGGCCTTCTTTCCGTCTCCCAAGATGATTCTTCCGAATGGTTAGTGTTTCCCATCCCCAAGCATGAGCCAAGACTTCATGAAGGGTGTCCAGATATAGAATGACTTTATTGAGAGACAGGTTACTTATATACAGCAAAAGAAATACTTGATGTAATCAGATATACAATCACCTCCTCCTCCCACATCATCATACAAGGGTGTTACTAATGAGGCCCCTTTCAAGAGACCTATTGTAGGACACAGACGGCTGTCTCTGTTAGAATCCACATGAGGTAATTACTGGTCCTTTGCCCAGACAAGGTGTTTTAGAACTTCTCACCTACTAAACAATAGAACTTCACACAATGAACACTTCTTGAAAGACAGACTACAGATCATTTACATGACACATTGAGATATTGAGATCAGTTTAAGGAATAAACCAATTATCTCCAGGTAGAGAGCACCCTAATTTTCCCAACGTTAGAACACCCCTCTTCCACACAAGGTATCCCTGCCATTACATATCTCCTGATGGCCCCGATCTGGGGGACTAACATATCCAAATTTCACCCAGATCGGTCCAGGGGTTCTTAAAAGACAAACAGAGTCTGAGAAAATCCAAAATAAAGTCTATTTTCTTCACACCACATTTGGGTTTCCAGGTTTCAGCTGCACTAAAGGGGATCCAACGAGGACAAACTCCTTCCTGCCCTCTGCTCCATTGAGAAATGTTCTTAAACTGATTACACTGCCTATCTGTGAATGGAGGAGACACAAGTCACAAGATTCTCTCCCCCATTCTCTCCCCCATTCACAAATTATGTTACAGGGAGTGTAATCAGCAAATAAACTTTTTTCAAAGGGGAAGAGGGCAGGAGGTGGTTTGTCCTTGTAGGATCATCTTCAGTGCAGCTGGGCTTACCTGCTTTGTGCAGTGGTTTTGCAAAGAGCAGCCCCGGTCCCCCTCTTCTCTGGTCTTCTGCTGGCACACCTGGCTCTACCCTCCTTCATAGTGCCCCCGCGGCTAACAGTCTCAGGCCAGGTACACACGATCAAATTTATCTGCTGTTTCAGAAGACAAATTCGATCGTGTGTACGGGCGAGCAGACAGGTTTTTCCAGCAGACAAATTTTAAAGCATGCTTTAAAATCTGTCTGCTGGGAACCCGTCCTTCTGACATGTCCGCTGGTTAGTACACTAACCAGCGGACATATCTGCCCGCACATGCGTCGAATGGATTCGACGCATTGCGTGGAAGTATTTTACTTCCTGGTTCGGTGACGTGGCGGCGTCAACGTCACCGTGCTGTCTGTCGGTGGGGATTTTGGTTTAATCGTGTGTACACGATCAAACCAATATATCCCAGCAGACAAATCCGATCAAAACGGTCTGTCAGACTGATTTGATCGGATTTATTTAGTGGTGTGTACGCGGCCTTAAGAAAACAGTTCAAGTATGTATACTGTATTAATGAGAACACAAAATAGGTATATCTCAACATTGTCAGATAGTATTAAAACACTCTTACATACAGATATTTCATCTATACTTATCAAAAGGGCAATATAATGGTGCAAGTCTCCTTTAACTGTAAATGAACACAAATATTAAACCAATCACAGAAACCTATGTGAACTGGTTAGCAGGAGGGTAGACAATTGGCATCTTCTGTGTCAGGTTTCTCCCTTCTGCCTCCTCACCTCACAGGCCAATAAATCTTGCACAATATAAAGAAGCACTATACAGACTATTATATTCAAATTGACTGGCTCCCTTTAGATGAAGTCCAATGCAATTAAAGCAGATGAGGAAAAAGCATAAAAAATGAGTAAAAGGGTATTCCTTGAAATCCAGATGTCTTCAGCTAGCCTCTTTATGTTGTAACTAATGTAATCTTTGATAACAAAGTATAGCAAATTTGGCAGAACTTTAGGTTATCCTTGTATTGCAACTTTATTTAATATGATCCTAATGGTGTTATCCAGTATAGCCACTAGAATCAATGATGTGAACTGGGCATAGATGTCTGCTTTCAGTGTTTATTATAACATAAGATCTAACAAGTACCACAAGTACAAGTACCACCAGCTGCATTGTGTGAAATATGTCTGAAAGCAGTGTTTAACAATAAGAAGGACTATGCCGGCTCATCACTCTGCAACTCAGATGGAGTTGGAATACAATGATGAGAAGACTCTTATGCCTCCTACACATGATCGGACATTCCGACAACAAAACCGTGGATTTTTTTCAAATGGATTGTTCGCTCTAACTTGTCTTGCATATACATGTAGCGCCCCCTTACTTTCAGTATGGGCACTACGCTAAAGTTAGTTGGAGTGGGAGAGTTACATTGCTCCCATTCATGATTTACCTAAATTGTGACCTCTGTCATTCTAGAAAGGTCCACTGGGTCGGTCTGCATTCTGGGCATGTGATATCATCTCTGGTCGGCAGTTGGCGCCAGAGGGGTTTCTGGCAAAGTCTTCCCCAGCAGCCAATTGGAGGAGTTCTTCCCTCGCGGGGCATGCTGGGGAGGGATATATCTGTGACGGGGGTCATGTGTTCTAAATCTTCGCGGGGTCCCGGTTCCAGGTGCAACATCCACCTTCAGGGTGTGCACATCCATGGACCCTGCTGGCGTGGCCCACCTGGCCAAGCTTACAGGCTTCACCGAGCCTCAATCGGAGGCGAAAGGGGACCCCAGTGACTTATTGGGTTCCCAGTTCTATTGAGGAGATCCCAGGCTGGGTGCCGTGTGATTGGGGGATCAGCTTGAGGGGAACCCGGAGGCAGGTTGTCCAACAGGGCTTGAACAAACTAATCAGGGATCTGGTGACCGTGATGCTGACAGGTAGGCTTTACTGTCTCCCGGTGACCTGTGCTAGAGTCTACTGGGAGGATTCGCTCTGTTCATCCACCTAATCTCATTTAAAGTAATTGGCCTGTGGCAGAGGCCCTAGAGCTGGGTCTGTGTGAGAGGCCTGTTCCTCCCAGGGATCCAAAGTGATGACTCAGCTGCCAGGTTTGCGAGAGGGACCTGTCTGTGTGCATTAACCCACTTAGCAGAAGTGGCGACGAGTTTGGAAATTGGTACTACTGAGGGCAAGTCTGCCCTGTTCATATCCAGGCCTGACACCGCAAAGTTCTCCTCTTCTTTCATCAACCTTTTTTCCTTCCTAACTGAAGTTGATGTTGGCTGTGTTGGCCTGGAAATAAAGCATTGAAAAACCTTTATTGACTGTCTGGACCTCCGCTCACTACTATGTTCCTGCACCACACCCCTAGACAACGCTGGGGTAACTTAATGTGCCGATCCCAACAAATTAATCAGCGTCTCTTTCGAGGGTATCGCTACACACACGGTCACAGAAATGTTTTTCGGAAATTCCGAACGTCAAGAACGTGGTCACGTACAACACCTATGACGAGATGAGAAAAATTGAAGTTCAATGATTCCGAGCATGCGTAGGATTTTTGTGCATTGCATTGCATATAGACGATCTTAATTTCCGACAAGAATTTTTGTTGTCGGAAAAATTGAGAACCAGCTCTCAAACATTTGTTGTTGGAAATTCTGACAGCAAATGTCTGTTGGAGCCTACACACAGATTTTCCAACGACAAGCTCACATCGAACATTTGTTGTCGGAAATTCCGACCGTGTGTACACGGCATAACAGAAACTCTCTCTCTGTATCCTGGTTCTGGGAAATGGCACCTGCCATGCCATGCTGCAGCCCACTGGGACCTGAATTGCAGGAGTCACTTGATGACCTGGAACACCCTCCTGATCCACTGCAGGGAAGAAGCGATGCTGTCTATAGAGGTTCCTCTGGGTATAGCTGTTCGGCTCCCCACTGTGTAGGCCGCCAATCATCAGCAGCTCACTGTCACACAGACCTCCTGCTGGCAGAGTCAAACGGTGTCCTGAGAGGCCGATCTAGATCTAGGTCTTTTTGCCCCCAAATCTCATATTTAAGAGGTCCTGTCATGCTTTTTTTTCATTTCCTTTTCCTTGCAATAGGAATAAAAGTGACACAAAAAAAAAGTGTAAAAAAAAAAAAAAGTTTGCTGCCATTCCACGAGCTGGTGCAATTTTGAAGCGTGACATGTTGGGCATCAATTTACTCCGCGTAACATCATCTTTCACAATATAAAACAAATTGGGCTAACTTTACTGTTGTCTTATTTTTTTATTAAAAAATATGTATTTTTCCCCAAAAAAGTGCACTTGTAAGACCGCTGCACAAATACAATGTAACAGAAAGTATTGCAACGACTGCCATTTTACTCTCCAGGGTGTTAAAAAAAAATATATGTATATATATATATATATATATATATATATATATATATATATATATATATATATATATATATATATATATGTATAGTAATTTTCTAGCAAAAAATCCCTGATTTTAACTTTAACACCAAGTCTGAAAAATAGGTCCGGTCCTTAAGTGGTTAATGAATCAGGTGATGGTAAGTAAAATTCATTTTGCAAAGAAAACCAAATCATATCAAATAAACAAATGAAAAAACAAACAGGATTTTTGCTCACTCATGTTTAATGTCAGCACAGCTTTACCTCATTCACCAAGATTACAAAGTGAACGTACTCTACCTCTTTGGTAAATCAACCTCACCACCTAGATGTGCAAAGTGCAGGAAAAAATGGCAACCAATCAGATTTCACTTTGCATCATTTTAACACAAGCACAGCAAGAACAAAGAAGACATATTGCTGATTGGTTGCTCCCAACTGCTGATTGGTTGCTCCCAACTGCTGATCTTTGCCCTATTAAATAAGCCTGAACATCACCCGTATTGCAGAAGTTCATGGCTGTACATTTTATTTCCCATACCGGCATCCTAGAACACACTCAATTTCTTTATAAGCAATCATTACAACAACCTACTGTACACAGCCCAGTTAACGTTAACTGAAAACAATCAGGCTTCTTGCAGAATGACGTCCGCTATTTTATATTTCTTAAATAGCTAAGGAAAAAAAAGAATTGCAGCAGCATTATGTATGAATGGGAAGGCAATTACCTGGGGAATGTCCCAGATTGATCTCTCAAGGAAGGGTTGTGCTTAGTACTGCCGTTTAATGTTACGGGCTATATCATGAGGCATACAGATACCTTCCCAATAGTTTATTGCAAGCAAAATTATGTGCAGATAGTCTTTGATCTTTTCCCTGCATAACACCAAATGATCTACCTGCATTCTCTTTTCATTTGACTCCACAGGTTAATAACACATATATGTTACACAAGGGAAATCTTCGGAACTGTGTAAATATTTCTACAGATAGATATCACAAAGGATTATGATAGTTTACATTATATGATATTCAGCAACATACCATATAAACAAATTTCCTATTCATAGTGGGTATATTTGCTTGTAATTATATGAATAAAATAATAACGCATGCATAAAATACTAAAACATAACTATCTGTTAATTTTTTTAATTCAGTCTAGATAAATAAGCCTACATTGCGTTGTGCCTACTCGACTTGCAAATCAATTGCTGCATGCTCGGAAAAGGATCTGGTATGGATTTTCGGGGGCAATTTTGGTGTGGGGGTTCTCTTCAAAATCCATGCTAGAACTAAGGGTCAGGTATGGATTTTGGGGAGACTACCACTTGTTTCATATTTTTCTTTAGCTGGCAATGGTTTTATTTTTCCAAAAAATCGATTTTAACCACTTAAGACCCGGAGCAATATGCTGCCAAATGACCCAAGGGGTTTTTGCGATTCGGCACTGCGTCGCTTTAACAGACAATTGCGCGGTCGTGCGACGTGGCTCCCAAACCAAATTCACGTCCTTTTCTTCCCACAAATAGAGCTTTCTTTTGGTGGTATTTGATCGCCTCTGCGATTTTAATTTTTTGCGTTATATACAAAAATAGAGCGACATTTTTGAAAAAAAAAAACAATATTTTTTACTTTTTGTTATAAGAAAAATCAATAAACTAAATTTTAGTCAAACATTTAGGCCAAAATGTATTTAGCCACATGTCTTTAGTGGGAGGGGGGGCGATCGCGGGGGCTAAATGTGTTTATGTGTAGTGTTAGTGCAGTATAGTGTTAGTGCAGGACTTACTGTGTTGTGATCTCTCCTCAGCGGTGGTTGGAAAAAACGCAGAGGGAGAGATCACATCGCTTCCTCCTTCGAGTGTTTACACAGGAGGAGGAAGTGACAGGGCGGGCGCGCTGGCGCATTGGCTGGGAGCGATCCGGAGGGGGCGGACAAAAACGAATAGCCGCCCCCTCTTGTCGGATCGCTTCTGCAGCCGCGCATGTACAGGGGGGGTCCGATCTGACCCCCAAACCTCCCCAAGGCGCCAACGTATATATACGTTGATGTGCCTGTCGGTGCCATTCTGCCGACGTAAATGTACATGCGGCGGTCCTTAAGTGGTTAAATGTATTTTTTTTTTTACATATATGTCAGTTTGGTTACAGCAGGTTCTTTACACGGTACAGATGCACCACTTTGCAGGCAGACTAAGGGGACCACCAGGCACTATATTTAAAGGAATCATTCATTTTTATTAATTATACGATATTTAAAAAAAAAATTGCATTGATTCATGTCCCCCAGGGCAGTACCCAGGGCCCCATACCTTTTATATGGTAAAAAACTTGCATATAAGCCTTCTAAATGGGGACTTTTAATTGTTTTGTTTTCAAGTTCGGGTCCCATAATAGGGTTTACGTTTGGGGTCTGCACCACATTTCACGGTTTGGGTCTGCACCAGTTTGCACCAAAAATTCATGTTCGGGAGTTCTGGTGCAAACTGAATCAAAGGTGTTCGACCCATCACAAGCTAAAAATAAAAGATTTGAACTCTGTATACAGAAAAGATCTATATAAAAAAAAAAAATAAGACTCATCCCAAACCATTACAGCTTCCATTTAAGAGTTGAGTTGATAAAAAGTAAGAATGAGTAAAGAAAGAAGAGATAACAATAAATTATTCATATATAAATTGTTGAAGATTGGAACCCCGTTGATGTTACAATACTCCAAAAAGAGACATAAAAAAAGGTGTTTTTTGTTATCCTCAGAACAGTCAGCATAGTAAGCTATGTATCTGGCTGGTGAATCCGCTCCGGCCTACCCTAATTCTTTCTCATCCCTCTCTACAAATCTCTCTCACATATACTGTGTGAATACAAACACTTCACAGTAGCCTGGCTAACTGCCGCTGCTGCTTTAGACCCGACTGCCTTGTGGAGAGATGAATGGAGATCTCTTGTCCAAATATTTACTTAGACCCAAACTAATCCTGTGTCTGGATTCCCCGCCATGTGCTATCATCTGGCACATCTCTCTTTAATATGTATAAGATGAACCTCTGTAAAGACATTTAAGCCAAAACAATCCTTTCCACTCATGTAGAACCCCAGCAGAAGACTGCGATGTTGTATTTTGTGTTGCTGGTTATTGGGGTGGAATGCACATCAGGATGAAATGGCAGTGATGTATCTTTTACTGGTCTGCATATCATTTCCCATTTGGATGAAATTCAAATGCTTTTAGTAACTATTGCATGATTATTCATGTTCCTATTTGATCTCTTGTTCTTAACAAAACACACAGTACATGGGTGGTATGTCTAGTTTTCATTGTATATCAAAGCAAAACATTTTGAGCCAGCCTACTCTTTTTTAATTTCACAATAGCCCTCACATATTATGCCATAATATACTGAGTACATAGAATCAATTGCATCAGTCCATGTCCCCAAAGGAGCTCACATTCTAGTGTCCCGACTCCTTACCAAAGCTTGCTTCTATTTACCTGGGGGAAAAATCCCAGAAACATGTGAAAAAAGTTGGTGATCATTCTTCATGACAGTTTTTTTGCATATAAAAACAAAAAAAAAGGCCTTTAAAAAATATAAGGCTGGAGGGTCACTGTCAGCATTCCAACATTACAAAAATTGCAATAAGAAATGTAAGGGTGCAGCTAAGATATATAGCAGAGGAATGTAAAAAAAAAATTATCATTATTATTATTATATAAATAGTAAGACAGTGAGGGGAGAACATATTGGACCCATAAAGGATGATGACGGGATTTGGCTACAAATAACAGAGAGAAGGCAAAGATTTGAATGTTAATGCTAATGTTAATAACACTTCACAGAAAGAACCCTCATGGCTAACAGAAGATAGAACTAGAAATAGACTTCACCAGATGGCAAGATGGCTTGCTTACACCTGGGGGTCCTTAAAGGAGTTGTAAAGGAAAACATTTTTTTGCCTAAAATTTATGTCTGCAAGGTAGACAGACAGAATAGTGTAATGATTCTGTTAACAAACTAGTAAATACCTATTAAATTCCTTCATCTATATCACCTCCGGCGTTCTGTTTCTGTTCTCTCATTCACTTCCTGGTTTGCGGCGCTCGTTCATGTAAGAACTACATTTCCCAGTATGAATTGCGGCACACCCAGTATTTCACACCTCTTTGAAGTCTCTAAAACTTAGAGAGTGTCCTCCCACACAGATGTAGTTCCCAGGAGGGGCAAGCACGTCACTGACCACTGCAGTAAAGCCTCCCTTCACGGTGGTCAGTAAAATCAGACAAGCAGGAAGTGAACAGAACAGAGAAGAAATAGAGCAACTTCTGAGCAAAAACAAACAATGAGGAAGTGAAAAGAGGACTGTCTGCAGTTAAAGGATGCTTATTATGAAAACATTTTTTTCTTTACAACCCCTTTAAGGAACTCAACGAGGTGTTAACTAGACCATTGTTCCTAATTTTTATAGACAGTTTACTGACTGGAATGGTACCAGCTGTTTGGAGAAAAGCCAACGTAGCACCAATATTTCAAAAAGGTCTGATATATATCACTGGGTACTACAGGCCAGTTAGCCTAACATCAATAGTCTGCAAGCTATTGGAGGGGGGTGATAAGGGACTGTATACAAGACTTGAGTAATGAAAATGGTATCATTAGTAGTAATTAGCTTGGATTCATAAAGGATTGTTCTTGCCAGACAAATCTTCTTCGAAGAAGTGAGCTGTCTAGGTAAAAGAAGGCCTGTAGATGTGGTGTATCTGAATTTTGCAATGACATTATTTGATACAGTTACCCACAAACGTTTATTGTACAAACTTAGATCTGTCGGCATGGACCATAGGGTGAGTACCTAGATTGAAAACTGGCTACAGAGGAGAGTCCAAAGGGTGGTTATTAATGATGAGTACTCTGAATGGTGTGGTGTGTAAAGTGGGGTCCCTCCAAGGATCTTTCCTGGGTCCAATCCTGTTTATTTTTCATAAACAACCTAGAGGATGGAAAAACAGCTCAATCTAAGTATTTACAGATGATACAAACCAAGCAGGGCAATAACTTTTATGCACAATGTGGAAACCTTACAAGAAGACCTAAACAATATAATGGGATGGACAACTACATGGCAAAGTAAGTTTAATGTTGAAAAATGTATGGTATTGTATTTGGGTGCCAAAAATATGAACGCAAGTTAGTCGCTGGGGGGAGAACCTCTGGGGGGAATCTAGGATGCAAAAGGACCTGGATGTTCAAGTACAGGCTCAGCAATGAAATGCATTGCCAAGCTGCTGCAAGCAAAGACAAAAGAATATTGGCATGCATTAAAAAGAGGATTCATTCCAGAAATAAAATGATATTTGTCCCAGTTTACAAGACTCTGGTCCAGCTGCATCTTGAGTATGCCATCAGGAAGGATGTACTGGAAATGGAAAGAGCCCTGAGAAGGGCAACAAAGCTAATAAAGGGGCGCTAGGATCTCAGCTGTTATGAATCTTCAGTAATGTTTCATGCCCTGTCTGTCTGCTTACCTCTGGTTTGTGTATCAGATTTAGGGACTGCTCTCTCACACCTGCTTGGTTAAGTAATCTTCTCTCAGCGTGGCTCCCTAGCCTCTAACAGGAAACACTATTTAACACTGTGCACTCCAAGCCTGCCTTGCCCAAGCAATAGCGTGTTTAGGCTCCCCTGTATGATTCCTCCCGTGTTCTTTATGTTTGTTTCTATGTACCAACTTTGGCTTGTTTCCAGACTATTCCTGTCTGCTTGTAGCCCTGAACTTTACCGTGTTCTCTTGTCCATCCCTGTCTGCTTGTTACCCCAACCCCTGGCTTGTCCTTCTGACTATTCCTTGTTGCCCTGTCGTGAGCATGAGCTGGGAGACCCTGGAGACTCTGGTGAAAACCTGCTGTCTCTTAGACTCCACACTCCACACTGAGAAATCTTAGCTCTAGCTCCCTGTTCAATCCTTGTCTGTGGTCAGGTAGAGCTGCTTTCCTGAATCACCCAGAGCTCCACCCGCAGCAATCAGCCGAAGGGTCCACAAGCTTAGCGGTGCGCTCTAGACCCAAGCAGTGTGCATCTGTCACCTGGACTTAGGTGACCTAATATCAGCTATGGGAAAAGACTACAAGCATTGAACTTATTCTCTCTGGAGAGGAGAGACTTGAGAGGGGATGTGATATCAATGTACAAATACTGTACTGGCGACCCTAGCATAGGGAAAAAACTTTTCAGTGAAAAGGAATTTAAAAAGACACACGGCCATTTACTAAAATTGGAAGAGAAGCTGTTTAACCTTAAACTGCATAGAGGGTTCTTTACTGTCAGAGCTGTAAGGATGTGGAATTCTTTTCCACAAGCAGTGGTATCAGCAGGGAGCATTGATAGTTTTAAAAAACGATTAGCTAGGCACCTTAACAACCACAAAATACTGTACAGGGGTATACAATGTGCTATTGACATAAGCACATATGTACACATACACACATCATAGGTTGAACTAGATAAACTGGTGTATTTTTTCAGCCCCACCATCTGTGTAACAGTTAAAACAAGTTTAAAAAAACGTATCTCCTTGAAGATCTTAATGATTACTTATGGACAACTTAACCCTAACATGTGCTGAGGGTTGATGTGCAATCTCTTGAGGCAATGTCCACGATGTTCTGATTTCAACTCCCCTCCCTGATCCTCATCTTTTCTTATGCCCTCCTATTCCACTTCCCGTGGTCTCTCTCCCTGTTCACTCACTTCCATTTATCTAGTTTCTCATTTCTCTGTGATCCCCTGATCTGGGTTTCCCGCTACTGCGGCAATTCTTCAAACGTTCACTATTCAGCTAGTAAAAAAAATATAACGTTGTAGGTGCAATGTAACCTTTCCCTGACCTCTGTACATATTATCAATTCATTAGTAGTCACATGGCATACCAATACCACATTTGGTAACTCACTGTACTTGCAATTGGAGTTCACCTATACATATTAAGCAATGACGTGTAATTCTGTATCTTTGAAGTTATTCTGTGCTTCTGTGTATTGTTTATGCAAAACAAGAGGCCAAGAAGAAATTACCGTTATTACCTAATTTAAAGGGTTACTAAAGGAAAAAATTGTATTTGCTGAAATGACTGTTTACAGGGTATAGAGGGTATAGAGACATAATAGTAAACTTATTCCTTTTAAAAATGATTAAAAATAGATAAAAAATAAATCATATAATGGGCCTGCAGGTTAGTTTCATTTTTAAACTGGTTTCATGTTTCTGTGATGTAAAGAGACACACGGAACAAAAACAAACAAATACAGGGCAGTGTTTTGTTTTTAAAATGAATCTGATTGGTTCTGGGAAGTTTTAGACACACAGTAATGACAGCTTGGACCACAGTGAAAAGCTGCCATGAGATTTTTCATAAGGAGCCAGACAATCAAGAAGTGTGGAGATCAGAGCAGAATCACAGCAACTTCAAAGCAAAAGTGAACAATGAGGACATGAAACCAGGACTGCAGTAAGGTAAAGGAAGCTATTTAGCTTAAACAAAATATTTCCTTTAGTGATCCTTTAACTGTACAAGTTGTCCGTGGCTCAAATGCACTGGCTAAAGACCTGGCAGGGGCACTTCGTGAAGCAAGACTGCGCGGGTCCTGAAGAGGTTACACAGTAAAGATTGACAACTAAAATTGCAGTTATTGCATCTGACAATGTGTCCCTTTTTCATATCAGGTCTTTTGCATTCTGTACCTTTGTCCCTGAACACATAGGGCCCTAATCACCAGTACCACTCAATGCAGTATTCAGTCCCATTCAGCCACAGCCTGCCTTAGGCCGTGTACACATAGGGTTGCCACTTCATCCCCTTAAAACAGAACACATATTAATTACACAGGTTCTGTGGCTAATTTATTGCAGATAAGGCACCAAGTGAATTTAATTACCACCTTAATCAGCCACAGAACCTGTGTAATTAATATTCTGTTTTAAAGGGATGAGGTGGCAACCCTACGTACACACCATCGGTTTTGTCCGATGGTTAGTACGCAAAAGCATTGGACCAAAAACCCGCGCATGCTCAGAATCAAGTCGACGCATGCTTGGAAGCATTGAACTTTGTTTTTTCAGCACGTCGTTGTGTTCTACGTCACCGCGTTCTGACCCGATCGGATTTTGGACTGATGGTGTGTACGCACATCAGACCATCAGGCCACTTCATCGGTGAACCAATGAAAACAGTCCGTCGGACCATTCTCATCGGGCTGGACCGATCCGTGTGTACGCGGCTTTAGACTTTCTGCAGCAGGACTGGGTGGCGCACCTGTCCAAGGTGCACTACAATTCCAGGAGGGATGCACTGCATCTGGATGGCCTCATATGCAAGGGGCCCTGGGTATAAGTGCTTGCTGCACTTTGCCTAAAATCAGCCCTCTGTGTCTGTTTAATAGTGAACCACGTGACTTGTTAAATTTTATGACAAATCATTGTCCTAACTCTAATGCAAACTAGTTTAGAGTACTGGCAAAAAATTTGTGAAAGTAAGCCAACATTTGTAAATTAGTTAGAGCATAGAATGGCAAAATTGGCAGTTGCACATTTAGCTGTTACAAGAAGATTATGCAACGGAAATAGCTTGAATACACTTGCATACTGTGAAAAAGCCCAACTGCATTTGTAAAAGTCCCCCAATGTATTTTGTCCATAGTTGGCCAATATGTGCACACACAGAAGCTAAGACAAACCAATACAGGAGGGAAATTAGGTAATAAATTCAAGGTAGTAAAATTCACTAACTCTCTGTAACATAATGCACTGCAGGGCAGAGATATAGAGGGGCATCACTGATTTGTATGCTAATGCCCTGTTTTCTGCAGTCTTACAGTGGCTGGTTGGTAGCAGCTCATATGTGATACAAGCCCCATACAAACACACAAGTGCAAGGTGGATTTCTGCAGTAATCTCAGATGTGGACCCAGCCTAAATCACTGTGTAGACATACTGTAGATTATTGTTGGAAAACTTTTGCAGAGATATGGCTCTTACCAATCAGATGGTGTTTGAACATGGCTGAGCCCTTCTTGTTTTATTGTGAACAACATTAAAGAGTTAAACAGGAAATTACATCATAACCATGAAGACGCACTAGGAAGAACAATACAATACGTATTCATTAAACACAGCACCACCATCTAGTGGCAGAACTAAAAATCACAGTGTATATATTTGATCACTATAAATTATAGTTGTTGCATCTATGAAAAGTGAGGGACTAACCTGCAGAGGGACAGAGAAATTCCCCCTGAACCACTGAGTATGTGGGGTTATAGTTTTTATAGCTGCTAAATTTTCATTTTTTGGAAGCCTCTTTAAAATCGTGGAAAAAGGTACCTAGTAAGGGTCTTGCCTTGACCCTTAGTATATGGGGTAAAAAGAGTATAAATACATCTTATGAGGGTCTTGCCTGGGCCTTGAGAAAATGGGCTTAAAGCGGATGTCCGCTAAAAAAAAAAAAAAAATTAAAAGTCAGCAGCTACAAATACTGCAGCTGCTGACTTTTAATAGTGGCACACTTACCTGTCCTGGAGTCCAGCGCTGTCCGCAGGAGAGGACGAACGATTGCTCGTCACTCTGCTGCCCCCCCCTGCCATCCTCGGTGAGGGAACCAGGAAGTGAAGCACTCCGGCTTCACTGCCTGGTTTCTTATGGCGCATTCGCGAGTTGCGCTGCGCCTGCTGATTGGCTCCTGCTGTGCTCTGGGAGCCAAGTGTTCCCAGAGCGCAACGAGGGGGGGGGGGGTTTGGGGGAGGTGACGTCCTGCCCGCAGTCTGTGGCCGAAAGTGGGTGCAAATACCTATCTTTAGACAGATATCTGCACCCCCTCCCTCTGAAAGGTGTCAAACGTGACACCAGAGGGGGGAGGGTTCCGATCAGCGGGAGTTCCACTTTAAGGTGGAGCTCCGCGTTAAAGAGTGTAAAAGGTATTTTGTGTGTGTGTGGGGGGGGGGGGGGTCTTACCTGAGCCCTGAGTATATAGGCTAAAAAGAGTGTAAAAAGTACCTAGTGGTGGTCTTTGGTATAAAAAAAAGAAAGTAAAATATACCTAGTGGGGTCTTTTCTGTGCCCTGAGTATATGGGCTAAAATATTGTAAAAAGTACTTTGAGTACCTGAAAAATTGACAGGCAGACCTGATCGGAAAGCCTGCGTAAAAGGGGCCTTACAGCCAAAGAGGTTGCTATCTTAGCCTTGTATTGATCTGCACATAGGCAGGGGAAAATGGTTGGTACCCAGAGTGAGGAGAATGGACATTTTGCTTGAATGCACAAGCAACTATGCCAGTTATCATTTACAGAATGCCTTGAATATAACTGTTCTGGGTAACAGTTAAAGTGACATTAAACAATATCTTTATTCGCCAAAATAATTCATAAACATCCACTATTTAATGGTTCTGTAATCTATGTCCCATCAAATGTTTTTTTTACTATGTTTTTCTGCCTCCTAGTAATGTCCTTCATGAGCACCATAACCTCTCCTTTTCCTTTGCTTGGAATGAGCATTGCATGTTAATTATGGTCATTTACACTGCTCTATGCACACTAAAAATCGCATAATCCATAGTCCATCTCAGGAGGAGTGAGCAAGAGAGGTACAATCATACAAATAAGGGGATAATGCAGAATGAACATAGCCAACCTCTAACAGAAAGTCAGATTACAGCAGCAACAAAAAAAAAAAATTGTTAACCACTTTGCTGGTCAAAGACCTGGCCACTTTTTGTGATTCGGCACTGCGTCGCTTTAATTGACAATTGAGACGTGGCTCCCAAACAAAATTAACGTCCTTTTTTCCCCACAAATAGGTCGTATTTGATCACCTCTGCGGTTTTTATTTTTTGCGCTATAAACAAAAACTAGAGTGACAATTTTGAAAAAAAAAATATATTTTTAACTTTTTACTATAATAAATATCCCAATATATATATAAAAAAAAAATTCCTCAGTTTAGGCCGATACGTATTCTTCTACACATTTTTATTAGAAGAAGAAGAAGAAGAAGAAGAAGAAGAAGAAGAAGAAGAAGAAGAAGAAGAAGAATCCAAGGGTAATAGGGGGAAAATATGCCTATTTATAGGCCCCTCCTCCCATTCCTCATAGAATCTGAGGGGGGGGGGGGGGGCGACTTGTTATCTTAAAATATTCCAATAGTTTTGAAAATAGGACGATTTCATAGGCTAGCATGAATTATCCAATAAAATTAAAGACATTTTAAATTTAATAAAAGATAGGTCAGTTAAACCCACCAATGAATGCTTGTGTAAAGCAAGGTACCCCTATAAATATGGGCTATCGTTTATGGACCGTTTACAGTTGCAGAAAGAAACTAAAGAGGACAGCTCCCAAAATCCTTTTCTTTGGAGTAAATTTGTTTTGATTAGAAGGGAGAATATTATTCAGCCTGAGCGTTAGTGGCTAGGTTGAGTTTATTTATGTATTTATATTTTAGGTGATGTTATAATAAATGTATTTATAAATATTTTAGAAAAATTATCAAAAGCCGCGGCCCGAAAATATTTATCCAATAAAATATTTATTTCAAAATGATAATTGCTTGTCTGGTCTGAATTTATTATATATAAACTTAAAAATGCCTGCTGCCTTCTATCCCATATATATTTGAATATTCTTATTTTTAATTTAACTTTAATTCAAGTTCCACGTTAATGGTTAGGCTGGTGTACCTCTGGGTAACATTCTAATTTTGCCACTTTCTAAAACAAAGCAAGGTGTTCATTCTGGGAATTGGAACCCTGAAGGAGGTCAGATGGTTATCATTGATCATTAGCGTATCTGCAAATACAAGGCGAGACCTTGCTTCGTCTTTGTTTGGAAATCTTTAATTAAACGTGTTAATCTGAATCTTCCACTTTCCAGCAGTCCTCTTATGCTCGGCACGATCTATCCCATTTTACCTTTTATTCATTGATTTTTTTTTTTTATTCTCAGTGCTGACAAACTAGAATGTATAAAGCAGAGCAAATAAAAAAGCAATGAATATATATTTTCCCACGAGCCCCATAACCATGGTAACCTCATGAACTTGTGTACAGTCGTATCGACATTTACAATACACACATGACACACATATGGAGTATAGAAATACGAGAGATGAGAACTGAAGCTTCCTGCCTCTCTTTAACCACATGTCTGTATAGGGACCTATTAACCCCAGTGCACTGCATATAGTTGCCTTTTCTAAAGCATTTCAATGCGCAGATGTATGGCAATGGGAATGTCATAGGCAGGCTGTACAACCCCTGCAGCCTAAGACCCCCTCTGGCTGCATGTTATATTTAAGGCAGGGGTAAAACTGTGGCTCCACCACCTGTTTTTACTGCCCCTTACATTGCTTGGGATATTAGGCCCATTAGGAGTGTGTCTATGGGAATGTTTGGCCATTCTTCCACCGCAAGCGCATTTGTGAGGTCAGGCACTGATGTTGAATAAGAAGGCCTGACTCGCAGTCTCCACTTTAATTCATCCCAAAGATGTTCTAATGCCCTGTACACACGATCGGAACTTTGTCTGACCAAATTCACATAGGAATTCCAATGGAATTCCATCGGAGTAAAATAGAACATGTTCTCTATGTAAACTCAGATGGAGTTCATCTGAATTTCCGATGGGGCGTACACGCGGTTGGAATTTCCGATGGAAAAAGTCCATCTGACTTTTTCCATCGGAAATTCCGATCGTGTGTACGGGGCTTTATGGGTTGAGGTCAGCACTCCAGTCAAGTTCCTCCATCTCAAACTTGCTCATCCATGTCTTTATAGACCTTGCTTGTGCACTGGTGTGCAGTCATGTTGGAACAGGAAGGGGCCATCCCCAAACTGTTCCCACAGTTGAGAGCATGAAATTGTCCAAAATGTCTTGGTATGTTGATGCATTAAGAGTTCCTTTCACTAGAACTAAGGGACCAAGCCCAACCCCTGAAAAGCAACCCCACACCATAATCCCCCCTCCACCATAAAGACATGGATGAGTGAGTTTGGGGTGGAGGAACTTGACTGGCCTGCAAAGAGTCCTGACCTCAACCGATAGGACACCTTTGGGATGAATTAGAGCAGAGACTGCCAGCCAGGCCTTCTCGTCCAACATCACTGCCTGACCTCAGAGATGCACTTCTGGAAGAATGGCCAAACATTCTCATAGACACACTCCTAAACCTTGTGGACAGCCTTCCCAGAAGATTTGAAGCTGTTATAGCTGCAAAGACTGGGATGCCATTAAATTTCATGTGCGTGTTAAGGTAGGTGTCCCAATGGTTTAGGCAATATAGGACCAAATTCACAAAGCACTTGCGCCGACGTAAAGCAAGTTACGCCGACGTAAGTGCAAATGTGCGCCGGCGTATGTATGCGCCAGAGTCACAAACCAATATACGCCTAAAAACTGGCCACCCTATACTGACGTATCATATCTTACTTACCCCAGCGTAGCGTGGGCGTACTTTTCTGCTGGACGTATGTTGCTGCTCCCATTGATTAGGCAGTCAAACATGCAAATGAGGGATTCACGAACGTACATGTGCCCGACGCATGCTGTGCGAGGTGCGCGTAAATTGTACGTCCGGCGTAAAGTTATTCCCCACAGATGAGGCGCAACCCGGCAACACACATGCAAAGGTTTGTCCCAGAGAACACAGGCCGGCATATTGGGCGTACATTACGTTTACGGCGTACTTGGTGATCCGGCGTAGCTTAGGCAGTTTTTGCCGTAGTTGTGAGCATGCGCATAAGTGTGCAGTTTCATGCGTCCACGTCACGTACGTCGCGGCGCATGCGCAGTTCGTGATACGCCGGGCGTAAAACACTGCACCATGCTCGGACGATCATTTGCATGGGGTCGCACCCATTTCCACCTACGCCGGCCTGCGCCTTCAAAAAATACGCCACGCCGATGCATCGTTGGGAGCAATAGCTTGCTGAATACAGTGCATGCCTCTCCGCGCTGCGCTGGCATGGCGTACAGTGTTAGCAATATGGCGGCGTAATGTGCGCCCAACTCTCTGTGAATCTGGGCCATAGTGTATATCCTAATCCATGTTCTAAAATAATACTACCGCAAATCTCTAATTACATGTGCAAATTCACAAAAGGAGTCTTTTTATGGTCCTTTGTAGTCCATTTGTCTTTTACTTTTTTTCTTTACGACATAAAAGAAAAACAAGACTTCTCATTGATCCTATATTTTCTGTACAGATACAGTTCACAAATCTGAACAGATAAAGAAATATATAGTAAAAACTCACAAAAAAGGATTACTCTAATGCTGAATGGGATAACGCATCATAACAAATAAATAAAAGTTGAATGTAATTTGGATTTCATACAATTCATCCGCTTTTCATTCTTTGTTCTCTAGATAGATTAGAATTTATAGATGGAATTACTGTACAGCCTGCATAGGTTTCTATTGTTGATGTCAATTATGAACTGATGTGACAAAGGGTTTTGTTGTATAAATTAAATTCTGGATTTCAGTCAGTCCGAGGTTTCTGTTCATTGAATGAGATTTATTTTTATATATGCCAAAGAAAATTGCACAAAAAAAAGGGTAATATTGGTAAGTTTTTCTTTCTTTCTAGAATTCCATAATAACTAAGATGCGGGGCTTAAAAGCAGTTGTAAAGTCCTTTTTTTTCCCCTAAAATAACAAACATGCAGTGGCGGCCTGTTTATACTTGAGGCAGGGGCGCTACACTCCTAATCCATGTGCTGGGCCCCTAATCTACATGCAGAGCGCCGGACGCATGGATTTCAATGGGTTCTTTATTTTTTTAAGCACGAATTTGGCGCCTGAGGCTCTAATTGTCTTAAAATAAGAATGGGTCAGGGGCGCAGAGCACTGTGCCTCAAGCCCACCCACTTGTGTGACATAAGCAAATTAATATTCACTAATATCTTCCTGCTTCTCCTCCCGGCCAATCAGGAAGCAGGCCCTGAGACCCGATTGGCCAGGAAGTCTTAGGACAGGTTTGTCGTCGTCCCCCCCCCCAAAAAAAAAAAAATTTTGAGCGCGAGCTGTCACTACAAACATGTTATACTTATGTGACCTCTGCAATGGAATTGCACAGAGCGGCCCAAACCTTCTCTCCTGGAGTCTCCTGCCAGGCTCCCTGCTCTTAAAGGAGTGAGTGAGTGAAAAACGTATATAGCGCAACACATGCAAACTGAATCGCCTCTGGGCGCTGTATCCATTCTGTGAGTGAGACCCTGTGACCTCAGAAGAGATGAGTTGCTCTTCCTCTTCTGTATCTGCCTCCGTAGCAAGTTGTGTGTTATGGGGGCAGATGTGTGGGCACGCTCCCAAGCAAGGCTGTGTGCATCCATAGACACACACTTGTCAGAATTGACACACTATAGAGGGATATGCTTTGTTCATATTAATTTGAGAGGTTTACAACCAATTTAAGGTAAAACTGTATTGGCTTTAGAAACACTTTAAAGTTGAACTTCAGGTAAATAGCTAAATACACAGATGAAATACATACTAGGAAGCTTTATTACCTGCCACATGATTTATATTTTTATGTCCATCCAGTTCTGAGGTTTACACAGCTCTTCCACGCAGGACAGCTCTGTTTGGTAGGGTAGAAGACATGAATTTTCTGTATTTAAGTAACACATATAGGCAGGGCTTTTTTTTTCTAAGAGAATAGGTGCAGGAACTCCCCCTTTTCTGAATTACCTCTTTTCCTCCGCCTCCTACCCACCTCCAAACACCATTCCTACCTCTGAGCACCATTCCTTGGATCCACCCCCTACCCACCTTTGAGCACCATTTCTTGGTCCCCCCTCTACCCACCTCCGAGCACCATTCCTTGGTTCTACCCCCTACCCACCTCCGAGCACCATTTCTTGGTTCCACCCCCTACCCATTTCTGAGCACCATTCCTTGGTTTCACCCCCTACCCACATGCCGTACTGCCCTAGAGAATACAGAGCCAAGTATCATTTTGTGATGCTATGTAATTTGTATGGAATTTAATAACGATAACAAGAAAAGTTGTAAAATAGATGTCCTGCAGCCAGCAACTATAGAGCATCGGAAAGAGTGTGTGTAACGTCACCACGTGTCGGCGGGTTAGGTGATACTGCGGTTGGCATGTTTTAGACCCCCTTCACATTGGGACGGTGTGCACGTTTTTTTAAGCGCTTTTACGGCGATTTGAAAGCGGCGCCCATTCATTTTAATGGGCAGGGGTGGTGGGTGAGTGGTGTATACACCGCTCCCGCACTGCCCCAAAGATGCTACTTGCAGGACTTTTTTTCCTGTCCTGCATGGCACACCGCCCCAGTATGAAAGCACTCAGGCTTTCACACTGGGGTGGATTGAGAGGCGCTTTACAGGCGATATTTTTAGAGCAAAAAACGCCTGATAAGCGCCCCAGGAGAATGCTCGTAATCCAAAGTTCTCGCATATCAAAGTGAATTTCCCCATGGAAGTCAATAGAAACAAAAATAATTTGTTCCGCATTGACATCAATGGCATGCAATACCGCATTTGGCCAGAGAGTCTCGTAAACGCAAAGAAAGGCCCGAGGACAGCCCGGATGACCTCGGCAAACCTCAGAAAGGCTTGGGAACGGAGTCTTACCGAGCATTTCCTCTTGGCGCCGGTAGGCGCCCCCCACCTCAGACCAAACACGGTACTGCACACCACTTTGGCTTAAATCCCGCTCGTTCTGCAAGACAACACTCGCAAACTGAGTTAAGATTTTTTTTAAATACAGTGCTTGTATTGTGAAACACTCGTTAACCGTGTTATTCGTAATCTGAGGTTCCACTGTAGGTCTATTTTCCCCCACAATGTAAATGGACAGTGATGAGAGAAGCAGCACACAGATAAGCTCACTTCTCTGTCACTCTGCTCTCTCCTTCTATTAGCATGTTCAGCATGTAAATATTTTAGCTTGGCTGACTAGCTCTTTGTGCTACTTCTCCCTCTTTTAGTGTGAGCACTGCTGTATAGAGAATTGCAAGAAGCTGATACTAAGCCAAATTCATATACTGTATATACACTGCTTTCATGTTAAAAAAAATACATGTAATGATTTATTAATGAATGTAAAACAGCATTACATAATGGAAACCTATGGACTTGTGGAGGCTGCAATTGTTGGCCTTTCCTGAAATACTAGCTCTTTTGCTGATTCAGTGGCTCAGTCACTCACTTGATCAGTTTCAGATCGGTATGCAGATCTGAAAATCTGACTACATTTGTTTATAGTTTCCCTACCAGTTAATAATGGATAAAGCAAAAAAAAAAAAAAAGTTCATTATGGGAAGAAAAACGCTAATAAGCAATAATATGGAGGGATCCTGGGGTTTACCCCCCCCCCCCCTGAACATGGCACCAGTCTTTATTTGCAATCGATTTAAAAGGTCCTTTGGCGTTAGTATTTTGACATTTGTAAATCTGCCCACAAAGGGTACAATTAATGAGTCCCTGGCTGACAGGCAGTCTGTTCTCTATGTGGCAATGTTAGGACTATAATCTTTCCAAAACAAAAGAGCAAGGAGGATGCCAGTTTTCTGGTTAAACTCTGGTGCAGAGTGTTGGGCACATACTTTGTACCTTGGGACTCCTTGCTGGATAGTTGGACTTTCCGTCCAAGTTCTGTACATGTGCCACGCTAGCAGATATAAATGTGCAAGCCAACAGCTCACCTAATCTTAATCTAAGGCCGTGTACACACGGCAGAGAACCTCGACGGGCAGAACACATCGTTCCGCCCGTCGAGGTTCCCTGCCGGCCGTCGAAATCGGCGACCCGCCCGTCGGGAATGGCAACCAGCCATTCTTCCAGGCGGGCCGTCGAGCAAATAGAGAGCGTGCTCTCTATTTCTGCTCGACGGGCTTCCCGACGGGAAGCTCGCCGAGAGCGTACACATGGCCGAGGTCCTCGCTGGAATGCAGCTTCCAGCGAGGTTCTCGCTGGTTTCCAGCGAGAACCTCGGTCGTGTGTACACGGCCTAATCCATCATGCTTGTTTGGTCACCTAAAGGAAAATAAAGATGATCCATTTCACTGCTGGAAGGTTAGCCACCCAATGCATAAAACTGATGGGCTTAAATACCTTTAGCAGATCAGCAAGCATGCGACTCTCTGTTATGTTGGTAGAAAAAAGGCCCTATAAAAAGTCCAGTATGGTGGCTTGAGTTTAGGAGCCCGGAGGGTATTTAAGCAGCCCACTCACACATGCTCTTTGTCGGTTCAGTGTGCAGTACTACACGTCACTGGGCCGACTCTTCCCAGCTCACCTCATGTCTGTAAGTCTGCCCATTCAATCGCATTCGACGCCCTCCCACCCTTCCCTTTTTCAGGGCACTTCTCAGCATATCCTTCTTCAATTAACTACCCATTACTTACCTTGGGTATGCCCCCTTTTCTTGGCATACTGACCAGACCACCAAGGCACACTTCAGGTCTATTTATGTTGTAAGTCTTGTCGTGTGTTTATGTGATCCACATCTCTCTCGGTCAGAGGGTAACGACCATAAATATATATATATATATATATATATATATATATATATATATATATACTTCTCAAAACACTAGTTGGGTGCCCTTTAAATGGGAGGCATGATGATATGGTGGGATTATCTGTAATTTAATTGTCCACTGATGAGTGTTCTCTTACATGTTGAAAAATGGAAATTATAAACCAATCCAATGCTGTTCTTCTGTCTTCTCGCCCTGCTGCAGGTCTTTCTATCAGAAAATTGGTAATATTTGGATGAGGACAAGGGTTGGGAATGAAGAGCGGCTGCCCTGGTCACTATGGTATCATGTGAGGTGAGGGACCCCATAAGGAGATTGGGGTGGGAATTTGTGTTGGAAGGGGGGATTTGGGGTTATGCAGGGGGTAAGTATTCTTCCTGGAAAATAAATTTGAGGGAGGGGGGTGCTAAGAGTGGTGATCTTTGGGGATTTGTGTTGGGAGGGGGAAGAAGACTTGTGCTAGTGGGATTTAGGGGGAATTAGTGCTGGGAGGGGAGGATTTGAAGTGTGTGGTGGAGAGAAGATGTGTACTAGGAGGGGGTAGAAGACTTGTGTTAAGAGGGTTGAATATTTTTTTGGGGTGCGCTTGAGCTGGGTGGAAGGAGGGGATGGAGGGCAAAGTTGTGTGCTGAGAGGGGGGATTTCAGCAGGGGGATGGATTTGTACTGGGAGGAGGGGGAATTTATGCTTTGGGGGTCAGGATGTAGATTAGTGCTCAGTGCTCTTTTGTGGAGGGAATTTGTTGACATATAATGCCCATACTTCTTGGTGGGATGGGGGGGGTCAGTTTGGCATATTCGCCCTGGGCTCTAGATGACCTTGTCTCTGCACTGTTTGGCGTTTCCCACATGATTTCCAGGTGAAATATATGTGAGATTAATTGAGATTCACTATTTACCTATTAGGCCACGTACACACGATCGGACCAAACCGATGAGACTGGTCCGATGAACCGTTTTCATTGGTTCGCGCTAAAGTGGCCTGATGGTCTGATGTGCGTACACACCATCGTTCCAAAATGCGATCGGGCCAGAACGCGGTGACGTAGAACACAGCGACGTGCTGAAAAAACGAAGTTCAATGCTTCCAAGCATGCGTCGACTTGATTTTGAGCATGCGCGGGTTTTCAGCGGGTTTTCGGCCCGATGCTTTTGCGTACTAACCATCGGTTTGGTCCGATGGTCAGGCAACCATCGGACAGATTTTAAAGCAAGTTTTAAAACTTTGGTCCAACGGACAACGGTTCGATGGGCCATACACAAGATCGATTTGGTCCGATGAAATCTGATCGTGTGTACGTGGCCTTAGAGTGAGGCATTGTAGGTTTTTACTCCTTTCTGATAGGGTTCTTACTTACCCTGGTAGGGGCACAGATGTACCTTGTCTAGTTCCTTAAATTGGGCACTAGATGTTTAGACCAGGAGCCCTGTGCTGAGATTAGACAGTGTAGTTCCCTACAGTATGTAGCTTCTAGAGGCCCCCAGAGTAGTGAGTGGGGTGTACCAAAGGTACAATGAAGATATTTTCCAGCACACCATGGAATGACGTGAATAGCGTCCAAACAAATAATTTATTGCATTATCACAACACAAGAAGAGTGCAGCGTTTCGGAGTCACACAGGGCCCCTTCGTCAGGCATGTGATGACGAAGTGGTCCTGCGTAACTTCGAAGCGTTGCAATCTTCTTGTGTTGTGATCATGCAATAAATTATCCATTTGGACACTATTCGCATTGTTCCATGGAGTGATGGAAAATATCTTCATTGTGACTTGAACCAGTACCCAGCAGGTTGTTGCTGCAACACCCAAGTTTGAATGCTCATCCAGGAATGTGTGCGATGGGAGAATGAAGTGTGTACCAAAGGTAGACCCAGCCCTGCCCTTGGCATCTTGTGTATGAGATACCTGTATATATAGTTTGACAGAAGTCTACCTGGGAAGTTAGCCATGGGAAGCTCTGTGAGGACCCCCCTAGAGGGAAGCAAGTAAGAAGAGGTGCAGGACTGATGGGGCTACTTTCATCCCTTTGACATAGGATGTAGGACTTTGGCAAACCCCTAGGCCGCGTACAGACGAGGAGACATGTCCGCTGAAACATGTCCGACGGACCGTTTCCAGCGGACATGTCTCCTCGGATATTTGGTCTGATGGCGTGTACACACCATCGGACCAAAATCCCCCCGGACGGATAACGCAGTGACGTGGCGGTGACGTTGACGCCGCCACGTCACCAATCCAGGAAGTCAAATACTTCCACGCATGCGTCGAATCCAGATTTATGTCCGCTGGTTAGGCATACTAACCGACGGACAGGTTTGCAGCGGACAAATTTCAAAGCATGCTTTGAAATTTGTCCGCTGGAAAAACCTGTCCACTAGGTCGTACACACGATCGGATATGTCTGCTGAAACTGGTCGGCGGACCAATTTCAGCGGACATGTTCGATCGTGTGTACGTGGCCTTAAAGGTATGGACTGCTCCTTGGCTTTCACGTCTCCTGTTTTCTATCTGTTTACAACTAAGAAAGGTGCCATCACCTATGAGGTGACTGAAGGTATGTATATATGTATATCAACTGCATTTCACTAAAAAGTTAAAAGCCTTTCTGCTATGGTCAGTGGTCAGGCTTGGATACTAGTAGATATAGCAGTAGAGAGGTTTTCACTGACAGCTGGATAAGTACAGAAGCAGGTCACCCGGGTGGATGCCATGGGCTAACCCGAGGTGCCGTGTCTAAGCACTAACCACTGTTCACCAGAGCTTCTGATGGTGGAGATGGGTTTTGCTGTGTGTTAGTACCAGGTTGAAGTCCTTAGAATCACCTCACCAGGAGGTGAGCTATGTCGGTAAAAAAAAAAAAAAAAATAAGACCGATAACACATGGTTGCAGGTTGAGATTAAGCAGAAGTTTAGTCGAGGAATAAGCCAAAAGTCAGTAACGAGTGATAGCGGAATGGCAGAAGGAGTGACAAGAGTGAGATATTGGCTGGACAGAGAACAAAAATCTGGCAAACGAGAAGTGCAGAGTCACAGCTTAGATCAGGAAGTTCATGGGAGCAAAGAGTTTAAGGTTGACCAAAAACAAGAGACAGGGTAAGAAGATCCAAACATGGGTAATATCATGTGGATCCCTCCCCAATATAGGGCACTTGATCACAATATTTTTGTAATGACTCGGGATACTTTAAGAATGTGGGATAGGGTTCAGTCACTATTAAATATGAAATTTAATTCACCACTTATGAAATTAAAAGAAAATCCTTTTTTTGCACCAGGGGAGACAAAAATAGGGGGAAACTGGATTAGGAAGGAGGACGTACACTTAGGTGATATAATTAAGGATGGCTATGAAGGAGCTATGAAGAGTTAAAGACCAAAACTGATTGTTGGAATCTTGATAGGTGGCATTATCTTCAGCTGTCTCACTTTGTTCGACACCTTTCCCACCCACTACGGACTGAATTGACACCATTGGAGAAAGTTTGTAAATTAGTTAATTCTAAAGGCACTATCACTAAACTATACAGGATACTTATTCAAATAGGAGCACGGGAGGAAGCCCCATTTATATAAAAATGGGAAAGGGAGTTGGGAACACCAAGAGGGGAGCACACGTCTCAAAGAATTATGCACTGGACGCATTTCTCAGCAATAGATATACGAACCGCCGAGACAAACTTTAAATGTATATCGGGCTGGTACATCACACCTGATAAAGCCAGTAAGTACAAAGCAGGTCAGTTTGCCAAAGTGTTGGCGGGGGTGCCCAGATAAAGGAACAATGGCACATTTGTGGTGGACCTGCCCGATTATCCAAAAATATTGGGATACTATACTAAGCCTTATTAAAGAAATAACGGGTAAGGAGATTAAGAAAGACCCCTGGGGGGTCCTCTTTCACTGAGGGCATTCGGGTCGTAAAAAAGTATAAGCAATCTCTTTTACCCCACTTATTAAATGCTGCGAAAAGACTCATCCCACGAAAGTGGCAGGAAGTAGAATGTCCTATGGTATGGGATTGGATCAACGCAGTGGAGGAAAGTATAGGATGGAGGAGCTTAAAGAGAACCTCTTAGAAACAACGGGGGATTTTCTTGATAAAAGTGGAAAGATTATAAAAAAAACTTGGAGTTATGCTGAAAGAGGTGGGGGGGGGTTGGGTGGGGAGGTGGGGGGGGGTTTCATTGGGTTTTAGACAAGGGTAAGGGTGGGGAGGTATTACACCACTGTCACGGTAAAGGGGGGTCAGATTATATAGTTCATATCATATTCCATATATAAAAACAATAATAATTCTCATTAAACAAAAAAAAAAAAAGAGATATATTCATGGCTATAAGATATACCACAAATGATGCAAACCCGAATAGAGACGATAAGAAGCACCATATCATGAGCGGGTCTCTTGAGCTTGGTCAAGGCTGAGGTGGTATTGAAAAAAAATAAAAAGAAGAAGATCCAAACAATCAAACACGGAGCTCAGGGACCGGTTTAGGTGGCTCAGCAAGAAGAGACAACGCCAGACATGGCAGAGGTTGCAGGTTTAGACTTGGGTCCTGACATTTTCATTGTGTGGATGCTTATTCCCCTTAACCACAGAATCGGAGCATCTTCTGGAAATGAACTGTTGCCTGGTTGAAGCTGCTATTGATGCCAGTTTCTATAAGGCCTGAGAAAGGTTTGGAATGGACTACTGGGATACTGCTGGTTGGGCCCTTCCAGGGCTTCTGTATTTGCGCTCAGAGAAGGATCCTATGCCCATAGTGTTGTCTAAGGCCTTGTACACACGAGGGAATATTTCCGCTGAACATGGTCCGACGGACCATTTCAGCCGAAAAATCTGCTCGTGTGTAGGGGCAAACGGACCGTTTTGGCCGGATTCCTCCGGCGGAAAAATTTCAAAGCATGCTTTGGAATTTTTTCGCCGTATAGCTGCCCGTCAGATATGTCCGCTGGTTAGAACGGCAAACCAGCGGACATATCTGCCCGCACATGCGTCGTATCCTGTGAATGGATCCGACGCATGCGCGCGGAAGTGTTTACTTCCTGGTGCGGTGATGTGGCGGTCACGTGGCGGTGACGTGGCGGCGTCAACGTCACCGCCGCGTCACCGCGCTGTCCGCCGTGGGAAATTTGATCCGATGGTGTGTCAGCCCGCAAAGCTCCGGCGGACAGACCGTGGGAACGGTCCGTCGGACCGTTCCCATCAGATATATTACCTCGTGTGTACAAGGCCTGAAGGGATCAACTTATGCTGGATAGGAATGCGAAAAAAGTGCAGGTGCTCCATCACCACATCGATACACATGAAGGATATGCAGCCATTCACAAAGCCAGGCCGTGACACAACACTCTAAACAATGGTTCACTCATCTCAGCTGATGAATGGGAAGCCAGAGTTCTGTTTCCAGCACCGGCCTAGTGCCTGTCCATTCGATCCAGCTTTCTATTCTTGTGTGCATCTAATTGCCATAAAAAGTGTAGGATACACTGTACACCACAGAATAGGGAAACATATGGTTTTAAAGTCTATAGGTCTATCTGATTTTAAAGTATGTAATTGGCTTTAACCACTTAACTCCGGACCATTTGGCTGGCCAAAGACCAGGCCACTTTTTGCGATTCGGCACTGCGTCACTTTAACTGACAATTGCGTTGTCGTGCAACGTGGCTCCTAAACAAAATTGACATTTCTTTTGCAAAACTTTCTCCCTGGTGTGGAGTGTCGTGCTCGCCCCTCCCTTGGACCACAGGAGAGTCAGGACGCCCACTAACACACAGCTTTCTCTATCTGCAACGTAGAGAGCCTGACTCTCCTGTAGTCCAAGGGAGGGGGCGAGCACGAGACTGTCATGAGTATGCATTAAGCTCTTGCAGTTTACCTGTCTCCATGTGGTAATTAGAGGCCTGACCCTCCTTCTGGCTGTCTCTTATCACCTTCCTCCCTGGATGGCTCCACTCTAGGCCATCCCAGGAAGCCTATGTTACCTGTTGCACTGCAGGTCTGCAGTGCTGTTCAACCGTGTTGCTAGCTTAGTTCCTGTATGCAGTGTGTTACGATAACCTTTCTGTGTACCGATTTGGCTCGTCCCTGACTACTCTTGCCTGCCTGTGACCCTGACCTTTTGGCCTGTCCCCTGGGTACCCTTGTCTGCCTGTTGCCCCGACCTCGTCTTCCATCACTATCGCTAGTCCTGCTTTCTACTTTCCCCCTCTCCTTGTGGAGCGTGACCTAGGTGATTCCAGGGGTCATGACCTGGATCCAGCTGCGGCAAAGCCCATCCTTACCACTAGAGGCTTTGGTGAACACAAAGCTGGGTCTTAGATTCCGCGCCCTGGGGGATCTTGGGTTCACGATTCCTCTCTGATCGCAGCAGTCGGCTAAGGGTTCACTACCCTGTGGTGCATCCCTGTCCCCAACGAGGTGCACTTGTCACCTGGCCTCAGGTGACCTGACAGAGACTCCACACCAGGGAGAAAACCTTGCATTACTGTGTGGAGTTACAGACAGAAGAACAGGAAGTGAGGATTTCTCAGAAGAAAAAGAGACATTTAAAAGCAAAATCGAAGGATGAGGTAAGTGAAGTAGGACTGCACTAAGGTAAAGGAAGCTATTTAGGGAAAAAAATTGTACCCTTACAACCCCTTTAAGTTGTCAGCCTGTGTTTGAAGTGTGAGAGGAAACTCAAGTACCCAAAGGAAACCTATGCAAATGTAGCACTACCCCCGCAGGAGCAGCTGATTTGTTTTGGGTCTACTCTCATGTATTTACCCCCTTTAATGGGGTCGAACCCTCCCTTGGCACACCAAGCAAGTGCAAATATATTCTGGATCCCACGTTGGCTAGGACCACAATGACACACACATAAAATATATATATTGGCATACAATTATACCTTTCTTTGATTGTAGTCCTCAGGAGCAAACACACCTCACACAATTGATATAGTAAACCAAGGGTAATTTTACTTGGCATATAGTAAAAAAAAGAAATAACCGATTACAAAATACAGGTATTTGGGCTACCCCTAAAGGAGCCGCTGGTTAAATACTGGGATTGGCACACCAAGTTACCCTGGTGATGTCTAGGGGTGAAATACCAGAGGCGGAGCAATGAGCGAATGTCCAGACAGTTAATAAAATTTTCTTTCAATGCCTTTTTATTTTGCAGCCAACAAGGCAAACATCATCTTTAGTTTAAGGAAAGGAAAGTTGATGAAGGAAGGATAAGAGAACCTTGTGGTATCAGGCTTGGATGTGAACAGGGCAGGCCTGCCCTTGACAATAGCAATAGTTGAACTCGTTGACACTCTCGAGTGGTGTGTGCAAAGAACCCACGGGCAGGTTCCCACACTAACCTGGCAGCCGAGGTGTCACTTCAGATCGCTGGGAGGAACAGGTCTCTCTATCTCAGACCTGGCTCTAAGGCCCTTGTAACCGGCCAATTTCTTCAGTAAGTTGGATGGGTGAACGGAGCGAATCCTCCCAGTAAATTTCCTTTAGCATAGGTCACCGCGTGACAGCAAAGTGTACCTGTCAGCATCCCGGTCACCAGAACCAAGATTGGTTCGTTCAAGCCCTGTTGGACAACCTGCCTCCGGGTTTTCCTCAAGCCGATCCCCCAATCATATGGCACCCAGCCTGGGATCCCCCTTTAAAAGAACTGGGAACCCAGTACAGTACTGGGGTCCCCTTTGACCTCTGGTTGAGGTCCAGCATAGCCTGTGGATTTGGCCAGGTGGGCCACGCTGGCGGGGTCCATGGATGCGCGCACCCTGAAGGTGGATGCTGCAGCTGGAACCAGCAGAACTGCCTTGAGCACATGACACCTGTCACAGATATATCCCTCCCTAGCATTCCCCGCAAGGTAAAACTCCTCCAATTGGCTGCTGGGGAAAGCTTGCTCTGTCAGAACCCCCTCTGCCATCAACTGCTGCCCAGGGGTGACGACACATCCCTAGAGTGCAGGCCGACCCAGATGACACCTCTGAAATAACAGGGGTCACCATCTTAATAATTGTGTGAATGGGAGCAAGGTAACTCTCCCATTCTTGCTAAATTTAGACTAGTGCCCGCACTGAAATTAAAGGGGGCGCTACAGGTACATATACAGCTGACTTTGCAAGGGCCCTTGCGAGAGTCAGTAAAACCCAACCAAAACACTAATAGCAAAGAATCTGGAAGTAACTATAAATGGTCTATGCTTTCGAGCTTCCCCTAGCAGGCAATTCCTTCAGGTACAGATGCAAATAACTCTGACCAGGCCTGGCCTATATAACTCCAGAAAGTTCCTCAGAGGTAAGATCTATGGTAAAACGTTGGTGCACTTTAATTTGTTTGTAATCCAAAGGGGTAGTAAGACTAAATCTACAAGCACAGGTGCTTGTGGAGCAATCCTTAAGACAATACCGGTCACCTCGGCTAGCGTGGCTTCTAAACATTATGGGCCTCAGATACCCCGTCGTATCGCCGTTTTTTTCCTCGGGTATCTATGCGAGTGATTCCTAGAATCACTTTGGCATAGATACGGGTGAAGATCCGACAAGTGTAATACAATTACACTTGCGGATCGTAGATGTAATGACAACTCCGGACACTAGGTGGCCTTTATGTTGTTTTCTCATTTGCCTATGCAAATGAGGCTACTACTCAGATTCCCGAACGCTTTTACGCTGCCCCGTCGTCGCTTACGTCGTTTTCGTCCGCGTAAGGTTACCCCTGCTAATATGTGGAGTAACCTTACGCAGTACCGTCGGATGCCGTCGGGTGCCGTCGGATGCCATGTTAAGTATGGCGTCGGTTACGCCGTTTTACTAAGTCGTTCGCGAACAGGGCATTGCGTAAGTGACGATCACGTCGTTTCAACTACGCTTTCCGACGTGAGCTGTAGCATGCGCACTGGGCTTTTTCCCCGGCCGGCGCATGCGCAGTTCGATCGACGTGGGGGCGCGCTTAATTTAAAAATACAAGCCGCCCCCTTTGAATTACGCGGCCTTACGCTGGGCCATTTACACTACGCCTCCGCAAACTACAGAGCAAGTGCTTGGAGAATACGGCACTTGCTCTGTTACGTTGCGGCGGCGTAGTGTAAATGGCTTACGCAACGCCAGCGCGATTCTATGAGAATCTGGCCCTATGTCTCTTGGGCAAATCAATTATAGTCTGATATTCCAATGACGGAGCACTATGAAGTGTCAGAGAAATATTTATACCGTACTTAATTAAACTGAGCGATTAAAACCTTTTTGTCTATATAAAAATTAAAACAATGAATAGCAGTGCGAAAAAGAGAAAAGGATTACATTTATTGATACATAGAAGAAGCTTATATTAATCTGATATTCGTCACTATTAACATAGCAGATACCACCTGTAAAACCAATGTGATACCCATGTTACACAATTATAAAATATTGCTTCAATGGACACATAAGTATATGAAGACAAGTGGTAGGAAAGGAAAAATGACAGAGATGAAGAAAAGTAATGATTAGAAATTACCAAATGTCCCTAGGTGATGTTACAGGTATAGTGTTGCCAGATTACAAAGATAACTAAGGCCTAACTCAGATATGGTTACAATGGACATCCATGGACTCCTAATATACTCTTAGGCAAAATCTTAAGATAGAAGGAAAGTAAGAGAGAGAGAGAGAGAGAGAGAGAGAGAGAGAGAGATAGAGAGAGAGAGAGAGAGAGAGAGAGAGAGATAGAGAGAGACAGACAGATATTTACATGTCTTGTTATGCTCAAATCATCGTCTCCAGGGAAAAGGTACTGAGCCATCGGGCTCCATTCGAATATATACACCTTTGAAAAACCCCACCCCTTCTCAACCCCCCTAAGACTTAAAAGGAGGGCTGGGTTTGCCTAGTCCCTCACATATGCCAGGACATTCTGGCCTCACATTCTTCCTGTCCCTAAATGTCACCCCCTCCCCCCCATTGAGGTAACATCCATATACGAACAACTGGTCAAATGAGAAGCCTTTGTTAGGTGAAATTCCACAGCTGGGCAAGCTGTTGATTCCAAATATGGTCCGTCACACAGAGTCACCTAAAGACAAATCCAAGTCACATTAATCTTTGCACTGGTTCCCCTGGTATAAATATGAAATTCAAACTTTCCACCACAGAAGTCCCAAGGCTAAAGTAGTATTGAAGCTTTGGGCCACTGCCCTCTCACCCGAGCAGGCCTAGTCCGCCTGAGTTCCACACGAAAAACATGCCTATCGGTGACCACTCTGCAACACACAGTCTCCGGGCCCTCGCTTGCCGCTGTTACAATCGACAGCCGGTGGAAGACTCTGATCTCTTGGAAGCACAAGCTGGATGCACTTGATCTTGTCTTTCTCCGGATGGCTGGTGAACACAGGCCCAGGCTTCAGGCCTAGGTACTCGGCTGTGATGCTCTCCACCCGTTCCACAGAGGGAGAAGTGCAGGTCCCAAGAGAGCGAGTCCGGCTCCTCCCAGTCTTTAAATAACCTCCCCCATAAAGCTGTGTGGAGGTGTCATGTGCTCCAAGAAGGCAAGGCATTGTGGGAAGTGTAGTCTATTCCTACTAATGTCAATGGAGTCTGTTTCTCCTAGTGAAAAAGTGAAGAAAAAGTTGCGCTACTAAAACAATAAATTATAAGTGTAGAAGCAGCGTACATCAACGATAAGACAAATCGAAATAAACATATAAAAAATAAAAAATTTGGCGCTATAAAGACATACCCAGACCACACAAATGTGGGAGTATATCTCTGAACCAAAATATATAAATGATGTTATATGATATATTGTGGAACATAAACATGTAGTGATGAATGTGGTAGATGCATTGGCTACCCGTGAAGGAACGGGTTCTGTTTAAGACTGGTTGCATGGTGCACAGGGCTACCCATCGCAAGGGGCCAGTGTACCTGCAGGATAAATTCACCAAATATGTGCCTAACCGTACCTTAAGGTCGGCTAAATCAGAAACTTTGATAATCCCTAAATTTCGAAAGAAGAAATGCGGAGGGAGGACGAGTGCGGTTCAGGGAGCACTGTTTTGGAACTCCCTGCCTCTAAAATTAAGGCTTGAGAATGATCTTTTTAAGTTCAGGAAGCTTCTAAAAACTGAGCTTTTTAGTCGAGCCTATGGAATCACATAGGTTTATAGTTTTTTTCTTTTGATCTGCTAACCATTTTAAAAATTGATTTGTTCCGCTGCCTGTGTGTCTTTTTGGTTGTTGCTGTATTGTTGTTCTTGGCGCATCGAGGCCTACGGGTAACTGACTGCGTTTGTACTATTTTGTACTTTTAAGAATTTTAATAAATAAATAAATAAATAAATAAGATGCACATCAAAAAACAGTCCAACCAGAGACCGTATGTGGTGAAGATGGGGCACCTTAAAGCCTACAAATACTCAAGGTAAGTCCAGGTAGTATTGACAATGCAATACTAAGAAAAAGTCCGGTGGGGGCAATCACGATGGAAGCTGACAATCCAATAGAGGAAAACAGAGGATCAAACATACATTCCAGGGTAATCAGGAGAATTAGACACTCTTACCGGATTCGGTGGACACACTGACCGGTGGTAGTATGTCAAATGGGCAAAGGATAGATCCTCAGTCTGGTGTGGTTCATGTAAGACACATCCAGTGACATCTCCAGGAATCTCCAAATTTCTTAGGTCTCACCCTTCCAGGATAGCAGGGAAGTTCCTCATGGAGTTTGAAATCATATGGAAGCACATGAAAAAAATAGAAGGAGGCTCCACATAGTGCGGTTAAAACCCAAATGATAGGGTATGGCGGCTTTATTCATAAAAGCAGGTATGTAACAATACCATAAAAAATAAAATTAATCAAATACAAAGTACAAGCCAGATGAAAGAGCAGGTACAGGTGATCACATAAATAAAGGGCGGTGAATGGATAAGTGGCTGCAGGCCATGTACCCTACATGTTTCGAGCTATAGGGCTCTTCAACTGGGGCATAAACCTGCTGATCCACACCACGCCAATATATACTAAGTATCATCAGCATAATGGAACTCAAACTCCAAACAGCTGATGAATTCCAAAAAACCTCCATTGCATACAGTGGATTGCCTGAGGACACTTCCGTGTCTCTCAGACCCAACCCCTATAAGGCGAAGCAGCACATTCCTTGGCCTGAATCCGGCTCAGAGGGAGTGTCACCACAGATACGCCGGAATGACGCCACCACGCACACCCGCGGCGGCGCCACAGCGCAATCGAGCATCCCACACAGAGCTCATCAGCAGTAGGACACAACTGAGACCAGCGTCGGCGTCAGACCTGTGCTACGGCATTTAAATGGCGCCCGCTGATGTCATCACGCGGCGCTCCAATGCGTTCCATACAGCACCAATCCTAATCCGATAACCGGACAGGTTGGGAACCGGATAGCAACTAGAGATACCGGAAATGGCGCTCGCTGATGTCATCACGCGGCGCTCTAATGCGTTCCATACAGCACCAATCATAATCCGATAATCGGACAGACTGGGAACCGGATACCAACTGGAGATGCCGGAAATGAGGTTATGCATGGATGGTATATGAAACAAAATGAAAATAAAAGCCAAAGTTAAAAACATTTACGATTTTAAATTGATTGGCACATACAGCCTAATGTAACCAACATGTCACCAAGTATGCATATAAATAGGCAAGTACCTAAAATACATATATGTAAACAATGAGGGATAATAGACTGGATTAGAACATAAAGAATAGAACTCTAAAATAGAATAAAATAATATACAATAAAAAAGTACATATAAGAAACAGCTTAAGTAATGTTATTAATAGTAGTCATATGGGACATAATAGATGCAAAACAAAGGGGCAATATCAGAGTCTATCATGCAGATGTATATACATAAAGTAGGGGTTAAGCTTTGTTGATAAAAGCATTGATGTCCCAATCAATGTTTAACCCATAAGGGAAGAAACATTTGAGCTGATATATCCAGAACATTTCTAATTGTGAGACACCCCTAACCTTCGATTCACCCCTCCAATGGGGAGTGAATTTGGCTATGATCTGAAAACAGGTACCTTTCGGATTACAATCGTGGACTTCCGAATAGTGTCTCGGTACACTGTGATTGGTCTTCCCCTTTCTAATACTTTTAATGTGTTCATTAATCCTAATAGAAAAGGTACGTATAGTTCTACCTACGTATTGTTTTTTGCATGGACATGTCAATAGATAAACTATGTAGCGTGTAGCACAAGTGACAAATTCCTTCATGTGGTACACAACAGAAGTAGTGGTAGATGTGAAACTGTCAATTTTTCTTTGGGTCAAAGTATTATGAAGACACTCGTTGCATCTACGGCAGGCATGGAACCCTTTAATTTCCGGGAAAAAAATGGTTTAATTGGGGGATCTGACACATTAGGGGCCAATTTATTTCTAAGGGACATTGCACCCCTGAACACAACCCCCGCTTTTCTGGAAGTACTGAACACAAAAGAGGATCGTTCTGAAGAACATTCCAGTGACGATTAAGAATTTGTTTTAGTTGTTTATGTTGTACTGAGTATTGGGTGGTGAAAGACCACTTAAACTTGTTGTCAGGAGCCCGTTTAGGTTGTTCCGAAACGATGGTCTCTCGATCAAGTTTTGCAATACGGTCAATATCCATATCAATACAATCAGGTTCATAGCCCTTTTCAATGAATCTTGATTTAAGAGTATTAGCTTGTTGATGAAAATCAGCCAAAAAAGTACAGTTCCTCCTGATCCGTAACAATTGGCTATACGGTACGGATTTGAGCCACGAGCTGTAATGACAGCTGTCAGTGGGGATATATCCATTGCGGTCGGTAGGCTTAAAGAAAGTCTTAGTAACAAGTCGTCCTTCCGCAACTGATATTTCGAGATCCAAAAAATGAATCATAGTAAGACTCATTTCATAGGTCAAAGTAATCCCCATGTCGTTGTCATTTAAGGTAACCATGAATTCATGTAAGGATTCCTCATCACCATGCCAAAGGAGGAGGATGTCGTCAATGTAACAAACCCAAAAAATCAGCTCGGGACGCTGTAGGGCATAAACGACATCCTCCTCCCACTGGGCCATGAAAAGGTTTGCCAAACTGGGGGCAAATTTATCCCCCATGGCCACACCTTTAGTTTGGAGGAAAAATTCATTATTGTACCAAAAGTAATTGCCTTGAGTGGCAAACTTTAAAAGTTTCATGATAAACTGCTGTTGTCCCACTGGAATAGAACTCTTGGTGGACAAGTAATGTTCTACAGCTCTGAACCCCAATACATGTGGAATAGACGTATACAGCGAGGTAACGTCTGCTGTAACCAACAGGCAACCCTCTTGATAACCAACGGATTGAAGCCAGTGTATAGTATCCCCAGTGTCTTTAAGGAAAGATGGAACCGTGCGCACCAATGGCTGTAAGTGAAAATCCACATATCGGCCAATCCTAGAGGTCACAGAATTAATTCCACTCACGATTGGTCTCCCCGGGGGCTGTGTGACACTTTTATGAATCTTTGGAAGGTAGTACATTACCGGGATTCTGGGGACCACCGGAACTAGATATTCTTTTTCTTTTTTATCCAAAATGCCATTTTGGAAACCTTCCTTCACCAAACTCTGTAATGATTTTCTAAGTTTTTTGGTAGGATCATAGGAGAGAGCAGTATAGGTACTCGTATCTCCCAGTATCCGACACATTTCAGAGTGGTAGTCACTCTTATCAAGAATAACCAACCCCCCGCCCTTATCCGCAGGGCGGATGATCAGGTCTTTACGTTCGCATAGCGACTTGAGTCCTATTTTGAAATCAGAATGGTCATACATGCGTTTTTTCGGAAGTGAGTCTAGGTCTTTTAAAACTAAATCACGAAAGACTTTGATAGATGCTACACGCTACATAGTTTATCTATTGACATGTCCGTGCAAAAAACAATACGTAGGTAGAACTATACGTACCTTTTCTATTAGGGTTAATGAACACATTAAAAGTATTAGAAAGGGGAAGACCAATCACAGTGTACCGAGACACTATTCGGAAGTCCACGATTGTAATCCGAAAGGTACCTGTTTTCAGATTATAGCCAAATTCACTGCCCATTGGAGAGGTGAATCGAAGGTTAGGGGTGTCTCACAATTAGAAATGTTCTGGATATATCAGCTCAAATGTTTCTTCCCTTATGGGTTAAACATTGATTGGGACATCAATGATTTTATCAACAAAGCTTAACCCCTACTTTATGTATATACATCTGCATGATAGACTCTGATATTGCCCCTTTTTTTTGCATCTATTATGTCCCATATGACTACTATTAATAACATTACTTAAGCTGTTTCTTATATGTACTTTTTTATTGTATTTTATTGTATTCTATTTTAGAGTTCTATTCTTTATGTTCTAATCCAGTCTATTATCCCTCATTGTTTACATATATGTATTTTAGGTACTTGCCTATTTATATGCATACTTGGTGACATGTTGGTTACATTAGGCTGTATGTGCCAATCAATTTAAAACCGTAAATAATTTTAACTTTGGCTTTTATTTTCACTTTGTTTCATATACCATCCATGCATAACCTAATTTCCGGCATCTCCAGTTGGTATCCGGTTCCCAGTCTGTCCGATTATCGGATTATGATTGGTGCTGTATGGAACGCATTAGAGCGCCGCGTGATGACATCAGCGAGCGCCATTTCCGGTATCTCTAGTTGCTATCCGGTTCCCAACCTGTCCGGTTATCGGATTAGGATTGGTGCTGTATGGAACGCATTGGAGCGCCGCGTGATGACATCAGCGGGCGCCATTTAGATGCCGTAGCACAGGTCCGACGCCGACGCTGGTCTCAGTTGTGTCCTACTGCTGATGAGCTCTGTGTGCGATGCTCGATTGCGCTGTGGTGCCGCCGCGGGTGTGCGTGGTGGCGTCATTCCGGCGTATCTGTGATGACACTCCCTCTGAGCCGGATTCAGGCCAAGGAATGTGCTGCTTCGCCTTATAGGGGTTGGGTCCGAGAGACACGGAAGTGTCCTCAGGCAATCCACTGTATGCAATGGAGGTTTTTTGGAATTCATCAGCTGTTTGGAGTTTGAGTTCCATTATGCTGATGATACTTAGTATATATTGGCGTGGTGTGGATCAGCAGGTTTATGCCCCAGTTGAAGAGCCCTATAGCTCGAAACATGTAGGGTACATGGCCTGCAGCCACTTATCCATTCACCGCGCTTTATTTATGTGATCACCTGTACCTGCTCTTTCATCTGACTTGTACTTTGTATTTTATTATTTTAATTTTTTATGGTATTGTTACATACCTGCTTTTATGATTAAAGCCGCCATACCCTATCATTTGGGTTTTAACCGCACTATGTGGAGCCTCCTTCTATTTTTTTCATGTGCTTCCATATGATTTCAAACTCCATGAGGAACTTCCCTGCTATCCTGGAAGGGTGAGACCTAAGAAATTTGGAGATTTCTGGAGATGTCACCGGATGTGTCTTACATGAACCACACCAGACTGAGGATCTATCCTTTGCCCATTTGACATACTACCACCGGTCAGTGTGTCCACCGAATCTGGTAAGAGTGTCTAATTCTCCTGATTACCCTGGAATGTATGTTTGATCCTCTGTTTTCCTCCATTGGATTGTCAGCTTCCATCGTGATTGCCCCCACCGGACTTTTTCTTAGTATTGCATTGTCAATACTACCTGGACTTACCTTGAGTATTTGTAGGCTTTAAGGTGCCCCATCTTCACCACATACGGTCTCTGTTTCTCCTAGTACTTCTAACCCCACAATGCATTGCTTTTAGAAATAAATAAACATATAATACAGTGTAACTGAAACTCCCGTGAGAGATTTAGGTATGCAACAACATCAAAAGTCTTTGACAGCATGACCCCCGCTACACAAGCACAAAGAAGAACATGCAAACTCCATGCAGGTAGTCGATTTGAATTCAAACCAAAGGCAGTGTTACAAGGCAGAAGTGCTAACCACAAAACCATGTGCTACCCATATTGCCCCAATACTGCACACCTTCTGTATACTTGCTCATACTTGCCATACATACAACATGTTTTTTGGAATTCCAACCTATTTTATTATAAAAAATGATAAAACAGATCAAGGTGACATACTACCACTACTGCCTCATAAATATAAATGTCAGCTGTTGTTGTTGGTTTTGATCATTTGATCTTTTTTGAGGTTGAAAAACTGCTGGTTGTAAAGCCAGTATTAGCCTTGAATATTGGATTGTGAGCTTCTCAGGTTTTAGAGTTTTTTCTAAATCTCTTGGAAAGTGTTTATGAGGGTATTGCATAAAACCAATTGTTTCTCCTACGTCTTCTTCATCTGTGATACTTATCTAACTCCACAAATCCTTCACCACTTCATGGTAGTTAATCTGAAGCATAAACTATTTATGACCCCTTACATAAAACAGCTTGAGACAGATCAAGATCCTTCACAGATATCTGCGGTAACAAGCAGCAGAGGTCAAGGACAAAGATGAGGTTCCAGAAATAAACAGGTTTGGTGAGAACTAAAAATGTAAGTATTTTATACAGTATTTGTCATTTTGCCAAATTCAGCATTTTTAAATGCCCTGTATACATATAACATATCATAATAAAATGCATACATTATAATATAACATACGTATAAACATAAACATAATAGATTCAATGGAAAACATGTTTATAGCCAAAACAGACTTCTGTATGACCTGAAATGACAGATAATTAAAAATGATTTTGGCTCAATATTATTTGAATTTTGTTTATGAGTGTCTAAATTTAAAAGAAAAATATGTTTATATTGCGGCTTACCAGTCCTTAGATGTGGTGGTTGCATTTATTTACTATTTTCTGGCTATACCCTTATTTTGACCTGTTATTCCTTCCAGCAACACATTTCCTGTTCTAGTGTATTGTATATGTGGAGGAGCAAAGTTGTCACCTTAGAACAGGAAGTATTTTAGGTATACACACAGTGGGGAAAATAATTATTTAACCCCCTGTGGATTTTGTAAGTTGGTGCACTTAAAATGAAAATGAAGGGTCTATAATTGTTATCGTAGGTGTATTTTAAATGATAGAGACAGAATATTAACCAAAAATTTAGAAAATACACATGATACAAATATAATATGAGTTGAGTTGCAGTTCAGTGAGTAAAAAAAGTATTTGATCCCCTACCAACCAACAATAATTCCCACAGACTGGCTCAGAGGTGGATCCAGAGTCTAATCTCGGGAAGAGCACTGCCAAAATATTTGCGGGCAATTTGTAGGGTGGATGCAGCCAGGAGGAGGGGAGGACATGGTGGGAGAAGCCAGGTGGAGAGGGGACAGGGTGGGAGAAGCCAGGTGGAGGGGAGGACAGGATAGGAGAAGCCAGGTGGAGGGAAAGACAGGGTAGGAGAAGCCAGGTGGAGGGGAGGACAGGTTGGGAGAAGCCAGGTGGAGGGGAGGACAGGGTGAAACTCCGATTTTCGTAACCCTCCGGTGTCACATTTGGCACCTTTCAGGGGGGAAGGGGGGTGCAGATACCTGTATAATACAGGTTTTTGCACTCACTTACAGGCATAGACTCCTGCGGGAGTCACGTCCCTTCCCGTCCCGTCCCCCCGATGTCTTCTGGGAGACACACTGGTCCCATTTGACAGCTGGGACCAGTGAGGATGCACAGCGCGAGTCGCGCATGCTCACTAGGGAACCGTGAAGTGAAGCCTCAATACTTCACTTCCTGATTCCCTCACCGAGGACGGTGGCGGGGCCAGCCGAGAGACAAGCAATTGAAAAAGTAAGAAATTTAAATAAGCGTAGCATGACTAGGTAGCAGGGCAATTAGGACACAAAGGGTAAATGCAGTATTGCAGGATCCACATATCTAAAGTAGGGGTGGAATAGGAAGGGTTTGCAGGCTAGGAAAGGGAAGGGTCAAGTGTTCGATGGTCAGTTGGAAGTCATCGGACTAAGAAGGAACTTCCCACCCTCCCAACCTTTGGAATATACGTGTTACAATGACTGTTGTAGAGGTTTGGTGGTTGGGATCTTTGAAAGCCTTCTAAAATAATAGCAATATAGCATAGTGGGGAATCATCTATGGCAGGGGTGTCAAACTGGCGGCCCTCCAGCTGTTCCGAAACTACAAGTCCCATCATGCCTCTGCCTGTGGGAGTCATGCTTGTAACTGTTAGCCTTGCAATGCCTCATGGGACTTGTAGTTTTGGAACAGCTGGAGGGCCGCCAGTTTGACACCCCTGATCTATGGTATGGGGTCCTCTGTAAGATGCCAGTTAACCAAGGTTTAACTGGACATTGAGCATATGGGTATCTGCGTTGGAAGGTGGAGAGTTTGGCATCGTTCCTGAGTCAGTGTGTTGCGGCTGGGGACCTTCTGTGGTCACACAGATCCAAAATCGAATTGGGGTTCTTCAGTGCCTTCAAAGATCAGCAACCTGGTTTAGTATTTATCTGTAATGCCATGTACACACTATCGGAATTTCTGACAACAGTTCTTGTCGGAAATTTTGACCATCTGTAGCCAATTCCGACGCACAAAAATCCTACGCATGCTCGGAATCATTGAACTTCATTTTTCTCAGCTTGTCGTAGTGTTATACGTCACCACCTTCTTGATGTCGGGAAAAAATTCACAGTTTGTGTACGTGGCATAAGATTGTTTTTGTTAAGCAAAATGTGTTTTATGGCTATTTGTTAATAAATGGCCGGTACGGACAATTTTATTCCAAAAAGGGTGCCAAAAAGAGTGCTTTTAAGTTATTTACTACTTGAGTATAACAAGTAAGGGGAGTAGTAGTGGTAAGGTGGGGTTTGCATCTCTTAACATAGCCATGTGTATAAAAGACACCTGTCCTAAGAATCTCTTTCTTTCATAAAAATGTCATCATCATGGGCAAGACCAAAGAGTTGTCAAAGAACGTTAGGGACATGATTGTAGACCTGCACAAGGCTGGAATGGGCAAGACCATCAGCAAGAAGCTTGGTGAGAAGGAGAGAACTGTTGGAGTGATTATTCACAAATGGAAGAAATACAAAATAACCATCAATCACCCTCCAGGCAAGATTTCACCTCAATGGGAAAGGATGATCATGAGAAAAGTGAGGGATCAGCCCGGGAGGAGCTTGTGAATGGTCTCAAGGCATTTGGGACCACAGTCACCAAACAAACCATTGGCAGGGGCGGACTGACCATTGAGTCACTCGGGCACTGCCGAGGGCCCCGTGCCACTAGGGGACCCCATCAGGGTTGCCAGGCTCAGTAAAACCAGGTCTGTGTTTTTTTTTACATCTGTCCCTGATATGTCCGTAACAGACATGCTTTTGATGTGAATATCCCGAGATTTTAGCTGCCCTTCCTCTGCACTGCCTCCTGACGTGGTGGCCATCTGTAAGCCCGGGGGCCCCATAATCTTCTATTGCCCGGAGGCCCCATGAGTTGTCAGTCCGCACCTGACCATTGGTAACACAATACAAAGCCATGGATTGTACTCCTGCAGCGCCCTCCTCAAGAAGAACCAAAGAACATCTAAATGATACAGAGAAGGATTGGGCCCACTAGGCCCTGTATATATACAGTATTAAATGTTTGTTTTGGGTGGACAGACCCCTTAAATAAAACTGAATGGGCATTTCTGGCTTTAGCACTAACAGTTTACTGATTGTTTCATTAGTTGCAATGCTGTAGACTGGCCTAGGCCAACAAGACCCAGGCCTAGGGCAGCACTTGCAGGGGGGCAGCACGGAAAGAGTCACCGCCGGCTTGTGCTACATTGTTAGTGTAAAGCAAGCTGCTTCTAATTTGGACTGTCCTATCATCCTGGACCACAAACCTTCCTCACTGTGCTATATCTTTTCTGCTGCACCATTGGCATGGTTATATCTTCTTAGTCCTCTCCATAAAATTATCCGAAATTTGTGCTTAAGTAGACCTATAGGCAACACTTTTCATTTTAGATAGAGTAAGGGAGGGTTATAGCCCCTGTCAGTTTATTTTTTACCATCCCTGTCCCATTGCAGAGATTTCCCTTCACTTCCTGCCCAATAGCCAAACAGGAAGAGAGAGAAAATGTATGCAAATTAAGGGAATCCATTGCCCCCCCCCCCCCCCCATGCCCTAAGAACTGGTGTCCCTACTCAAAAATGTCAGGGTGGGTCGTAAACAAAAAGGGTGTGGCCTTGACAGGAAGGGGTGGGCCATATTTTAAATAGGGGGTGCACAAGTTTAGTCAGGCCTAGGGCAACCCAAAACCTAAATACACTACTGATTAGATGATTGGAATTTCTTTTTAGTAGTGGATGTGTGAAAAGTATTGTCAAAGACAAATCATGTTATCTTGTACACAGCCATCTTAATAACAGGGACCATAGAGGCAGGAAGATGGATTGCCTGGGTGCCACAGTTAAGCTGCACCTTTGGCTAAACTTACCTATAAATTGTCAGATAACTAGGGATACATTGTGATTTTTAACCAGCGCTGATCGACAATCAATATCCCTCTGTGCTGTCAGTTTTTGCTGCCAGCGCTTTGTTTATAATAATAGACGTGTACTCATAAATTGTGTAGTTCCTGGGCTAAATTAAATTGTTAAATCGTGCATGTCTCACAGTTTCCTTGTGTTCAATAATTGAAAAATAACTGTGTATAATATGGCTGTAGTCTAGATGAGATCTCTGTATTAAGTTTCATACTGATAATACGTTTTGTGAAGATAATTATTAGGTTACAATCAGGGGCGGACTGACAACTCATGGGGCCCCCAGGCAATAGAACATTTTGGGGCCCGCTGGCTTACAGATGGCCACCAAGCCAGGAGTCAGTACAGAGGCGGGGCAGCTAAAATCTCAGGATTTTCACATCAAAAGCATGTCGGTTTTGGACATATCAGGGACAGATGTAAAAAACACAGATTTTTACATACTGTCCCTGGTTTTACTGAGCCTGGCAATCCTGATGGGGCCCCCTAGTGGGATGGGCCCTCGGCCAGTGCCCAAGTGCCTTAATGGTCAGTCCGCCCCTGGTTACAATTTAGCATTATGGAGTTAGAGTGTAAACTTGACACAAACCTGGATTATACAAGCTGAAAAACACTGGGCCAGATTCACGTACATCGGCGCATTTTTTGACTGGCGTAGCGCACCTCCATTACGTTAGACTGCCGCAATGTAGCGGTGCAATCACCCTATTCTCGATTGTTTTGCGCAGAAAATAGCGCCTGTGCAACGTAATTTCAGAGGCGTAAGGCGGAGTAATTCAAATTGGGAAGGACGTGGGCGTGTTACATTGAAATGAGCCGTGACCCCATGCAAATGAAGGGCCGGCGGGCTCGCGCATGCGCACATGAAGCAGACCATGGTCAGCACCTCTGTGCGCATGCTCACAACTCGGGAACGGCGCAATCAGTGAAATTGGAAGTGGACCAGGGCAACTTTGTGAACTACGCAGACAGCATAAATAGACAGACACAAACGCACTTCCTTTGCAAAAGTACATCCCTTTGTATCCCTTCCTATACAACAAGGTGCTTTTGTTCTGTTGTTTATTAGCGTTTGTTTGTTTGTTTGTGACGTGTCTTTGAGATATTTAGGGACTGTTTTGCAGAGTGATTTTTGTCTTTTATGTGTTTTCTTTGTTGTTATTTTTTTTAAATTCGATTTTTGCTGGACAATTTTTATTTTTGCTGGTCATTTTTTTTTTTGGGGGGGTTCTGTTTGTGAATGATTTTGGAATGTGGGGGTGACATTCCTGCCGGAAAAGGGGTGTCACCCTGATTTGTGGTGGAGAAGTGATCCCCAGGTCCGTGTGAATGGTGTATGAATGTACAGTGACATAATTGGAGCCGTGGCATGGCGTTGCTGCTCACAAGTCCTGCATGGTGGGCTTGTGCCAATCCAATGTGATGAGGATGTGATGTGTCTGTGCTAGGGACCACAGTGGCGTGCATGCATGCATTCTCATTGTGCCATGATTAATGTGTGTGTTTAACGTGCAAAGATGCCTAATGTGAGCTGGCTACTGCAGGCCCTTTCTTACTGCGAAGTTGTGCAGCATGCAACATGCACCAATGATCTGGCATACAAAGTTTGGGGAATATAACAGGGTACCATGGGGGGTTCCGTATAGGAGTCATGAGATGGGGTCCCAGTGCATATGCAGAGTCACCCTGAAGGGATAAGACAGGAGGATGTTAGTCATGCATGTGCCCCTTGTGATTTCAGCATCATGGGGGGGGGGGGGGTCATACCTGCGACCTGCTTGTGTGATATATCAAGTGAAGAGTGAGGGGCTTGTATCAGATTAGATTATTATATCCATCAAGGTTTTAAAGGGCTAATGAAAGATAGTAAGACTGTGTTTGTAATTTGTATGTATGTTATGTATTGATGTATATATGTATGTATATTTTTTTGTAAAAATGTTTATAAAAGCAAAGAAAACATTTTTGGCAAAAAAAAAAAAAAAACTCTCCCGTGCCCTCCTCCGTGCCCTCCTCCATGCCCTCCTCCGTGCCCTCCTCCGTGCCCTCCTCCTTCTTTGCTCATCTAAAGTCAGTAGTATAGCTATGAGCATGGATGCCACTGGCATGTTGGCATACAGTTTGTTGGGCAGCAAGTGTGACTGCTCAGCTCCTCACTAACAGTGTTGCTTTCTCTGACATGTAGACGAATTGTCTAATTTTATACCACCTTTTATATGGTCTAATTTTAGACAGGCCGTGCAGCTGTTGCGCACGGCGCGTAGCCTGCGCTGCAACAACGTTCTTTTGTGGATCCCCGTAACTCCCTCATTAGCATATTTGAATAGCAAATCAATGGCGTGTCTAGCGCAGTTTTGCGCAGACGGATGCGCCTGTCTATCGAAATTACGCTGGACAAAAAAAAGGAGATTTCTTGCGTATCTCGTTTTGGGGATGCGGAGCACCGAAGCGCATGCGCAAATTTAGACTTACGCCGCCCATCTCCTGTTACGCCGGCGTAATCGCTCTGTGAATCTGGCCCACTGTATTTACACACACACAATTTAATGACATCCCAGTCTTAGTCCGTAGGGTTCAATATTGGGTTGGTCCACCCTTTGTAGCTATAACAGCTTCAACTCCTCTGAGAAGGCTGTCCACAAGGTTTAGGAGTGTGTCTATGGGAATGTTTCAAGAAACGCATTTGTGAGGTTAGGCACTGAATTTGGATAAGAAGGCCAGGCATGCAGTCTCCGCTCTAATTCATTCAAGACATTCTGTCGGTTTAAGGTCAGGACTCTGTGCAGGCCAGTCAAGTTTCTCCATCCCAAACTCACTCATCCATGTCTTATTGGACCTTGCTTTGCACACTGGGGCGCAGTCATGTTGGAGCAGGAAGGTGCCATCCCCAAACTGTTCCCACAAACTTGGTAGCATGAAACTGTCCAACATGTCTTGGTATGCTAACGTCTTAAGAGTTCCCTTCACTGGACCTAAGGGGCCAAACTTAACACCTGAAAAACAATCCCACAGCATAATCCCCCATTCATCAAAAGATTTAAACCAGTGCACAAAGCAAGGTCCATAAAGACATGGATGAGCGAGTTTGGGGTGGAGGAACTTGATTAGTCTGCACAGAGTCCTGACCTCAACCCAATAGAACACCTTTGGGATGAATTAGAATAGAGACTACGAGCCAGGCCTTCTCATCAACATCAGTGCCTCACCTTACAAATCGGTTTCTGGAAGAATGGTCAAACATTCCCATAGACACACTCCTAAACCTTGTGGACAGCCTTCCCAGAAGAGTTGAAGCTGTTATAGCTGCAATGGGTGGGCCAACTCATTATTGAACCCTATGGACTAAAACTGGAAAGCTATTAAAGTTCATGTGCGTGTAAAGGCAGGTGTCCCAATACTTTTGACAATATAGTGTATGTGAACACCCATCTAAATGATTGAGCTCAGGTGTTCCAAGTGAAGGGTACTGTTAATGCTATAAAAACCCCATGGCTTGGAGTTTACACAGGACCCTCTGTGCTGTGTTGCCGGCAACCGTTACCTATATTTACGGACAGCCCGTAAATTTAACCCCTTTTTGGGCTGTCCGTTAAAGTTCGTTATGGGCAACGGGTGCCCGTAAAAAATATGGCCGCAAGCCGACTATTCAACTGTGCATTCGTCGTTCCGAAGCCGGCCGGCCGAATAGATCGATGGGGGGCTCATGCAGTGCACTCGAGGAGGACTTGGCCGAGCATGGGTGAGGAGGAGCCGGAGGAGTGTACAACTGGGGGGCTTCTATTCGTACCAGGTAAAATTTGATCCCCTAATACTTATGGTTGGAGCCCTACGGCCGATACGGACATGGACACAGACTAACTAGGACTCACAACATATAATGGGCCTGAAGTGTGCGCTGGCCTTAATGGACGGTACGCCAAAATAAGGGGGCATACCCTGTTAAATGATGGATGTTGGAGAGAAATGATGCTGGGCATTCCTGTGAAATGGGATGGGGGGGTGGGCGAAGTGCGCCGGAAGCCTGTGTAGGAAGCAGGAAACCGACGGGGCCCGGAAGCAGGCGAGGGGTTTATATAGCCTGCCGGGCTCCTCCCATAAACACAGGCCGCTGCTCGGCCTTCTAACTTATGGTTGGAGCCCTACGGCCGATACGGACATGGACACAGACTAACTAGGACTCACAACATATAATGGGCCTGAAGTGTGCGCTGGCCTTAATGGACGGTACGCCAAAATAAGGGGGCAAAGACATTCAGGTAGGGAACAGTTTTATTTAAGTCAGAAGATTAATGAGCCAGTTTGGCGAAGGCTTGAGCCATCTCTGCCTGAGGGTCAGGAATGTACCGGGCGAAGCAGGCAGACTTCCACCTACCTAGCTTCCTAATGATATGGTCGGGGACCCCGTGTCGCGAGGCGGCTGAGGCTGCTCCGATACGAAAGGAGTGGCCCGAATACTGGGTAGGATTGAGGTGCAGGCCCCGTAAGAGGATCCTCACGTGTCTAATGAACTGACTGGTGTTGAGGGGTTTGTCTGGAAAAGGGAGTAGAGGAGCGGAGTCTGATTGGGCTGGCAAAAGTAACAGTAGGCGGTCCAACACGGTCACTGGGCACCAGGCGTTACCCGTCTTGTAAATGGTGATATCTAAGCCTGGGCCTGATTGCTGTGTTTTGGAGGTAGTGAGGTGGAGCTTGAAGCGGTCTTGATGGCGGACCAAGTGTCGTCTGCACAGGACTTGGCCGGTAGGGCTGTTGACGGTAAACTCGCTTGGTCGGAGGAAGCCATAATACGCTAGGTAGATGGCTGCTTGTATGACCAAGCTAGGTAGGAGGCCGAACGGGGATGTTGCAAGGATGGCGGATAGATTTCTGAATATGGTGCTGGTTATGGGCAGGCGTTTGGCGTTGACGGGTGGTTGTAGCTTCTGGACTGCGCGTAGGGCGGCTTTGACCGCATGAGACGTAAACAATGAAGGCTTCGCCGGGTCTTGTAAGGCCAGAAAGTGCTGGACGCCTGCCAGGTAAAGGCGGATGGTGTTATATGAAAGGGACTGGCAAGTATGGCAGTAGGAGATGAAGGCCAGTACGTGCTTGACAGTCGGGTTGGTGTTCGCCGAGTGGTGCGTCAGGAACTTGTTAAAGGTGTCCCATGCTATGCGATAGGACTTGAGGGTATTGCGGGAGAGGGACTGGTTAATCAGCTGGGTAGCTTGTTGTAGGTGCCGTGTCAGTCCAGGGTCAGTTGAGACCAAGGTGGGATAGGGGCTGAAGATGGATCGGCTCCGGGTTTCTGCTGAAAAAAAGAAGCATAATTAAAGCGGGACAAGGCGTCTGCGGCGAGATTACACTTGCCGGGCAGGAAAGTACAGTGTACGTTGAATTGGCGTAGTAAGGATAGTTGCACCAGCCGACGTAAGAAGGACATTATAACAAGGGACCTGGACCTGCCCTTGTTGATAATGTCGGCTGTGGCCTGGTTGTCGGTGGTGAAGGTAACCGTTTGTCCGGCCCAGCTGTGGCCCCAGAGTTGGGCGGCTGCTACGACTGGGTACAACTCGAACAAGGAGGACGTCTGGGTGAAGCCCGGGATGGCTAGTATTTCTGGCGGCCATGGTCCTGCAAACCAGTGGTGGCCAAAAATAGCCGCGAAACCAGTGGAGGCTGCGGCGTCGGTCACTATTTGTGGGGAAAGGGGCGACACTGATGGTATAAACATTGATATACCATTCCAGTTGGTAAGAAATTCTTCCCACATTGAGAGGTCTGCTAAGGCTGCAGCATCCAATTTGAGGATCTGATCGGGGTCCTGTGCTTGGGAAAGGAAGACCAGGAGACGTGACACGAAGGACCGGCCCTGAGGGATGATCCTTACCGCGAAGTTGAGCATCCCGAGGAGGGACTGCAGCTGCTTCCTGGTGCAGCCCTGCGTTTGAGTGAAAGTATGGAGGACTGCCCTGATGCGGGTCAGTTTGTCGAGGGGGAGGCTGGCTTGCATGGAGGTGGTATCCAGGTTAACTCCCAGGAAGGTGATGGAGTGTGCTGGGCCATCCACTTTGTGTTCTGCTAAGGGGACATTGAGATTCTTGAAGACGATTCTCAACTTTTGGAGGTCCCCTGGAGACGTGTCGGGTGGTTCGATCAGCAAAAAGTCGTCCAAGTAGTGGATGACTTCTTGGCACTGGGCTTGGTTCACAAGTATCCACCTGAGAGTCTGTGCGAAGGTGTCGAAGAGCCAGGGACTAGACTTGGAGCCAAATGTCAGCTTGGTGGCGAAGTAGAATGAGTCTCTCCACTTCATGCCGTGCCAACACCAGAGGGATGGGTGGATAGGCAGAAGTTTGAAGGCGTCTGAGATGTCGGCCTTGGAGAGCCAGGTGCCCGTGCCGGTTTTGATTATGGCTTGGATTGCCATGTCTACGGACGCGTATTTTAGGGAGAACTCCTCCGATGGGATTAAGGAGTTCAAGCTGGGTGTGGGGGAAAAATGAGGCGCAGACAGGTCGTAAACCAAACGTGTTTTATTAGAGAACTTGCTCTTAACAAGCCCGATAGGGCTGACTCTCCAGGTGCTGAAAGGGGGCTTGGTGAAGGGGCCTATGATGAAGCCTCGCTCTAGCTCTGTCTGTAAGAGCTGGTCTATGGCCTGCTCGTCTGTGGCGGCTGAGCGCAGGTTTCTACACTCGTGCGAAATGTGGGGCAGTGAAATGAGGCCTGTGTGGAACCCTTCTGTGAAGCCTTGGACGAGGAAGGTGGTGAGAGAGGGGGTGGGATGGGAGGTGAGGTAGAGTTCCAGCCAGGGGATGTTTATGCGGGCTAGTCAGGTCTTCTTCTGTTGCTTGACTAGGCAAAGGGTTCTGGGGTGCGCTCTGTGGCACGTAAGGCAGACGTGGAGCAGACGGCATTGGCTGAAGTTGCAGGAGCCGTGGTTGAAATTATTACAGATGGCCGCGCCGCCTAGCGTCTGTACTGGCCGCCCAAACTTGTCGGCCTGGGTCGTCTGCTGGGTGGACGGTAGGCCCGAAGCTTCCCTTGAGGTGGAGGGGAGTTCGAACGGGCGAGTGTTGGCAGTGGTGGCAGTGTTGGCGCACCACGTGGCGGTGTGGGTGGATGATTGGCAAACTGCACATAAGGGTGAGCGCAGGCCGGCGAAATGACGGCAGAACAACTCGGTGTCCATGAGACTCCAATCAGTCGCGGTCTGGAATTGTAGCAGCCTGGCCGCTGCTTTAGCTGAGAAGGAGCGGTGGTAATCATAAAAAGAAAAACCTCCATATTTGTAACCCAGATCCACTAAGGTGTGGAGATAGAGGTCCAGCTCTTCCCTCCTACCGGGTGAGGCGGAGCATAGGACGTCCCTGAGCATGCCGAAGGCCAAGGCGAATTCCGGGACCGACAGCTTACGGTTGAGCCTTGGGTCTTTAGCCTTGAGGACCACTGAGACGTCTCCCCAGGCATAGGCTTTGTTCTCAGCTAGGTCATGGACCGAGATGAGGAGGGAGGCTAGGTTGACGTCTTTGCCGTCCAGGATGTCCTTCCTGATGTTGGCGGGGACCAAGTGTGCTGGGAGGACTACTGAGCACTTGCCTGCGGGTGTTAGCGGGGAAGGTAATTGCGGTTGAACTGTTGACGGGTCCGGGGTGAGCGTGGATGGATCGTGAGTGGCCGTAGACAGGCGAGCCTCGAGAAGAGTTATTCTCGCCTGTACATTTGTGATTGTGGTGGAGAGGGTTGCAACCATGGCGTGGAGTTGGGTCATGGTGGCGGCTATGGCGTGTAATGAGGCTTGCTGGGTGCTGGGTCCGGGTGAGGCTGGCGGGACATCATTTGACGCTGGAGGTGGGAACAGGAGTTTGAAAAGTTCTGCCTTCCTGGCTGTGGCTGGAAAGGGCACATTCTTGCGTCTCAACTCTGCTGTTAGTTTGGGGATGGTCCATCCCCTGAAGGAGCGTATGCTGCCGCTCTCTGAAGCAGGGGGTGGTGAGGAAGGGGCAAAAAGGTCCTCGCTGCCGTCCTGAGACATGACTCAGGGTAAATCGTGCCCTGGGTAGGGAGTCTTGTCAAGGAGGTCTGGGTGGGATGAGCAGGAACCTGCAGGGGTGAGAAAAATGGGTTGCTTCTGTATCCTGGGGGGGATGGGGGTTCCTTTTTTTTTTTACCTGAAGAAATGACTGAATCTGGCGTGCGGGAGAAGCTGGTGAGCTTGACTGACCTGTGGAGAAATGACAATGTATATAAGGACGGGGGCTAGCCAAGCTTGAACGTTGTAAGCGACCGACGAACGGGATGGGGCAGTAAAAGCTTGTTGGCCGAAATGTCCCATGACAGAGGCCTGCAGCGGTGTGTTGCGGGTGAGGCCGACAACGCGGGGACTCTGGAGCATGTGCTGAAATGAGGGTGACACTGTTTGGGGAACGTTCGAGGCAAGCCTGCCAGTGGGAACGTGCTGGGGATCTGGACTTGTGTCGACTAAATGAGTGACAGAAATTCCCATGACAGAGACACGAACCTCTGGAGCATGTGCTGAAATGGGGCTAAACAAGAGCGGGGTGTTTGGGTCTGGAATGTGTGTGGAGACATGTGTAGGCTAGCTGGGGTGTGTTTAGTGGTAGGGCAAGTGGCTGAAATGAGCCGTGACAGAGACATGAACCGGTGCACTGTGACTGACCACCGGGCTCTGGAGCATGTACTGGAACGGGGCTACAGTAGATTTGGCTGCGTGGAATGGGGTGAAGCTGCAGGTGAGAAGGCGCTTGTGTGCGCCCGTGACGTACTGCAGCTGGGTGAGAGGGGGGGGGGGGAACATCCCACGAGAAAAGAGTGAGAGTGCGTATGTCACAACTTTGGTGACTGCTGGGCTGTGGAGCGCGAGCTGGAAGTGCGGATGGAGCGCCGCGCAACAAAACAAGGTGTGCGCCTCATATTGCCGTGCTGCGAAGGGGTGTGCAGTGCTGAATACTGTGGCAGGGGAGGTAGGGCTGGATTTGCGTGGGCTGCCTACGCAGTACAGTGGTACTCCGCAAGGTCCGTGGCGCTGCCCGAGGGGTGAGGATCACATGGGTTCCCGCGACATGGAGATGGAGGAGTGCATCGGTATGCATGTAGGGTTGAAGGTAGGCAACACAGGTGTGCCTGTGGTGAAATGGGAGGAGCTACCAGTAGGTTGCTATGCGGAAGTGCAAGTTAGAAACAGAACAACAACAACGACAACAACAAACAAATTGACAATTTAAAGTGCCTATGAACAAAAAATGCACAGTGGCAGGTTACACAAGATGCAGGATTGACCCATCTATGACATTGATGTACATGTGTATAGTGACCTACTATATTGTGGCAATGAGGTGACACTTGTCAGATTTCAGGTGCTAAGTACTGGATAAGCGACTAGAGGTGACAGTGGAGAGTGTGGGTGAAGTGCCGTGTGAAGCAACAGGCGTGGGTGTGGAGCGGGAGTAGTTGGCACAAGGAGTGGGTGCACGGGACGAGGTGGAAGAAGTTGAAATGACTGGCTGCCGTGAAAGTGCAGTGACTGTTGTTGGTGCGGTGGGGGCTGAAATGGCTGGCGAGACGGAAGGGAATCGGGTGCTGGGACAGTAGAGCCTACCTTGCAGCGGACGGGCGGATGAAAACCGAGGGACGTCTCGGTGTCTGCGGAGGAGGCTGGATGCTTTGAAAAGCGCGGATGGTGCGGTCGCGACGGGTGACGCAATCGGAAGTGCGCCGGAAGCCTGTGTAGGAAGCAGGAAACCGACGGGGCCCGGAAGCAGGCGAGGGGTTTATATAGCCTGCCGGGCTCCTCCCATAAACACAGGCCGCTGCTCGGCCTTCTAACTTATCCACTACTCTGTAATTATTAAAGTAACACAGATCTGGACCATCTCTTAATAACCTGTCAGTAATTTGTAGGGATTATCAAGGTGATTATCTAAGCTTCCGTTAGCCCATCTGTCCATGTTCATGAAGAGTTAGTACAGTACAGGTTTGTCAGTTAATGACTTGTTGTACCTGTACCCCTGGGGGTCTGAGCTAACAGAAGGATAAAGGAGAGAGAATGGCAGTGGTGAGATCGTACATAATCATTGTATGCAATATCTGTCTACTGTCTCTCTGATTTCTCCTGTATCCTGTCCGCATTAGTGTATCCATCTCCTGTATCCTGTCCACATGACCATCTTCTGTACCATGTCTGCAGTCCCTGACCATCTCTTGTACCATGTCTGCAGTCTCTGACCATCTCTTGTACCATGTCTGCAGTCTCTGACCATCTCTTGTACCATGTCTGCAGTCCTTGACCATCTCTTGTACCATGTCTGCAGTCTCTGACCATCTCTTGTACCATGTCTGCAGTCTCTGACCATCTCTTGTACCATGTCTGCAGTCCCTGACCATCTCTTGTACCATGCCTGCAGTCTGTGACCATCTCTTGTACCATGTCTGCAGTCCCCGACCATCTCTTGTACCATGTCTGCAGTCCCTGACCATCTCTTGTACCATGTCTGCAGTCTCTGACCATCTCTTGTACCATGCCTGCAGTCTCTGACCATCTCCTGTAAAATGTCTGCAGAATCTGATCATCTCATCTTTTATCATGTCTGTAGTCTCTGAGGGGGAGCCAGTAGAGGAGTCAAGAGTAGGAGCACTGCCAGATTGGGGATCAAGAGAGAAGTCAGATGTGTGTGGACAGTGTAGCGGAAACTATCAGATAAAACCAGAGCCGCCAAGCTGGAGTTGCCTGAGCCCTGTATGGTGCACCTGGAAGGAGGTCAGTCTGAGAAAGGGTAAATGATGTAAGGGGGGGGGGGGGAGTAAACACAATCATGTAAGGGGGCACTGAAATAAAGGTTAACCCTTATATCAGTAACCCCCCTTACCTTAGTGTATTCACTCTGCGGAAGGTAATCTCTGATGACCTCATTAGAGTTCCCAATGTTCCCCTTTACATCAGAGTCTGCAGGATTTCCTCTTATATTGCAAGGGAGAACTCTGCTGACCCTGATGTAAGTTGGAACTCTGATGTGAATGGGAGCTCAGAGCCCCTCTTTACATCAGTGTTCCCCCTTAGATCGTGATCTGTGGCATCGTCCTTTACATCATCAAGGTTTGCAGAGTTCTCCCTTGCACTGTAATGGGGAACGCTGTGCTGGCTGTTATATTAACCTGATCTTTATGTAAATAGAGAAATTAGACTTTTGTTTAACTTAAACACATTGCTAATAGCACTAGCAACATGTTTATGAATGAATGAATGAATGAAAACTTATATAGCGCGGCACATGCGAACTGAATCGCCTCTGGGCGCTTGTTGTTCCTGTCTCCTTTGTTATCAAAAGAGAAAAGTCTTGACCTTTTTCCTAAATGCTAGGTGGTTCTCCTCCAACCGAATGCTGGTTGGTAAAGCGTTCCATAGTCTGGGACCCTGGATCGCAAATCTTCTTTCTCCTTTGGACTTGAAGTTGGCTTTCGGAACCTGGAGCAGGTTCTGATTCGTGGATCGCAAAACGCGATTTGGATTATGCGCTTTTATTAATTCGCATAAGTAAAGGGGGGCATTCTCATGGACACATCTATGTGTAAGACAGCTTAAATTCTAAAAATTGCACAGTTTAGCACTGAAAACAGACATTTTGGGTGCTTTTTTGAAGTGCCAGTAAAAAATTGGTGTCGTCCGTAATTTCAAGGCATCTTGCCAGTAAATTTCACTTGAGGGGGTTGGCAATACTGCCTCTGTGACATGCTGGGCACCAGTTCTTTCTCTAAACTCCCTGTGGCCAAAAAGAGTGGTAAGGGAGGAAAGGGAAGGTGAGTATGACTGGTTGGGGTAGAGGAATACGGGCACAGTACGGGTTCACTAAAAAATATGGAAAGACAAAAGTGGCACCTGCTAAGTGTAGCAATTTATTAATCTATAAAATGTAAAAAATAAATATTAAGTCACAATGACTCAAAAACATCATGTAATATATCCAGTAGACGATAACCTATCCCCGGTCAATCCTCTCAGGCCCTGGGAGCCACTCAGGAAACCTCAGAGCGGAAACAGGGCATCAGGAGAATGTAATGGCTTAGAGGGGCATGGCAATGGGTTTCAGGGAGGTACTACCACTTTGTCAAGCCTCACTTAATAATATAGGTCAAGGGGTGGATTTAAATTAAAGTAATACTAAAGTCTTATTTTTTTTTTTTTCGTTTAAATATAACAAACATGTTATACTTACCTGCTCTGTGTAATGGTTTTGCACAAAGCAGCCCAGATCCTCCTCTTCGTGTGTTCCCCTTCTGATTTTTTGGTCCCTCCCTCCTGCCAAGTGCCCCCACAGCAAGCAGCTTGTTAGGGGGGTACCCGAGCCAAGCTGATGCTATAGTGTTCATTCAGACACGGAGCCTCAGCTTGGCCTCACCCCCTCTCTCTCCTCATTGGCTCACTGACTTTGATTGACAGCTGTGGGAGCCAATGGTGTCTGCTTCTGTGTCAGGAAGGAGATAAATAACATTCAGCCTTTAGAACCACCTTAAGTTTTAGGTTTAGAGGTTATATTAAAGGTTTGGTTTGGGTTTTTGGGGTGGCCCAAGAATAAAAGCTGAAGAGTAAATATGAAATTCCAACATAAAGTGAAGTCTTTTCTCTAACTTCCTAGCTTTAGGCTTGTGGCTGCCCAGCAGCATATCTAATAAAACCAAAGAATTTCCAAGCTCAACTTACCAGCCAGCCTGCGACCAACCAAATTAACCTGTCTAACACTATACATTAGGCATGTGCATTTTTCGTTTAGTTCCGAATCGAAATTCGGACACATTTTTCATTATTCGGACATTCGAATGCATACGAATTCTCGAATGTCAATATTAATGAATTTACCGAATCCGAACGAACGTTTTCGATTCCGAATCGAAAACCCGCGGACGAAATTCGATCGGAATTCGAAAAAAATATATATTCGAATTGAATTTGAAAAAAATTATATGCGAAAAGAGACTATTTGTTTTCTAATCCGGTCGAAATATTTTCGAATTTCGACCGGATTTTTCGAAATTCGGTCGAAAACGTGCAAATTCCCGAAAACAGTTGAAATATTTTCGATTTCGACCGGATTTTTTTCGAAATTCGGTCGAAAACGAACGAATTCCGAAAACTAATTCAACACATGTAACGAACCTAACTTAACGAAATTAATTAAATGACGAATTTAAATGAAACAAAACAAATTTTTCACTTTTGCACATGCCTACTATACATTAAAAACAGGGGTTTAGTTGCACAATTTGCAAATACATGCATAAGCTGCAGGCCCTGGCAAGGCACCCTATATCCTGTAGACCCTAACTCTAACTTTGAAGAGTCTCCAGAGTGGGAGCACATGTATTCTGATGGATAGATGAAGGGCAGATGTATTTCCCAGCATACCTGAATAGGATGAAAGTCTATACTTGATAGAACTTATAAGAGATTTCTTCAAGGAGAAGTGCAAGTCCCAGCAGTCTCCCCTAACAGCGGGAATTCCGATCCCAGCATGGCACTGGTGATCTGTCCCTCAAAACTGGGGTAATACATTGGGTAAGTTAGGCAGCCACAAGGCCCCTGTGAGTGTGAGGCCTTAGGAGGCCGCCTAATTTGCCTAATTAAAGAAATTATCTCCACAAAGTGAGGGGAGTTGTGTCTGAATTTGGAAGATTTTTTTTGCTTCCTGTTTCAGTGGGGACACAGACATCAATAAAAACCTGAGTTTTGTTCTAATCAGTTCTGGCTACATCTAGAACAATAAATGGATTTTGGCTAGGGTTTTACTTCAATTTAACCCATGTCCATTACCAGACACAATATGGGGTTTGCACATAGGACAAGCCACCCCATATTCATAGTTGTCTACATATTTCATTTTGCAAGCAAAATCCACAGCTTGACACCAAATTACCAACGTATTGATATCACCCGTATGTAAATCCCATAATATCATTTACAACCTAATGACATCATTTAGTCGGGTGGTAGTTTAATCAGTAAAAGTGCTGTGTCTGGATAATAAACATGCAGTCAATAGGCGGCAGGCAGCATGTGGACACTGGGTGATTAATCAATGGTCTTAGTGGTGAGTCTATGGGCACAGAGTCATCAATCAGCTTCCAGCAATTTCTCCACATTCAGGAAGATTCATTTTATGACTCGTAGAAATGTCCAAACGGTGACATGAAATCATTGGAGGATTTTATGCTGTGAAGTTATTCTGAAATCAGGTTATTAATGTGTTATAAAGTGCTGTACTGAAATACACCTGTGTATGAAGTGATCAGATGAACACAGTATATCCTGTTCATGTGAGTATACAGCATGAACAGATAGACACAGTCGGGATATGAAAAAGACTCTCCATGTACTGATATTAAAATAAAACATTTAATGCAGTTAGACAAACATGCAAAATAACACAATTAAAATGGAACCAGATTCATGAATCTGTCTTGATATCAGCCTGTTGAATTCCCCTGTACAGCTGCACTCAGACGTGGAGAGAGAGAGAGAGAGAGAGAGACAGCGGGAGCCAAATGAAGCTGTGCTGCAGGAGGAACATGCTTGTCGGCAGGTGGCGGGCTGTCTTGACGTGCCCAACGTAAAGTGACCTTCAGGGCAATAGGAAACTTATGACTCTCCCTGATGTGTGGGTGGTGGGCAGAGACCAAACCCCTTTCCACCCTCCTGGCTGTGAGACTTTTCCCGGAACCATAAAAAGAAAGAAAAGGTGCACAGACCTAGTTCATTATCCTAAAACTATCCATTTATCAATATAAAAAATGCTAAGTATTTTACCAGTGGCGGTGTGTCTATTCAGGGCACACAGGCGTTGCACCCTCTGTCACACCACCCCCCTACGTGTAAAATGGATAGATTCATGCATGTAGCCCCTTTTCAGACGTTGTGTGTGTGGAGCCTTGGAGAGATGTTCACTAGCTTGCCATTTAGAATTGTTCAAACCAGGGGCGGACTGACCATTGGGTCACTCGGGCACTGCCCGAGGGCCCCATGCCACTAGGGGGCCCCATCGGGGTTGCCAGGCTCAGTAAAACCAGGGACAGTATGTAAATATCTGTGTTTTTTTTTTTACATCTGTCCCTGATATGTCCGAAACTGACATGCGTTTAATGTGAAAATCCAGAGATTTTAGCTGCCCCGCCTCTGCACTGCCTCCTGGCATGGTGGCCACCTGTAAGCCCGGGGGCCCATAATCTTCTATTGCCCGGGGGCCCCATGAGTTGTCAGTCCGCCCCTGGTTCAAATGCTACCTTAGAAGGCAAAGGTGTAAATCCAGCCTCAAGGATTGTATAACTTAGACAACATCCCAGACAATTATGTCAGTAGTAAAGATGTACAGTATGTATAAGCTTGGAATTGCTAAAGTCAAATATAAGATCCGAGAAACAAGCATGTAAATCTTTATAATAATTCTTCATTTGCAAGTACAGACAAAATCAGTGAAGCTGAATGGAAAGATATGATGCGGCGGGGATGAAAAAACACTTCCAATCAGTGAAGAAAATCTGGAGGGTCCTCACTGATAAATTAACAGATCAAGATGAGGCTGGAAGAAGAATATCATGCAGAGTGGAGACGTCTCACTGTATAATTCTCAATATCTGAACATTTCTGCTCTGACTGTCAGCAGAGGCAAATTGCAGCCATTTAGAAAACTCAGGAAAAGGAGTTTCTTCTCAACGGAGGACTTGCCTGCATTGCCCAGTCATGATACAGGCAAAACCTTGGTTTAAGAGCAACTTGGTTTGAGAGCATTTTGCAAGACAAGCTAATTTTTTGATATAGATTTTTGATATACAGGTAGCATCATGTCACAACCAGAGCCGTCATCAATTATTATGGGGCCCCTTACACAGCTTCAGGCATGGGCCCCCTGGAGCACAGAACCGGGGGGGTCCTGCCGCCTCAAATTGAGAAGGGGGGCTGCCGTGAATTGAGAAGTGGGGGGTGCCGCCGCTAATTGAGAAGTGGGGGGCGTGAATTGAGAAGCGGGGGGTACCACATAATAAAAACAAAACAAATAAAAAAGATTAAATATATATATATACATTTTTTTTTAAAGGGGGGTTGCCATCCGGGGCCTTGGGGACCTCCGGCCTCTTACAAAAAAAAAAGGGGTTTGCCATCCGGGCCCCTGGGGACCTCCGAACCCCTTACAGGTGTACTGCCTGTAACCCCCTGATGGCGGCCCTGGTCACAACTAAGTATAAAAGAGAAGAGAGGCGCCTCTAAGGGTAGCAATATGTTCACAATTAAAGGTACAACATTTAGCAACATATTGCTACACATAGAGGCACCTCTATGCTCTTTTATACTCTGTAGCTCCTGCTGGATTTTGCTTCTAATTCCCTTGTGGAGGCTTCCATTTGTGGACATTTTATGGTTACACAACCTGTCACATTGCTATAATCTTTTTATATGGACTATAAACTGAAGGACCTATGAATAAATGGTTGTGGAACGAATCCAAGTTTCCATTATTTCTTATGGGGAAATTCGCTTTGATATACAAGTGCTTTGGATTACAAGCATGTTTCTGGAACGAATTATACTCGCAATCCAAGTTTTTACTGTACTTGTTTAATTTTCATAGATAATGAAAGGTGACCTCTGATTGGTGGTTATAGACAAGTTCTATACTTTTATAGAGAACTTTCCTTTTTATCATCAGTTCACAAAGGTAGACAATATGATTTCTGTGTGTTTATTATTTGATCTTAAAATAGTTAGGGCCTATATAGACCTCTCCAGTAGGGTGTGGGAATGCACCTTTTTAAGCCTTTAAAGGGCTTTTTAGTTTTTTTACATCAAAATGTTTAATTGAACCTGGCACCTAAGATATACAATGACAGAATGACTTCTAGCGAGAAAGACGGGCATCCTCAGTCTCAACTCTGCATACATGCCACACACATATTCCACAACTATTGCAAACTGTGTTCCTGTGCCTAGCCATATACACAATATTGCCAAAAGTATTGGTACGCCTGCCTTTACACACACATGTACTTTAATGGCATCCAGTCTTAGCCTGTAGGGTTCTATATTGAGTTGGCCCACCCTTTGCAGCTATAACAGCTTCACCTCTTCTGGGAAGGCCGTCCACAAGGTTTAGGAGTGTGTCCACTGGCGTGCGCAGCCTATTACATTAGGGTGTGCACCCCAAAGCTCAAACACACGTGTGTGTGTAAAAAAAAATATATATAAAAAAAAAAAAAAAAAAAAAAAAAACACACATACATACATACATACATACACACACACACACTGTACACACAAACACACACACTCTTATAAATAAATGTGAACAAACATTTTAAAATGTAACACTTAATTTTTATATTTTAACAATTTATTGTTCAAACTAGTGGTTAGGGGCAGTAAAACTCTGTGGTTGAGCCATGCTTTTACCACCCCTCAACCGCTACCACCTTTTTAGGTGTAGAGGCAGCAACTGGGCATGTTCACATGCCGCACCTGCAATTATACCCTCCCTTCATTAAAGAGTTAGAATTTCAGCTGTTTGTTTTTTTTACATCAGTTTCTTTCATTTTTAAATTGCCCTGTCTATCCACTACACATCTAAGCTCAATGCAGGGTGGTGTGAATGGGCTTGGTTGGCACTGTTGCGGGTGCCTCTCTGCATGCTCTTGCACAGAGGACAGCCCATTCATTTTAATGCAGTCCCCTACATACTGTATGAAAAACACGGAAAAGAAGTCCCTGGCTCTTTCCTAAAAACATCCTGTATATAACCGAATTCTGATGCAGCACCATTTAGTTTGGGATGTGTGTTTGCAGATGCATGGGGGTGTTATTGACAATTAGTGGGACCCCCACTTAAGTGCACTGCATTTCCTTGTGTGTTGGAAAAGCATGCAATTTTGTGGGCTTTCCCAGCACACATAGATGTCGATCTAGAATGAATGTTCTTTTTAAACAAAATAGGTTCCTGGGAATGTCCCGTGTTCTATATAATCAGCAGCACCATAAAACCTGCGATTGTTATTGAACCATCACCAGTTTATATTCTCCTGACAGGGTATGAGTATTAGTGTCACAGTTGCCAAACAATCCAGAATAGGCTGTAACCCCACTGCTCACCTGCCCCACCACTGTATCCCCCCTCCTGCTCTCCTGCCCCACCACTGTAACCCCTGCTCACCTGCCCCACCACTGTATCCCCCCTCCTGCTCACCTGCCCCACCACTGTATCCCCCCCGCTCACCTGCCCCACCACTGTAACCCCCCCTCCTGCTCACCTGCCCCACTACTGTAACCCCCCTCCTGCTCACCTGCCCCACCACTGTATCCCCCCTGCTCACCTGCCCCACCACTGTAACCCCCCTCCTGCTCACCTGCCCCACCACTGTAACCCCCTGCTCACCTGCCCCACCACTGTATCCCCCTCCTTCTCACCTGCCCCACCACTGTATCCCCTGCTCACCTGCCCCACCACTGTATCCCCCTCCTTCTCACCTGCCCCACCACTGTAACCCCTGCTCACCTGCCCCACTACTGTAACCCCCCTCCTGCTCACCCCCCACCACTGTATCCCCCCTGCTCACCTGCCCCACCACTGTAACCCCCCTCCTGCTCACCTGCCCCACCACTGTAACCCCCTGCTCACCTGCCCCACCACTGTATCCCCCTCCTTCTCACCTGCCCCACCACTGTATCCCCTGCTCACCTGCCCCACCACTGTATCCCCCTCCTTCTCACCTGCCCCACCACTGTAACCCCTGCTCACCTGCCCCACCACTGTATCCCCCCTGCTCTCACCTGCCCCACCACTGTATCCCCCTCCTTCTCACCTTCCCCACCACTGTAACCCCTGCTCACCTGCCCCACCACTGTTTTCCCCCTCCTGCCCCACCACTGTAACCCATGCTCACCTGCCCCACCACTGTAACCCCCCTGCTCACCTGCCCACCACTGTAACCCCCCTGCTCACCTGCCCCACCACTGTATGCCCCACCACTGTATCCCCCCTCCTGCTCACCTGCCCCACCACTGTATCCCCCCCTGCTCACCTCACGCACCCCACCACTGTAACCCCCCTCCTGCTCACCTGCCCCACCACCACTGTATCCCCCCTGCTCACCTGCCCACACCACCTGTACCCCCCCTCCGCTCACCTGCCCCACCAACTGTTATCCCCCCTCCTGCTCACCTGCCCCACCACTGTAACCCCCTCCTCTCACCTGCCCCACCACTGTAACCCCTGCTCACCACTGTATCCCCACCCATTGTAACCCCTGCACCACCTGCCCCACCACTGTTACTGTCCCCCCCTGCCACCTGCCCCACCACTGTGTAACCCCCCTGCTCCCTCACCGCCCCACCACTGTAACCCCCTCACCTGCCCCACCACCCCCACCCCCCACCACTGTAATCCCCCTCCCCACCTGCCCACCACTGCCCCCCTCACCTGTAACCCACCCCCCACCACTGTAATTACCCCCTACCTGCCTCACCCACCCACCACTGTACCCCACCTGCCCCACCACTGCATCACTCCTGCTCCCCCCACCACTGTAACCCCCCAGCTCACCTGCCCCACCACTGTAACTGCCCCCCACCACCTGCACCCTGTACCCTGCCACCCCCCACCACTGTAACCCCCCTCACCTGCCACCACTGCCCCACCCCAGGTAACCCCCTGTCACACCAACTGCCCCCCCCCTGACCACACCCCTCACCACCCTGCCCCACCCCCACTCACTGTAACCCCCCCCTGCCCAGATGCTGCCCCAACTGCTATCCCCCCCCCTGTACCCCCCCCACTTGGCCCTGCCCCACTACATCCCCCCCCCTGCCACCTGCCCCACCACTGCCCCCTGCCCCCCCACCTAATGTCCCCCCACCTGCTCACCTGGTACTTGACCTGCCCCGAACCACTGTAACCCCTCATCACCACTGCTCACCTGCCCACCACTGTAATCCCCCCGCACACCAAGTGCCCCACCACACAACCCTCCCCTGCCCCCTCCCCACAATGCCCCCACCCGTCCCCCCTCCTGCTCACCTGCCCCACCACTGTATCCCCACCGAGAGAGCTGTGCATGATGTCATAGGCCTAGGCTAATGACCAGACAAGAAACAGGAAGTGAATTGTAATGTTAAAGTGATACCTACGTAATCATGTGTATAAAAAACTTAAATTGCATCATAATAAAGCAGAACACTTATTTGGAAAGATACAGAGTGTATCTTTTGTGTCTGTTCCCTACTGTAGTAGTTATTAATTTGGAACCACTAATCAATATTAGGATAGGATCTATGAATTTCCATGTCAGTGCTGACAGCAGGACTTCCACTTTTGTCACCTAGGTGAGAGGTTCTCCTTGCCCCACCCCTTGTGTGCGCAGATGTGCCTCAAGGCTTGGTTCCTGTGCAGGCATTGGGTTACCAACCATTTGTGTACACACAGGGTTTCCTGATCAACTACACTGACTGGCATCAGGCAAGTCGAAAACCTTCCCTGTCTTTATCCTTGCACTGAAACCCCCTGTCAGTGCCTCCTCATCAGCGCCCATCAGTGCAGCAAGTTAGTGCTGCCTCATCAGTACAGCCTATCAATGCCCATCAGTGCAGCCTATCAGTACCCATCAGTGTTGCCTGTCAGTGCCTCCTCATCAGCGCCCATCAGTGCAGCAAGTTAGTGCTGCCTCATCAGTGCAGCCTATCAGTACCCATCAGTGCAGCCTATCAGTACCCATCAGTGCAGCCTATCAGTGCCCATTAGTGCAACCTCATCAGCGCAAATCAGTGAAGGAGATAAATTACTTATTTGCAACATTTTGTAACAGAAACTGAAATGTTTGGTCTTTTTTCATCTGTTTAGCAAAAAAAAAAAAAAGCAGCAGTGATTAAATACCACCAAAATAAATCTCTGTCTGTCTCAAAAAAATGATAAAGTGTTTGTCAGTGTTGCATGACCGCGCGATTGTCATTCAAAGTGTGACAGCGCTCCAAAGCTAAATATCGGCCTGGGCAGGAAGGGGGTGAAAGTGCCTGGTATTGAAGTGGTTCAGCAGACATAACTTAAGATATATTTTTTCATGTTAAGTGCATATATGTAAGGTAATGTGTAAGGCCTCGTACACACGATGAGATATGTCCGCTCAAACTTGTCCGACGGACAGTTTAGAGCGGACATGTCTCATCGCCACGTCACCGCTACGTCACCGCTACGTCACCGCACCAGGAAGTAAACACTTCTGCGCGCATGCGTCGGATCCATTCACAGGATACGACGCATGTGCGGGAGGATATGTCCGCTGGTTTCCCGTACTAACCAGCGGACATATCCGACGGACAGGTTTGTAGCGGACAAATTTCAAAGCATGCTTTGAAATTTGTCCGATGGACAAATCTGTCCGCTAGCCCGTACACACGATCGGATTTGTCTGCTGAAACGGTCCATCGGACCGTTTTCAGCGGACAAATTCGATCGTGTGTACGCGGCCTAAGTGTAACACTCTACGGGTCTTCTTACCTCTCACAGGGATCACATTACTACTTGTAATACCTTCCTCTCCTTTTCACTCGAGGGGGATGGCACCTTTTTTTTAACCACTTAAGGACAGCCTAACGCAGATATACGTCGGCAGAATGGCACAGCTGGGCACAATCACGTAAGGGTACGTCCCCTTTAACATGCCCGCGACCTGGTCTGAAGCTCCGTGACCGCGGACCCGATCACCGCCGGTGTCTTGTGATTGGTCACAGGAGCTGAAGAACGGGGAGAGGTGAGTGTAAACACCACCTTCCCCGTTCTTCATTGTGGCAGTGTCAGAAATTGTCTGTTCCCTGATATAGGGAAAGACGATCACTGATGTCACACCTCCAGCCACGCCCCCCTACAGTTAGAAACACATATGAGGTCACACTTAACCCCTACATCACCCCCTAGTTGTTAACTCCCAAACTGCAATTGTCATTTTCACAGTAAACCATGCATTTTTAATGCATTTTTTGCTGAGAAAATGACAATGGACCCAAAAATGTGTCAAAATTGTCCGATGTGTCCGCCATAATGTCGCAGTTACGAAAAAAAACGCTGACCACTGCCATTAGTAGTAAAAAAATAATTATTAATAAAAATGCCATAAAAATATCCCCTATTTTGTAAACGCTATACATTTTGCACAAACCAATCGTTAAACGCTTATTGCGATTTTTTTACCAAAAATATGTAGAAGAATACGTATCGGCCTAAACTGAGGAAAAAAAAGTTTTTATATATTTTTTGGGAATATTTATTATAGCAAGTAAAAAAGTAAAAAATATAGAATTTTTTTCAAAATTGTCGCTCTATTTTTGTTTATAGTGCAAAAAAATAAAAACCGCAGAGGTGATCAAATACCACCAAAAGAAAGCTCTATTTGTGGGAAAAAAGGACGCCAATTTTGTTTGGGAACCATGTCGCACGACTGCGCAATTGTCAGTTAAAGGGACGCAGTGCCGAATCGTAAAAAGGGGCAAGGTCCTTTAGCTGCACAATGGTCCGGGTCTTAAGTGGTTAAATAACACAATGTCTGTATATACAGTAGTTACATATCAGGAATATATCCATGCACGCTCATAAAGGTTCTGAAAGGTCCATAGCCATTGAACAGCATTAAACTACAACGTTAAGACAGGAGTGCACAATTTCACAAGCAAACACTAAACGATGACAAAACATGTAATAAAGTGGTGAAATGGGACGTTATCAGTCAATTAGACCTTACTATGTAGCTGTGCCTATTATAAAATCAACGTACAAGGTGTTTATCTGCAAAGGAACTGCTTGCCTAAATTATTCTCTGCGTTATCCAGACCAAGCAGCAGAATCTGTTCCTCTATTTTATTATGTGCTTCTGATTTATTTCCTATCCATGGGGAAAGTAATAAAACAGCTGTTATGCAGGGGTATTTAAATGAAAAAAAAGAAAAAAAAAAAAGGTTCCCTGTTTTAATGTGAAATCCCAACTCTCTCAGTTGAATTGAAATATTTATTTAGATAGTCAGTGAGGGAAGGAGATGCCTTTAGGGTTTGGTTCAAAGCATGCAGGCATGTGATCAGACATCTCAGCAGTTTAATCTGGCTTTTTCTGTTGCCCTAAAGTTCCCAAACTAATCAGAATAAGCTTCCCCCAGATATCTGTACCACGGAACATATCCATTTTGCTATAAAACTACCATCGCAGCTGGCGTTCCAAATACAATCGGGAGTATTTTTAACTCACGCAAAGTACTGATCCTAACAGGTGTGCCTTTTATTAGGCTTTTTATGTGTAGTAAATTAGCAGAAGCTAAAAAAAAAACAGCCGCTCAGATAAAGAAAGGATCTATATCGGAATTTAAAGGGGAAAGACGGTCACTAAGAAAAGAAAGCATAGCTAATAACAGGGCCGGAGTGGGACTCATTTTCAGCCCTGGAGTTTCATGCCTTAGACCAGCCCACTTTTGTTCACGACATTGGCCCAGATTCAGGTACATCTGCGCATTATTGGACCGGCGTAGCGCACCGCCTTTACTTTAGACTTGCGCAATTTTGCCGCGTAATCACCCTATTCTCGTAGCTTTTGCGCAGGAAATTGCGCATGCGTAACATTTTTTCAGAGGCGTAAGGAGGAGTAATACAAATTGAGAAGGACGTGGGTGTGTTACATTGAAATGAGCCGTGACCCCATGCAAATGAAGGGCCGGCCGGCTCGCGCATGCGCGCTTGAAGGAGACCATGGTCAGCTCCGCTGTGCGCATGCTCACAACTCGGGAGCGGCGCAATCAGTGAAATTGGAAATGGACTAGGGCAACGTTGTGAACTACGCAAACAGCATAAATAGACACACACAAACGCACTTGCATTGCAAAAGTACATCCCTTTGTCCCTTCCCATTTAACCAAGTGCTTTTGTCCTGTTGTTCGTTGCGGGTTTTTGTGTTTTTGTAGTTGTCAGATTAGTGTTCTGTGTGATCAAGTGTTTGTTAGTAGATCTTTGAAAGTGTTTTTTGATAAGTGTTTGAGAGACTGTTTGTTTGATTGATATATTTGTGTTTGTTTGTTTTCTTGCTGTTTTTTTGTTTTGTTTTTTTGTGACTGTTTATTGCGGAGTAGTTTTCTCTCTGTGTGTGTTTTTGCTTGATTGGTTGTGCTTGTTTTTGTGAGTGAATTTTGTTGACTGGGAGTGAGTTTTTTTGGAAGGATGACAGAGAGAAAACGAAAGCTCAATTTTACAGTTGTGGAAAAACAAATTCTTGCCCGGGCCATTAGCGAGTATGGGCGTTACCTCCACGGCCCAGAGAGTGCCAACACCACCCCGGCCAGGAGGAGGGAGATTTTGGATAGGATCACTGAGCAGGTCAATTCAGCGGGGCAGGGGGGAGACACGGACCCGGTCTGGGATTGACAAAAAAATCAATGACCTCCGGCGTCTGGTCAAACAGAAGCTGGCCAGAATGCATGCCCATGCCAGGGGCACAGGAGGGGGCCCACCATGCCGTATTAGGCTGACAGCGGAGGAGCGTGCGGTGGCCCTGACCTTTCATCGGCATGAAGTTGAGGGCCTGCCCGGCTTTGACTCAAGTCCGGAGCCCGTGGTGCCAGGTAAGTATTTTTTTTAATATCAGGTGTGTAGCATGTGTGGGGGAGGGGGTGAAAGGGAATATGTGGCAAGTGTGTGGATCCTCCAACCTGTGAATGTTTTGTGTCATCCACAGATGTGCAGGAGGGTGCAGGGCCATCTGGCCTGACCGCACCAACCCCAGGACAGCAGCATAATGAGGCCCCCCCAACAAGGCCGGAGTCCACGGAGGAGGTTCAAGAGGAGCAGGAGAATCATGAGGAGGAGGAGAATCATGAGGAGGAGGAGTCCATGTCAGGCACTGGACGTTTGGTTTTTGAGGACTCTTCCCCTCTGGCTGGCAGCAGGCAGGCCTCCCTAAGGGGGAGCCCCCCCCTCCTCCCCCAACATGGCTCCCCTCACAAGGGCCTCCCCTTCTCCCCGGCCACAAGCATCAGCTGGAGGCAGGATTTCATCCCAGAACACCAGGGGGTTGGCCGATCTCCTGCCCGCCACTCTGAGAAGGGACCAGTTCCTCCAGACCCGCCATCTGGGACAGGTCAGCCAGACATTGGTGCGGATGGAGGAGAGCCTGTCCTCCATCAAGGATACGCTGGGGAACCTGGACTCCCACTCCCGGGCTTTCACAACCTGCCTAAACGAACTGCAGACTACATCAGCAGGCATTGGGCAGGATGTGAGGGCCCTTACCCTGGCTATCCAAGCCAACACGGCAACACTTGGTGCTGCCCTGGACAGAATAGCCGTGGCCTTGCCTTCCCCGGTTTTACCCCTCCCCCATGAGTCTCCCCTGAGAAGCCGGGGGCCGTGGCCGGGGGCGCCCCAGGCGTGGCTCACGCAAAGGGCATTAATTTGTTTTTCCCTTTTTTTTTTTTTTTGCTGGAAATTTTTTGCTTTTGTAGGTAATTTTTTTTTTGGGTTGTGAATGCTGTGTGAATGTGGGGGTGACATTCCTGCCGGAAAAGGGGTGTCACCCTCAATTTTGGTGGAGAAGGGTTCCCCAGGACCAGGGAGAAGTGATCCCCAGGTCCGTGTGAATGGTGTATGAATGTACAGTGACATAATTGGAGCCTTGGCGTGGCGTTGCTGCTCACAAGTCCTGCATGGTGGACTGGTGCCAATCCAATTTGATGTGGATGTGAGGTGTGTGTGCTAGGGACCACAGTGGTGTGCATGCATGCATTCTCATTGTGCCATGATTAATGTGTGTGTTTAACGTGCAAAGATGCCCAATGTGAGCTGTCTCCTGGCTGCTCTACCCTCAGAAGACGGGTTAGCCTCGGTTAGGGGGGGATTGTCTGGTTCAGGGGTCAGGTCATCACGTAGGCCAATCTGCAGGCCCTTTCTTTCTGCGAAGTTGTGCAGCATGCAACATGCACCGATGATCTGGCACACAAAGTTTGGGGAATACAAGAGGGTACCCCCAGACTTATCCAGGCATCGGAAACGTAACTTTAGTAGGCCAAAGGTGCGCTCCACCACTGCTCGTGTTTGGGCATGTGCTTGATTGTATCTTTCCTCTCCTGGGGTTTGGGGGTTCCGGATAGGAGTCATGAGATGGGGTCCCAGTGGATATGCAGAGTCACCTGTAAGGGGAAAGACAGGAGGATGTTAGTCATGCATGTGCCCCTTGTTATGTGTGCATCATGGGAGGGGATAGTCATGCCTGCCACCCATGTCACTCACCAACCAGCCAGGTGTCCCCTTACACGTTCTGATCGAATTCCATTCGGATGTGGCATTGATTGTATATGTAGCTGTCATGGCTGGACCCTGGGTGTTTGGCACGGACGTGCCATATGAGGCCTTGGGCATCGACTATCACCTGTACGTTGATGGAATGCCAATGCTTCCGATTGCGGTACATGTGCTCTGTCTCCTGGGGGGGCTGGAGTGCCACATGTGTGCAATCAATGGCCCCCACGGTGCGTGGGAATCTGGCAATTCTGTAGAAATCTGTCATTGCCTTCAGTCGCAGCTCCTCAGTGGTGGGTTTGATGATTTGGTTGGCCATGCGTCTGAGGATTGCAGGGACAACCTGGTGCACACATCTGCTCATGGAGGATTGTGACATCCCAGCCACCACTCCACTTGTACGCTGAAAAGAGCCACTGGCAAGGACATGGAGTGTTGCCAGTACCTTCACCAGTGGCTGCACTGCTTGTGAGCGGTGTGTTGGGCTGGTGATGTCCTCCTGCAGGGTTGTGGTTAATTCCAGGATGACATGAGGGGTGAATCTGAAGATGCGAAACACCTCAGAATCACTCATGCCAAACAGGTCTATGCGGGTGCGGTATATCCTCTCCCGTGCCATCCTCCGTGCCATCCTCCGTGCCCTCATCCTTCTTTATTCATCTAAAGTCAGTAGTATAGCTATGTGCGACGATGCCCCTTGGCATACAGATTGTTGTGCAACACGTGTGACTGCTGAGCTCCTTACTAAGGCCGCGTACACACGAGGGGATATGTCCGCTGAAAAAGGTCCGATGGACCGTTTCAGCAGACATCTCCGCTCGTGTGTATGGGCTAGCGGACAGATTTCTCCACCCGACAGATTTCAAAGCAAGCTTTGAAATCTATCCGTGGGAATCAGTCCGCCCGACATGTCTGCTGGTTAGTACACTTACCAGCAGACATGTCGGCCCCCACCGCCGCCGCGCCGCTGCCGAATGGATTCGGCGCATGCGCGGAAGTGTTTTACTTCCTGGTGCGGTGACGTGGCGGTGACGCGGCGGCGTCAACGTCACCGCCGCGTCACCGCCACGTCACCGCGCCGTCCGGCGGCGGGGAATTTGATCCGATGGTGTGTACACGCCATCGGATCAAACTCCCGATCGGACATATCCGATGGAAATGGTCCGCGGACCGTTTTCATCGGATATGTCCGATCGTGTGTACGCGGCCTAACAGTGTTGCTTTATCTAACAAGTAGACTTTTTTTCTCTTTTTAGACCAGCTTTTATATGCTCTAATTTAAAACAGGATATTTTGCTGTTGCGCACACTGCGTCGCCTGCGCTGCCCCAACGTTGTTTTGTGGATCCCCGTAAGTCCCTCATTAGCATATTTGACTAGCAAATCAATGGTCTGTCTAGCGCACTTTTGCGCGGACGGATGCGCCAGTCTAACGAAATTACGAGGGACAAAAAAAAGTAGATTTTTTGCGTATCTCTTTCTAGGGATGCCGTGCATCGAAACGCACGTGCACATTTCGACTTACGCACGCGCATCTCCTGTTGCGCAGGCGTAATCGCTCTGTGAATCTGGGCCACTATGTTTAGGAGTGCGTTTTGTACAGAGTGCGTGGTTCAGGAGTGCGTTACGTACAGAGTGCGTGGTTCAGGAGTGCATTACGTACAGAGTGCGTGGTTCAGGAGTGCGTTACGTACAGAGTGTGTGGTTCAGGAGTGTGTTACGTACAGAGTGCGTGGTTTAGGAGTGTGTGATGTACAGAGTGCGTAGTTCAGGATTGCCTTACATGCAGAGTGAAGGGTTTTAGGTTTGCTTATGTACAGCGTGGAGGTGTGCATAAATCACAGGCCAGTTTATAACTTCCCTGTACCAAGCTCTGTCCCTAAATTTCTGCCAATCACAGGGAAAAGCGAACCCTCTCTCTCTTCTACATTACACCGCACCCTGCACCTCTGGGCCCCTTTACATTACACAGCATCCTGCATCCCTGGACCCCGTATATGAGAGATGAGAGATAGAGAAAGAGAGAGAGAGGTGAGAGAGAGAGAGAGAGAAAGAGAGGGTGAGAGAGAGAGAAAGAGAGGTGAGAGAGAGAGAGACAGAGAGAGGGGTGAGAGACAGAGAGAGGGGTGAGAGACAGAGAGAGGGGTGAGAGACAGAGAGGAGAGAGAGAGAGGGGTGGAGAGAGAGAGAGAGGGGTGGAGAGAGAGAGAGGGGAGAGAGAGAGAGGGGAGAGAGATAGGGGTGGAGAGAGAGAGGGGTGGAGAGAGAGAGAGGAGAGAGAGAGGTGAGAGAGAGAGAGAGAGAGAGGTGAGAGAGAGAGGTGAGAGAGAGAGAGGTGAGAGAGAGAGAGATGAGAGAGAGAGAGAGAGAGATGAGAGAGAGAGATGAGAGAGAGAGATGAGAGAGAGAGAGAGAGATGAGAGAGAGAGATGAGAGAGAGAGATGAGAGAGAGAGAGAGATAAGAGAGAGAGATGAGAGAGAAAGATGAGAGAGAGAGAGAGAGAGAGGTGTGAGAGAGAGAGAGGTGAGAGAGAGAGAGGTGAGAGAGGTGAGAGAGAGAGGTGAGAGAGAGAGGTGAGAGAGAGGTGAGAGAGAGTGGTGAGGGAGAGAGAGATGAGAGAGAGAGAGAGGTGAGAGAGAGGTGAGAGAGAGAGAGGTTGTAAGGAAAGGACTGAAACGCCGCTGGCACGCACACGCGCGCATGCGCGCCTACCTGGAACGCAAAATACATTGTTGACCAATGGCGCGCATCCACCAACCGCAACGGCGCACTTCCGCGCATGCGCGGGTGCGGCGGACGGCGCGCTCACGCAGGGGGCGTTCCTGACCCCTCTTAACCTATTTAAAGTACGCTCTGATGTCTGGGCAGTGCTGACCGGTCTTCTATTATTCCTGAATTCCTGACGCCTGTATACCTCACCACGATACCTGTTTAAACCACCCGGCTTGTGACCTTGACCTTGCTCCTGCTAAACCCTTGTATACTCTGCTGCCTGCCTGCTGACGACCCGGCTTGTGACCTCGACCTTGTTCCTGCTAAACCCTTGTATACTCTGCTGTCTGCCTGCTGACGACCCGGCCTGTGACCTTTGAGCTCGCCTCTGCTCGATCCCTGGTACTTCACTGCCTGCCTGCTGCCAACCGGCCATCCTAAGACTCCTGCTTCCAAGGCTCCCGCCACAGGTCCTCCTGATCTGCTAGGAGCTCTAGCCCTGTGTCTGCTGCTCATCTGGGGTTCTCAGCCCTTCCTGCATTTGACGGCACTCAAGCAAATACCATCAGGCACTCGTGTTCCTCCTACCCGAACGCCATCTGTTTCACCCTCAGAGGGGTTCCGGGTTGGAGATACAAGAGAGGCCGACCTCTTCACATCAGACTCCTACCAGGTACGTGACAGTACCGGTCAGCCAGGAATGGAGTCTGGAAGAGAGGCCTCTCCACCAAGAGACGTTATGGAGTCTATCTCTGCGCTTGCTCATTTGGTGCAGAATTTACAGAGGGACTTTAATCGCATTGAGGAGCGACTACCAAACCAAGGAAGTGTTGCACCAGCCTCTACCTCTTCTTCAGTCGCTGATGCTGCTACCCAAGTTGAGTCAAGCTTTTCCTATGGATTTCCTCCTTATCCTCCTCCTGAACCCAGGGTGACTATTCCCGAAAGATTCTCCGGAAATCGCAAAATGTTTAGAAATTTTCGCAACTCCTGTGAACTTTACTTTTCCTTGTTGCCCCGGACTTTCCCTTCTGAGGACGTTAAGGTGGGGTTTATAATCACACTCTTATCAAATGAACCACTTACCTGGGCTCACCACCTTCGAGAACGGCTGGATCCTGCCCTAGCCTCCACCGACTCCTTTTTCTCAGCCATGGCCCAAATATATGCCGATCCCTTCTGTCAGCAATCAGCAGAATCCAAGCTCAGCAAGCTACAACAAGGGTCAAGACCTGTTGAGGACTACATCACTGACTTTCGTGTCTTGAGTACGGACACCCAATGGAATAGTCCTGCCCTTCGCCATTGGTTTCGCCACGGTCTTTCTGACCCCTTAAAGGATGAGTTAGCCAGAGTAGGAATCCCAGCATCCTTGGAGGACTTGATCACTCTGACCACCCAGATCGACTGCCGATTACGCGAACGACAGGCGGAGAAAGCGGGAGGAACCCTTTCTGTGGCTGCTGAGCCTGACCTATCAACCACATTCTCTAGCCGAAAGGCTCAACACGGGGCCTACCACAGGAGCGTCCCAAGGGCTCCCCTCACTCCGACTGAACGTCTCAGGCGACTACGTGCCAACCTGTGTTTCTATTGTGGGGAGGCCAGCCACTTTTTACGAACTTGTCCAGCCAGGACCACCCGAGTCCGTTCTCGACGACCCCACTTAGAACACCTCCTCGGAGAGGGTCGGTCACAACTGTCCCTTCCAGTCATTCTCCAAGTTAATGGAAAGGCACTCCCTGTGGCAGCAATCATAGACTCTGGAGCTTGCAGCTGTTTTGTGGACTCCACATTTGTCTCTCTGCATCAGCTTCCCGTATGTACCAAGAAACAGGAATTCCTTGTCCACTTGGCCGACGGCTCCGGCATCAAATCTGGCCCGGTCACCCAAGAGACTGCACCTATTTTCTGTCAAACCCCTTCTGGTCACCATGAATTTCTTTGTTTGGATGTCATAGCCTCACCCATGTTTCCCATCATCCTTGGTGTTCCATGGTTAAGAGCTCATAACCCGCACATCGACTGGCCCACTGGGGTGGTCACTTTCTCTTCCAATTACTGTCTGGAGCACTGCTGAAAAACCTGTTGGTATCACTCCCCTTCTGAGCCTTCAACCTGACCCTGAAATTATTAAGCTGGTACCTCCGGCCTACCACGGATACCTGGATGTGTTCAACAAGAAGGGTGCAGACACTCTTCCGCCCCACAGGACATATGATTGCCCTATTGAGCTTTTGCCTGGGGCCGAGATTCCTTTTGGCCGAATTTACCCCCTCTCAGAACCCGAACTGGAAGCTCTACGGGCTTACATCGATGAAAGTCTGAAAAAGAAGTTCATCCGACCCTCCACGTCACCTGCAGGTGCCGGTATCTTCTTTGTGGAGAAAAAGGATCACTCCCTAAGACCCTGCATTGATTACCGGGACCTGAACAAAATTACTATTAAGAACAGGTACCCCCTTCCCCTGATTCCTGAGCTGTTCCAGAGACTGCGGGGGGCACGAATTTTCTCTAAACTTGACCTAAGAGGGGCATACAACCTGGTTAGAATCAGGGAAGGGGATGAATGGAAGACAGCTTTTCGAACACGCTTTGGTCACTTCGAGTACCTAGTCATGCCATTCGGGCTCTGCAATGCCCCAGCCACATTCCAACATCTTGTGAACGATGTTTTCCGGGACTATCTGGACCTATTTGTCATAGTCTATCTGGATGACATTTTGGTCTTCTCCGAATCCCTCGAATCCCATCAGATCCATGTGAAAAAAGTCTTGGATCGACTCAGAAAGCATCGCCTTTACGCAAAAGCTGAAAAATGCGATTTTGAAAAACAAACGATACACTTCCTTGGACTTGTCATCTCCGCGGATGGGATCGCAATGGATCCTCAAAAAGTCGCATCTGTCCTGGAATGGCCTGCCCCTACGGACAGAAAAGCTGTTCAACGGTTCGTAGGATTCGCCAATTTCTACAGGAAATGTATTAAGAACTTTTCTGGCATTATTTCCCCCATCACTCAGCTAACCAGGCAGCATATACCTTTCCAGTGGACACCCGAAGCACAAGAGGCTTTTGAACAATTAAAAACATTATTTACTTCCGCACCCATCCTGAAGCACCCTGATCCTGCTCTGGCTTTTGTGTTGGAGGTAGATGCTTCTGAAAATGCAGTCGGGGCTATATTATCCCAACGTCAGGGTCCTAAATCTTTGCTTCACCCTGTAGCCTTCTTCTCCAAGAAACTAAACCCGTCTGAGAGGAACTATGATGTTGGGGACCGAGAGTTGCTTGCTATTAAAGCTGCACTAGAGGAGTGGCGCTATCTTCTGGAAGGAGCCTCCCATCCAATTCTTATTTTCACGGATCACAAGAATTTGGAATATCTGAGGACGGCCAAACGATTAAGACCTCGACAAGCACGATGGGCATTATTTTTCTCTCGTTTTGTGTTTCACATCACATTTCGCCCTGGTTCTAAAAATGGTAAGCCAGATGCCTTATCCCGAATGTTTAAAGATCCTGTGAGCCCCGCAGAGCCTGTTACCATCCTTCCGGCCAAAAACTTTTTGATCCTTCAAACAGATCTGTTGTCTCAAATAAGAACAAGCGTTAGTTAGTTGACTTAGCGCTTCAACTAAAGGATGGCCTTTACCTTCATGGGAGACAAGTTTTCATCCCTGAACAATTCAGAGTTTCCATCCTGGCACGTTGCCATGACCACCCTCTAGCCGGTCACTATGGCATCCGTAAGACGGCCGATTTGGTCGCCCGCTCTTTCTGGTGGCCAGAGTTACTGCAGGACTGCAGGAAATATGTCAAATCCTGTACTACATGCCTCCGAAACAAGACAGACAGAGCCAAGACTTGGGGTCTTCTGGAGCCCCTTCCTGTGCCTAAGAATCCATGGATTTTATTGTAGAACTTCCCCCATCTGAGGACTTCAATACTATTTTTGTTGTGGTGGATCGCCTTACTAAGATGGCCCACTTTGTACCCCTGCAAGGTACTCCTTTGGCTACAGAAACGGCCACGGCCTTCATCAAGGAGATCGTCAGATTGCATGGCATTCCCGACAGCATCATTTCCGACCGAGGAGTACAATTCACCTCCAGATTTTGGAGGGCTTTATGTGAAGCTCTAAATATTAAACTTCGCCTCTCTTCTGCATACCACCCACAAACCAATGGTCAGACGGAGAGGACGAATCAAACCCTCGAACAGCACCTGCGGTGTTTCTCTTCTTTTGCACAGGACGACTGGCTCTCTCTCCTTCCGCTGGCAGAGTTCTCGTATAATAACACAATACACTCAGCAACCAATCAGTCTCCGTTCTTCGCTAATCTTGGCTACCACCCGTCCTTCTTACCAGAGATACCTGTTGAGAGTTCCGTACCTGCTGTGCAAGACCGTCTAAACTTCTTTTCCACCAACAATCAGGTGCTACAGGATGCAATTTCCAAAGCCCAGGCAAACAATAAAAAATTCTTCGACAAAAAGAGACGAGGCAACCTGAACCTGGAGCCTGGGGATAAAGTCTGGCTGTCTACGACCAATCTAAAGTTGAGTTGCCCCTCAAAGAAACTTGGTCCCAAATTTTTGGGCCCTTTCCTTGTGAAACGGAAGATCAATACAGTGGCCTTCGAATTGGTGTTACCCAAGAACCTAAAGATGCACCCGGTATTTCACTCCTCCCTATTGAAACCTGCCATGCCAAACCCCTTTCCCAACCGGGTCTCTGAAGTTCCCCCTTCCGTTCTGGTCGAGGGGAATGAGGAGTTTGAGGTGGAGTCTATTTTGGACTGTAGACGCAGGAATAACCTTACCCAATTCCTTGTCAAATGGAAGGGTTACGGCCCGGAAGAAAATTCTTGGGAACCGGCTTCTAACATACATGCCCCGAGATTGGTACAAGCCTTTTTTCAACGCCACCCGGAAAAGAAAGCCCTGAGGGGCATCCAGAGGCTGCCCGTAAGGGGGGGGGGCAATGTAAGGAAAGGACTGAAACGCCGCTGGCACGCACACGCGTGCATGCGCGCCTACCTGGAACGCAAAATACATTGTTGACCAATGGCGCGCATCCACCAACCGCAACGGCGCACTTCCGCGCATGCGCGGGTGCGGCGGGCGGCGCGCTCACGCAGGGGGCGTTCCTGACCCCTCTTAACCTATTTAAAGGACGCTCTGATGTCTGGGCGGTGCTGACCGGTCTTCTATGATTCCTGAATTCCTGACGCCTGTATACCTCACAGATACAAGAGAGGCCGACCTCTTCACATCAGACTCCTACCAGGTACGTGACAGAGGTGAGGGAGAGAAAGATGAGAGAGAGAGAGATGAGAGAGAGGTGAGAGAGAGAGAAAGAGGGGGGTGAGAGAGAAAGAGGGGGTGAGAGAGAAAGAGGGGGGTGAGAGAGAGAGAGGGGGGTGAGAGAGAGAGAGGGGCGAGAGAGAGAGAGGGGCGAGAGAGAGAGAGAGGGGTGAGAGAGAGAGGGGTGAGAGAGAGAGGGGGTGAGAGAGAGAGGGGGGTGAGAGAGAGAGGGGGGTGAGAGAGAGAGATATGAGAGAGAGATATGAGAGAGAGAGAGAGAGAGAGGTGAGAGAGAGGTGAGAGAGAGAGATGAGAGAGAGAGAGAGAGAGAGAGAGAGAGAGAGAGAGAGGTGAGAGAGAGAGAGAGAGAGAGAGGTGAGAGATAGAGAGAGGTGAGAGAGAGAGAGAGAGAGAGGTGAGAGAGAGGTGAGATAGAGAGAGGTGAGAGAGATGAGAGAGAGAGATAGAGAGATGAGAGAGAGAGAGAGGTGAGAGAGAGGTCAAAGAGCTCAGGGGGAGAGGGGGGTCAGAGTGAGAGGGGGGGTCAAAGAGAGCTCAGGGGGAGAGGGGAGGTCAGAGTGAGAGAGAGGGGGTCAAAGAGGGCTCAGGGGGAGAGGGGGGGTCAGAGTGAGAGAGGGGGGGTCAAAGAGAGCTCAGGGGGAGATGGGGGGGTCATAGTGAGAGAGGGGGGTCAAAAAGCTCAGGGGGAGAGGGGGGGTCAGAGTGAGAGAGGGGGGGGTCAAAGAGAGCTCAGGGGGAGAGGGGGGGTCAGAGTGAGAGAGGGGGGTCAAAGAGAGCTCAGGGGGAGATGGGGGGGTCAGAGTGAGAGAGGGGGGTCAAAGAGAGCTCAGGGGGAGAGGGGGGTCAGAGTGAGAACGGGGGGGGGGTCAAAGAGAGCTCAGGGGGAGATGGGGGGGTCATAGTGAGAGAGGGGGGTCAAAGAGAGTTCAGGGGGTCATAGTGAGAGAGGGGGGGTCAAAGAGAGCTCAGGGGGAGAGGGGGGGTCAGAGTGAGAGAGGGGGGTCAAAGAGAGCTCAGGGGGAGAGGGGGGTCAGAGTGAGAGAGGGGGGGTCAAAGAGAGCTCAGGGGGAGAGGGGGGGTCAGAGTGAAAGAGGGGGGGTCAAAGAGAGCTCAGGGGGAGAGGGGGGGTCAAAGTGAGAGAGGGGGAGAGAGAGGGAGCTGGTCGGTGAACATGCTCACTCACTTGGAATGTTTCCCGGGGCTGGCTCACTGGTTCATTCAGCAGCAGACGAGCACACTCGGACAGCCCCCACTCGTGCAGCTCTCTGCTCTTAAGCGGCCGGTGATTGGCCAGACCAGGTGCATGTCATACCAGAGGCGGAGCCTCCGCCTCTGGTATGACATGCACCCGGCCTGGCCAATCACCGGCCGTTTAATGCGGACGCTAAAGGCCGCCGCGCCGGGGGCTAAATTTTTAAGGGAGCCGGAAGGCGGCCGCGGGACCGGCCCGCAACCGGCCCGAACCGGACCAGCCCACCGGGAATTGTCCCGGTTCTCCCGATTAGCCACTCCGGGCCTGGCTATTAACCACTTGCTTACTGGGTAATTAAACCCCATTCCTACCCAGACCAATCTTCAGCTTTCAGCGCTGTCGCATTTTGAATGACAATTGTGCGGTCATACAACACTTTACCCAAATAAAATGTTTATCATTTTTTTCCCCACAAATAGAGCTTTCTTTTGGTGGTATTTAATGACTGCTGTGTTTTTATATTTGTTAAAAAAGGAAAAAAGACAGAAAATTTGGAAAAACAAAAAACAAAACCGTTTTCTATTTTGTTATAACATTTTGCAAACAGGTCATTTTTCTCCTTCATTGATGTACGCTGATGAGGCTGCAATAATGAGCACTGATACACTGCACTGATGGGCACTGATAGGCTGCACTGATGAGCACTGATAAGGCGGCACTGGTGTGCACTGATAGGTGGCATTGAAAGGTGGCACTGAAGGGCATTGATAGGTGGCCCTGATAGGTGGTACTGATGGGTGGCAGGGATGGGCCCTGATGGGTGACAGTGATAGGAATTTATGGGCACTGATGGCCACTGGTAGGTGACACTGATAGGCAGCACTGCTAGGTAGCACTGATGAGTCTGATTGGCACCACTGGTGGGCATTGATAGATGGCAGTAATTGGTGGCACTGATATGCACTGGTGGGCACTGGTAGGGGGCACTGGCAGGCAGTACTGGTCACAGATGATATGGCTGTGCCGCTTTCTCTTTGGGACCAATGTCCCTTTTCACAGAAGCCACTGACAGCCTATGTGGCCTATGTGTGTGGAGCTTTATAGAGATTCACCCTCTCTATTTGTCCTGTTTTCTTTTTAAAAGGAAAAGGTTTGGGATTTTAAATGAAGTATGTGACACATAGTGGTCAAATGCATGATGTTGTATTTATTCTTTCATATACATGATGAAATAAAGTCATTATAATTCATATATATTCACAGGTGTCATGAATAACACATAGTTTTGATTTTAATATATAGTAAAGCTGCACATACAATTGTAGAATACACAATACAACACAACTCAAAGCTTACAAAAATATGCCTACAACATGAACAAGTCAATTATCCTTTCTAGAAAAATATAAACATGTACAATATGTACACATTAAGTAAACTAAACAGTTACTCAACTTGGGGTTCTATGTGTCCTTCGTGGTTCTTGGTCAAAGTCCAAACTCAAAATGTCTCCAAACCTCTCCAGCTTCTGACAGACATGTCTTCCTCCTTCCCTTCCAAAACACAACACCTTTCTCCAACCACATGCTTCTTTTAAAAGACCCTCAACCCCTCCCACCAACATCCTGTATACACCAACTTCCTGTCCTCTGCTCGGGTGCAAAACCTATCCAACTGGTTTATTTACATATCAATGAAGAGGGAGCCTGGCTTCTTTAAAAAAACATATGGTCTCAAACATATATCTAACTCCATATTATGGCTATCAAGTCACTACAAATAGTCATGGCAACACATACCACCTTGGTGTCAGAAGTGGGATAACTGAAGATGTTTTGACTGTTGGAGAAGAGAACTATGTAGGACATTACCTTGATTAGGTTGAGTAACTGCTTAGTTTACTTATTGCATACATATTGTACATGTTTATATTTTTCTAGGAAGGATAATTGGCTTGAGCATGGTGTAGGCATATTTTTGTAAGCTATGAGTTGTGTTGTATTGTGTATCCTACAGTTGTATGTGCAGCTTTTCTAAGCGTTAATACACTACAGAAGCCCTAAGCTTCCTTGGTTTTAACACAAGAAACTTTAATAGACCTTTAATAGACAGAAAGCAAAACAATCACAGAGAAGTAAAAGGACATGGGAGAATATTTCTATTAGAATGCTAGATCTAGTGACTCTGATGGCAACCAGGGATATCATAATGTGCCAGTATGTGCAGCCTAACCACTTATTTTTAATTTATTATTAGTCAGCGATTTTTAAATGGAACCCACCTGTAGCCTGGCATCATTGCTGTCGGTGCTTTGCACTCTCCAGCCATTTGAATGGCTAGGCCTCGATGATGTCACCCCTGCACATGCACGTGAGAGTCATAATCATGGCATGGCACGCTACATTCAATAGCACACCCTGGCATCTTAAATGCAGAGCACATTGTGCATGCCAAAAGATGTCACTAGCTGAAACAGCTGTGAATATCTGGGAGATATTCATGGTACCTAGTCAAAAATATGGGTTTACTAATGCTTTAAGCAGATCAAAATACTGTATGTTCAGTAACCAGACAATAGCTCTATGACTAACTTGCATACCAAAATATTTATAGCTCTATGACTAACTTGCATACTTAAATAAAGCAGTATTAAACTCAAAAGCAAAAATGTATGACATTTATTATATTGCAGCTTTCAAATTCTTAGATGTGGTGGCTGCATTCGTTTTATTTTTTTATGTGTTCTTTACATCTGATGACCTGGCCAATAGATCTGCTGTATTTTTTTACAAGCTTAAGCTCTCCATCTATTAATATCAATGCAATATAATGCAGTTTTGAGTTTGGGCTTAATACCTCTTTTAATATCAGTATAAAGAAGGCTCTAGTACAATTTAGTTTGCAATTTTTCATTTTAAGAATGTTTTTTCCAATTTTCTAATTGTCAGTGGGGTCGAATTGACATGTTCGTGCCTTCGCAATGATGAGAAAATTCCAAGGAGCAGGATGGAAATTTTTTCTTGAAGTAATTTCCTAAAGCATATGTATTTTTTTGCTCAGGAAACTCTATTACTTGCAAAATTGAATGTTAAAAGCAAATGAAATAATATGAAGTATTTTCTAACGACATTGGTCAGGTCATCAAATGTACTGAGAATTGATTGTTTGCAAATCTGGGAAGGGCGGACTGACCATTCGGGCACTGCCCAAGGTCCCCATGCCACTAGGGGGCCCTATATGGGTTGCCAGCCTCAGTAAAACCAGGGACAGTATGTAAAAATCTGTGTTTTTAAAAAATCCCAAGATTATAGGTGCCCCGCCTCTCCAATACCTTTTCAGTGTGTGTATGTATGTGTATTCTGTGTGTATGTATACTGTGTGTTTGTGTATATTGTGTGTTTGTGTGTGTATACAGTGTATGTATACTGTATGTGTGTGTGTATACTGTGTGGCCCCATAATCTATTGCCCGGGGGCCCCATAATCTCCCATTGCCAGGGGGCCCCATAATCTCCTATTTCCCAGGGGGCCCCATAATCTCCTATTGCCCGGGTACCCCATGATTTTTCAGTCCGCCCCTTCTGGTAGTGTATGGCCAGCTGATGCAGCTTGCGTCCACAGTCCTTCTCATTTTTATGATTCTTTTTTTCATATCCGTTTACATTCATACCCCTTTCCTGCTATCACTGATCACGTCCCTTTCACTTTTATATTCAGGAAGCATACTTATCCTGATGTATATTGATTACATTGCTAATTGCATATGGAATTTGCATTGTCGCCACTAAATCTAATTTATTAGAGGTTTTATGAAGTGATCACACTGCAAATGTAATTTGTCCTTTGGCAGTTGTGATACCTGCTCATCAATGTAAAAGAGAGATCGGAAGGAAAGTATAATGTGGTTTCAATGCAAAAATATTTTGAGCTATTACTTGTTGTATTGTCTTGTTTTTATGATGGCTCCTATAGGAGCTATCGCAAGCATTGCTTGGTATATGAGCAAAGCGTAAATATTCTAACCCCCGGTGCTTCCTAGCGTCTTCTAGATTGTCCCTGTGTGAACCTCTGCATTTCTGCATCCAAACATCCTCTACATTTCCTTCTGTACCTCTGTGACTCTATGGGAGGGGTATTTACTAAAACTGCTGCGCTAAGAATCCGGTACAGCTGTGCACAGTAACCAATCAGCTTTTAGGTTTTACTGTCAAAGGTTAATTGAATAAGCTGAAGCTGATTGGTTACTATGCACAGCTGCGCCTGATTCTGGTCGCTCCAGTTTTATTAAGGGCACTTTCACAGTGAGACGCTTAAAAACTGCCCATAAAACATTGGGCGCTTTTGAGACGTTAGTGGTGTGCTTTTTTTGAAGGTCACGTGACTCAAAAGAACCATTTTGAGGTGCTTTTGATGCGCTTTTCGTGTGCTGTTGAGGGGCTTTTAAGGCCCTTCCCATTGATTTCAATGAAAAGGGGCATGTTTGAGGCGTTTTTTTAGCGCTCCATATATGCTCCAAAGATGCTGCTTGAAGACGTTTTTTTCACGGCCCCGCCAGTGCACCGACCCTGTGTGAAAGCATTTATTAATTTGAATGGAGGCTTTCAAGAGCTTTTCAGACGCTTTTTTTTTAGCGCAAAAGCACCTGAAAGCGCATTAGTGTAAAAGGGGTCTAAATCTCCAGTATTCCAGGTTCCTAGTATCCTATGTTTCCACTGTGCATTTCTTTGAAAGTTTGGGGATGGCCCCTTCCTTTTCCAACATGACTGCACACCGGTGCACAAAGCAAGGTCCATAAACATATGGATGAGTGAGTTTGGGGTGGAGGAACTTGACTGGCCTGTACAGAGTCCTGATCTCAACCTGATAGAACAGTGATGGCGAACCTTGGCACCCCAGATGTTTTGGAACTACATTTCCCATGATGCTAATGCACTCTGCAGTGTAGTTGAGCATCATGGGAAATGTAGTTCCAAAACATCTGGGGTGCCAAGGTTCGCCATCACTGTGATAGAACATCTTTGGGATAAATTAGTGTGGAGATTGGGAGCCAGGCTTTCTCCTCCACATCAGTGCCTGACCTCACAAATGTGCTTCTGTAAGAATGGTCAAACATTCCCATAGACACACTCCTAAACATTGTGGACAGCCTTCCCAGAGGAATTGAAGCTGTTATAGCTGCAAAGGGTGGGACAACTCAATACTGAACCCTACGGACTAATGCCTTGTACACACGACTTTTCCATCGGAAATTCCGACCGTGTGTATGCCCCATCAGACTTTTTTCTGAGGAATTCCATCGGAGTTTACATGTTCTCTTTTACTCCGATGGAATTCTGTTGGAATTCCAATGTGAGTTTGGCCGGGCAAAAGTCAGATCGTGTGTACGGGGCATTAGGCCTCGTACACACGACCGAGGAACTCGTCGTAAATGAAACATAATTTTCCTTGACGAGTTCCTTGTTAGGCTTGTCGAGAAACTCGACAAGCTTTCCTTGCGTACACACAGTCAAGACCAAATCTCCTCGTTCTGAAACGCGGTGACGTTCAACACATACAAGTCAGGGGAAGTTCGATTCCACTGGCACAACCCTTGGGGCTGCTTTTGCTAATCTCATGTTACTGCGTGTTAAGTAAAAGTTTGGAGAGAGACGATTTGCACTTTTCAGTCTCTTACAGCGTGACAAATGTGCTATCTCCATTACAAACGCTACTTTTACCGAAGGTGTACTCCCATCTCATACTTTATTCTGAGCATGCGCGGGTTTCTAAGAACACACACGAACATGTTTCTCGTTCGAAAACCAGCCCAACGAGGAAATTGAGACTCCCGACGAGGAAAAAGAGAACTTGTTCTCTTTTCTTCTCATCGAGTTCCACGACAGCTTTCTCAATGAAAAACATACACACGACCTAGGCAAAAAAGCTCTGCCACCAAGTTTCTTAATGGATTCTGTAGAGGAAAACGGTCGAGTGTACGAGGCCGCAGACTGGGATGCTGTTAAAGTTCATGTGCATGTAAATGCAGGCGTCCCAATACTTTTGGTAATATAGTGTATGTGACTGTTCTTTAATAAAAATTCTAGTACACGCAGTCAACTGGTTAACTTTACAAAAAAATTTTCAACATCCAAATCTACACAACAAAGTCATCTCTATGTTTCAGCCCACAAATTTTGCAATCACAGTATTCTGTGTGTAATATTTTGCCATTGCTTGTCTGCTATTCCTTCTTTCATGACAATATGTCCCTTATCTCTGTGTCCCTGGTATGAACTTAAGAAGTAAAATAATTTTCTCAGTCTGGTAAATCTACTTTTTTTTTCCTTTAATGTTTAATGTAATAAGGATGGTTAGCAGGCCATTTCAGACACACATTCATTACTAAGCAGGTAAAACGGATTAAACAGAGACGGCTTGCCTGAAATCAACTTCTTCAGGTCGTATTATACATAATAGTGTTTGTCACATGGCCTCCTAAGATAAGTTTCCAAATTTTAATAATGCCTCCTTTCAGGCAGAGCACACTTAGTTGAATTATGCAAATGGCCATCTAGATGTGGCCGCAGATCTGGGTTTTATTGGGTTCTGCTTGTGTTTTGGGATCTCTGACCAGCCAGTCGCCTTGGGGCAGTCACGTAATCTAAATTTTTTAGTAGCCTGCACTGTATTACAAATGAACAGGAGTTGTCATTTTTAAGATATCAGTAGACTACATAAGAAAAAAAAAATAGAAATAAAATAAATACTTGATTTAAAAAAAATTAAATCAGGATACAATTAAGATCATTTGAAAGTTAAAATAAAATGGAAAAGCAGAGCGGATGATATACATTTACAAAACCCCCCCAGAGACATTTACAAGGTAACGAATAAAAAAGCCATTGCCGTCAGCTTGCTTAATGGAATGGAAAATGTTTCAAATTATTTAGCCCATATAGGACATGTAGGTTAAATGTTCCTGACAATGCCTTAATCCCTGTATAGTTCATCATTTAGAAAAAAATATTAATTGGACTTCATGGGTGGTCTACAGAGACAGCGAAATTGTCAAAATAAAGATCTTTGCTAGTCCCCCAAGCCTTAACTTCATAGAATATACAATAGACTTGCAATTATTACATACGCTGCTTTTATTTGATTATTTTCAATAGCATTTCTTAATATAATTGTATGCCTTCCCTTAAAAAATAATATTATTGCTTTGAATTATTTATGTTGTAAAACAATTTTAAGGATATTAAAAAATATCACAATGGAATTGTTCCTTTTATTCATTTTAAAGGCTTTTGGTTTACATCTTTTTTCTTTGTTTGTAACATTTTAATCATTTATTTTCTACTTTTATTTGACAATTAAAGGCAATAATGACAAGAAAGTCCAGTACTTTTAGCATCTTGGAAACAAATGTAAAAATAAGGATTTTATGCCTAACACCACATCCCCCCTCAAACAAACATATTGTCCTTGTTTAATAAGTAATAAGGTAAATTGCATTATACACTATACTGTATACACTGCAACATACACTGCCTTCAACAACCAATCAGCAACTGATCAGCAGCAACAATTCTATTTAGAACTGAAATAAAATTGGTTGCTGCACGTTACTTTGCATCCACTTTATATTCTTGCTCTCGGCAGTTATTATTTTAGATAAGAGTTTCCCGGGATCAGATCTTCCCATGGCAGTTATGAAATTCCTTGGAAAATTGAGGTCTTCCAACACTTGTATATATTTGTATATTTTTATTGTCTCCAATGCCTGAATATTGCATGAGATCCATGGAATGATAGGGCACCTAAGGACACTGTTTGGCCCAGAGGTGGTTATTCCAGGTAGGATAAAGGAGCCAGTCTAATCTTGAAATAGATGTTGTATCTACCTACTGGGCAGATATAGTTGAATATGACCAACGCCTCCAGACAATCCTTCTTTTTACGAGTAACTGAAGACGGTCTCCTCTCATACATTCACCGTTCAACAGCTTTGGTACGGATTAGTGATTAATGAAAACAACGATGATCAATTAATCAATGACGCATTCAGCACTCTACTAATTGAATGCTATGTTATGTCTGTTTATCTATCTATCTATCTATCTATCTATCTATCTATCTATCTATCTATCTATCTATCTATCTCTCTCTCTCTCTCTCTCTCTCTCTCTCTCTCTATCTGAATGAATGAATGAATGAATGAATGAATGAAAACTTGTATAGCGCGGCACATGCGAACTGAATCGCCTCTGGGCGCTTGTTGTTCCTGTCTCTTTTGATATCAAAAGAGATGAGTCTTGATCTTTCTCCTGAATGCTAAGTAGTTCTCCTCCAACCGAATACTGGTTGGCAAGGCGTTCCATAGTCTGGGACCTTGGACCGCAAATCTTCTATCTCCTTTGGATTTGTATCCGGCTTTCGGTATCTGCAGGAGATTTTGATTAGTGGATCGCAAGACGCGATTGGGGTTATGGGCTTTTATTTTTTCGCATAGATAATGGGGAGCATTCCCATGGATACATCTATGCGTTAGACAGAGTGCTTTAAAAGTAATTCTGTCTTTTACTGGTAACCAGTGAAGGACTCTCAGTGAAGGTGAGATGGACTCCCAAGGTTTTTTCCCAGTCACAAGTCTGGCGGCCGTATTTTGAACGACTTGTAGACGAGCGATTTGGTACCTTGGGAGTCCAAGGTAAAGGGCATTTGCATAGTCTAATCTTGAGTTTACAATTGTTCCCACCACGACCGCAATGTCATCTTTGGGAATAAAAGGAATAAGCCTACGTAGTAGACGCAGCAGATGGTGAGATCCGCTGACTACTGACCCTATTTGTGCGTCCATTGTCATGTAGGAGTCGAAAAAGACCCCGAGGCTTTTGACTTTGGCGCTAGGGGTGATGATTTTGCCCAGAATGGGCGGGGGTGTCCAAGTTGTTGCAGGTTGATTCTTACGTTTGGCGTGAAACAGAAGGAGTTCTGTTTTCGCTCCGTTGAGTTTTAGATAACTCTTTGTCATCCAGTCCTCTATCAAAGAGAGACATGTCTCTAGATTGAGGTGGTGATCCTTTTTATCTCTCTCTCTCTCTCTCTCTCTCTCTCTCTCTCTCTCTCTCTCTCTCTCTCTCTCTCTATCTATCTATCTATCTATCTATCTATCTATCTATCTATTTAATCTTTCTATCTAGAGAGCTTTATTTCATCCACTAAACTCTGGGGAAAATTCCCTTGCAAAGTGCAAAGTTAACAGTCTATTTGCCTTTAGTAAATCACCCCAATATCTGTCTATCTATCTATCTATCTATCTATCTATCTATCTATCTATCTATCTATCTATCTATCTATCTATCTATCTAATTGATCTATTTATCTTTCCATAGGATCTATCTTTCTACCTGATTAAGTTGAGTAAACTGTTGGCGCTATATAAATCCTGTATAATAATAATCTATCTATCTATCTATCTATCTATCTATCTATCTATCTATCTATCTATCTATCTATCTATCTATCTATCTATCTATCTATCTATCTATCTATCCATCTATCCTATCTCTCTATTCTCTCTATTCTATCTAATTGATCTATTTATCTTTCCATAGGATCTATCTTTCTACCTATTTTATTATTCATCTATCATTTTGTCTGTCTCTTCTCTGTTTGTATGTTCCAGAAACACAAATACTTTTTTTGGTGTAGAAGACTATCATCCGAATCGCCCAATAAGTAGATCATCTGTCAGACTGGTAGGAAGCCACACAGGCCTCAAATCCCCCATGAATATCTTTCTTTGTGAATTGCTCTAAAAGCAGATAGTTCAAATTGAAGTGCTATGAATAGGCTGCAGACCAATTACAAGGGTCTCTTTCTCTGCCTGATCTGGTAACCGGCAGGATGACACTGGAAGTCAGGAGGATAATAGAGCGCTCTCCTTCTTTCCCTCAATTATCATCCACACAAAGTAGACTTTTTTTTTATAGCTAGGTGATGCCCAGAAAATGTAAATCATCAATTAGACTACTCTACTGTTTAGCAGTTTAGGAGATTTTGATTAGTGGATCGCAAGACGCGATTGGGGTTATGGGCTTTTATTTTTTCGCATTGATAATGGGGAGCATTCCCATGGATACATCTATGCGTTAGACAGAGTGCTTTAAAAGTAATTCTGTCTTTTACTGGTAACCAGTGAAGGACTCTCAGTGAAGGTGAGATGGACTCCCAAGGTTTTTTCCCAGTCACAAGTCTGGCGGCCGTATTTTGAACGACTTGTAGACGAGCGATTTGGTACCTTGGGAGTCCAAGGTAAAGGGCATTTGCATAGTCTAATCTTGAGTTTACAATTGTTCCCACCACGACCGCAATGTCATCTTTGGGAATAAAAGGAATAAGCCTACGTAGTAGACGCAGCAGATGGTGAGATCCGCTGACTACTGACCCTATTTGTGCGTCCATTGTCATGTAGGAGTCGAAAAAGACCCCGAGGCTTTTGACTTTGGCGCTAGGGGTGATGATTTTGCCCAGAATGGGCGGGGGTGTCCAAGTTGTTGCAGGTTGATTCTTACGTTTGGCGTGAAACAGAAGGAGTTCTGTTTTCGCTCCGTTGAGTTTTAGATAACTCTTTGTCATCCAGTCCTCTATCAAAGAGAGACATGTCTCTAGATTGAGGTGGTGATCCTTTTTATCTCTCTCTCTCTCTCTCTCTCTCTCTCTATCTCTCTCTCTCTCTCTCTCTCTCTCTCTCTCTCTCTCTCTCTCTCTCTCTCTCTATCTATCTATCTATCTATCTATCTATCTATCTATCTATCTATCTATCTATTTAATCTTTCTATCTAGAGAGCTTTATTTCATCCACTAAACTCTGGGGAAAATTCCCTTGCAAAGTGCAAAGTTAACAGTCTATTTGCCTTTAGTAAATCACCCCAATATCTGTCTATCTATCTATCTATCTATCTATCTATCTATCTATCTATCTATCTATCTAATTGATCTATTTATCTTTCCATAGGATCTATCTTTCTACCTGATTAAGTTGAGTAAACTGTTGGCGCTATATAAATCCTGTATAATAATAATATATCTATCTATCTATCTATCTATCTATCTATCTATCTATCTATCTATCTATCTATCTATCTATCTATCTATCTATCTATCTATCCATCTATCCTATCTCTCTATTCTCTCTATTCTATCTAATTGATCTATTTATCTTTCCATAGGATCTATCTTTCTACCTATTTTATTATTCATCTATCATTTTGTCTGTCTCTTCTCTGTTTGTATGTTCCAGAAACACAAATACTTTTTTTGGTGTAGAAGACTATCATCCGAATCGCCCAATAAGTAGATCATCTGTCAGACTGGTAGGAAGCCACACAGGCCTCAAATCCCCCATGAATATCTTTCTTTGTGAATTGCTCTAAAAGCAGATAGTTCAAATTGAAGTGCTATGAATAGGCTGCAGACCAATTACAAGGGTCTCTTTCTCTGCCTGATCTGGTAACCGGCAGGATGACACTGGAAGTCAGGAGGATAATAGAGCGCTCTCCTTCTTTCCCTCAATTATCATCCACACAAAGTAGACTTTTTTTTTATAGCTAGGTGATGCCCAGAAAATGTAAATCATCAATTAGACTACTCTACTGTTTAGCAGCCTAATGAGCCTTCCTACATTATTCTCCCGTTGCTATAGGGAACAGATGAGGTCACATGGTGGATAATGTGTCTGTCACAAATACACAGAATTTAGAATGGAATTCTGGAACCAAGAAAGCTTTAAAATGTGGTAAAATGCTACGACACTTCTCTGTTAAAGGGGTTATAAGGAAAAAAATATTTTCCTCTTAAATTAAAGTCTGACAGTAGCTAATAAAGTAAAAAGTATCGTTTTGCATTATAACTAGTTTAATACCTGTTGAAATCGAGCTGTTTTATTCACCTCCGTCACTCCTGAATCGTTATTCTCACTGACTTCCTGGTTTGCGTGCGCATTCATTCTTGCTGCATCACGGCCTAATGGGAACTACATTTACCATTAGGCTTAGTCTCCATGCCTGTGAGGGATAAGAGAGCATCTTCACGCAGGGCTGTAGTCATAGGAAGGGGGTGAGCACATTCTGCTTTCCACCATGCAGATGCTGGTGGAAAGCATGAAGAGGAAAGACAGGAAATGGCATTTTCAAACCTGGATTACTGTATTTTGGAGGTCAAAAGGAAAAACGAGGTAAGTGATATTTAAATGCTTTAGCTTACAGCAATCAATTAATCTAATAAAAAACGAACCTTTAGTGTTCCTTTAAAGCATTATCTGTCACTAAATATTTGCTGTATGCCCTTTCAGTTATGGTTCTATTTAAAACAGAACTCCTGATTTTTGGACTTGACCACAAATAATCAACAAAGTTTCAAAACCAAGTCTGGAAGGTCTCAACCACATCAGCCCAATTCTCTGCAGGTGGAAGTACAGGGGTTCCTATAGGGTCCAGTAGGTGGAGGAGGAGAGAAGAGGAAACAAAAACAACAAATACCAGTAGAGTGCGGAAAGAGCTGGAACGGGGTGAAATAGGGTGGTTAGGTGTACGCCCCTAGTGGCAAAACTGGGGAAGAGAATTAGACCGACGAACAAAATTAAAATGAGTAGGTCGACGAGAGGCGTTGCCTCTAAAACACCGAAAAATAATGCCGGGAATAGCTCAATACAGCAGTACATGACACAAGAGGGAAACCCCAAAAGCCCTGGGGCAGTAAAAAAGATGGACAAAGACAAAAAAACAAAACAGAAGTGGTAAATGCTAACCGCTCAAAAGGCGAGACTACCCTGGAAAGTGAATATGACCGTAGCAGCCCAGAGGAAGCAGTACAGGACACACAACCCCCTTCAAAAGCAGAGATGAATGAGATGTTGCTGAGGATGGAAAATCTGCAGTATCCTTCTTTGATATGCTTGATACGCTTAATACGCTATGAGAGTTTCCTTCTTCTTATCGTACATGTGCTTATCCCGGACCCATTGCTGAGCTGTACCTTGTATACACACGGATTGGTTTCAGGGAGACCGGACGTCCCTATGCTTCATGAGACTGATGCAAAGCAGTCTCTGTTTGCGGTAAGCAGGCATTCTTATCTCACGAGTGCAGGGTGGTTTTCCTTTCATCTGACAGCACATTGGAGTTCACCTGACCACTCTCTTTACAGTTTCTTTCATCACAAGATTAACACTGGACTTTTCTACTAGATCTCACAACTGTTCAGCGTTGGAGATTTTTTTCATTTTTTCTTGGTTCTTTTTTGGCTCTCCTCAATTTCTCCTCAATGAGCCTTATATACATATGCATTTATGAATGTTATTAATTATTCATTTCTTTCAGCGCTGCACCTCTTTCTGTTTTTTATAATTATTTAAAGTTTTTATTATAATATAATTTATGATTTTGTTTTTTAAACTTTATCATACCCGAGATGTCTACTAGACTCTTGTTTGGACAGATTTAAAGTAGAGGTTCACCCAAAAATCAACTTTCTGACATTAGATCCAGCATAATGCTAACATCTACAGTATGCTGTTTTTTTTTGTACTTATCAATTTATGAGCCGTTGTTATCCGGCTCCGAGCAAGGAATCCTGCGGGAAATGGGCGTTCCTAAGCCAAGAGGAGTTAATTGACGGCCTGCTAAGGCGCGTCACGCCTTCTGAAAATACCCGAAGTGACACTCGGGTATTTTCGGAAGGCGTAATGTGCCTTAGCAGCCCGTCAATCAAATCCTTTTGGCTTAGGAACGCCCATTACCCGCAGGATTCCACGCTCGGAGCCAGATAACAACGGCTCTTAAAAGGATAATTAAAAAAAAAAAAAAAAACAGCGTACTGCAGATGTCAGCAGTATGCTGGATCTAATGTCAGAAAGTTGATTTTTGGGTGAACCATCGCTTTAAGTGAATTATTCCTTAGAATTACAGGCCTGCAATGTAAAACGCCAAATTTCCATGCAAAATAATGGTACCGCTTTCAGCACCTAAAATCTAAAATAATTATACCGCCATGGAGGTTAACCACTTGCCTACGGGGCACTTTTACCCACTTCCTGACCAGGCCAATTTTCAGCATTCAGCGCTGTCGCAATTTGAATGACAATTGCACGGTCATGCAACACTGTACCCAAATACATTTTTTAGCATTTTTTTCCCCAACAAATAGAGCATTCTTTTGGTGATATTTAATGACCCCTGGGTTTTATTTTTTGCGGAAAAAAAATTACAGAAAATTTTGAAAAGTTTTTCTTAGTTTCTGTCAGAAAATGTTGTAAATACAGTTAGGTCCATGTATATTTGGACACAGGCACATTTTATTTTTATACTTTTGGCTCTGTATGCCACCAGAATTGTTTTTTAACTAAATTATCCAAATTAATTTGAAGTGCAGAGTTTCAGCTTTAATTTAAGAGGTTGAACATAAATATCAAGTACAAGTTTTAGGAACTGCAAACATTTTTATACAGAGACCTCCATTTCAGGGGCTTAAATGTAAATGGACAAATGAATATAATCATAAATAAAATGTTCATTTTTTATATTTTGTTGAGAATCCTTTACTGGCAATGACTGCCTGAAGTCTGGAACCCATGGGCATTACTAAAGACTGAGGGCCAGATTCACAGAGCCATTACGCCGGCGTTACAGGAGATGCGCGGAGTAAGTCTAAATCTGCGCATGCGTATCGATGCGCCGCATTCCCCAAAACGATATACGCATGAAATCTACTTTTTTTGGACCGGCGTAATTTCGATAGACCGGCGTATCCGTCCGCGCAAAACTGCGCTAGACACACCATTGATTTGCTATTCAAATATGCAAATGGGGGAGTTACGGGGATCCACAAAAGTAAGTTGGTGCAGAGCAGGCTACGGGCTGTGCGCAACAGCTGCGCGTCCTGTCTAAAATTAGACCATATAAATTAGACAATCCGTCTACATGTCAGCTAAAGCAACACTGTTTGTGAGGAGCTGAGCAGTCACACTTGCTGGACAACAAACTGTATGCCAACATGCCAGGGGCATCCATGCTCATAGCTATACTACTGATTTTAGAGGAGCAAAGAAGGAGGAGGGCACAGAGGAGGGCACGGAGGAGGGCACGGGAGAGGATTTTTTTTTCCAAAAACATTTTATTTGCTTTTATAAACATTAAAAAAAAATATATACATACATATATACATCAATACATAACATACATACAAATTACAAACACGGTCTCACTATCTTTCAATAGCCCTTTAAAACCTTGATGGATATAATAATCTAATCTGATACAAGCCCCTCACTCTTCACTTGATATATCACACATGCATAGACATCTTTGGCATGAGTGATTCTGAGGTGTCTCGCATCTTCAGATTCACCCCTCATGCCATCCTGGAATTAACCACAACCCTGCAGGAGGACATCACCAGCCCAACACATGACACCACCCATGACACCCATGACAGCTACATATACAATCCTAGCCCCATCCCCACAGATTTCGAACAGAACATGTATGGGGACAGCTGGCTGGTTGGTGAGTGACATGGGTGGCAGGCATGACTGTCCCCCCCATGATGCTGAAATCACAATGGGGCACATGCACTACTAACATCCTCCTGTCTTATTCCTTCAGGGTGACTCTGCATATGCACTGGGACCCCATCTCATGACTCCTATCCGGAACCCCCCATGGTACCCTGTTATATTCCCCAAACTTTGTATGCCAGATCATCGGTGCATGTTGCATGCTCCACAACTTCACAGTGAGAAAGGACCTGGAGATTGACATAAGTGATGACCTGATCCCTGAACCAGACAATCCACCCCTAACTGAGGCTACCCCGTCTTCTGAGGGAAGAGCAGCCAGGAGACAGCTCACATTAGGCATCTTTGCACGTTAAACACACACATTAATCATGGCACAATGAGAATGCATGCATGCACACCACTGTGGTCCCTAGCACAGACACATCACATCCTCATCACATTGGATTGGCACAAGCCCACCATGCAGGGGCATTGTGAGCAGCAACACCACGCCACGACTCCAATTATGTCACTGTACATTCATACACCATTCACACGGACCTGGGGATCACTTATCCACCACAAATGAGGGTGACACCCCTTTTCCGGCAGGAATGTCACCCCCACATTCCAAAATCATTCACAAACAGAACCAAAAAAAATAAAAAAATTACCAGCAAAAAAATAAAAATGCCCAGCAAAAAAAAAAAAGCCCAGCAAAAATAAAATAATAAAAAAAAAACACAACAAAGAAAACACAGAAAAGACAAAAATCACTCTGCAAAACAGTCACCAAATATCTCAAAGACACGTCACAAACAAACAAACGCTAATAAACAACAGAACAAAAGCACCTTTCTGTATAGGAAGGGATACAAAGGGATGTACTTTTGCAAAGGAAGGGCGTTTGTCTCTGTCTATTTAAGCACTCTGCGTAGCTCACTAAGTTGCCCGGGTCCACTTCCAATTTCACTGATTGCGCCATTCCCGAGTTGTGAGCATGCGCACAGAGGTGCTGACCATGGTCTGCTTCATGTGAGCATGCGCGATCCGGCCGGCCCTTCATTTGCATGGGGTCACGGCTCATTTCAATGAAACACGCCCACGTCTTTCCCAATTTGAATTTCTCCGCCTTACGCCTCGGAATTTATGTTACACCGGCGCAAATTTCTGCGCAAATACTACGAGGATACGGTGATTGCGCCTCTACATTGCGCCGGTCTAACGTAAAGGAGGTGCGCTACGCCGGTCAATATATGCGCCAATGTACGTGAATCTGGCCCCGGGTTTCCTCCTTCCTGATGCTTTTCCAGGCTTTAACTGCAGCTGTCTTCAGTTGTTCTTTGTGGGTCTTTCTGCCTTTAGTTTTGCCTTCAGCAAGTGAAATGCATGCTTAATTGGGTTAAGATCAGGTGGTTGACTCAGCCATTGCAGAATATTTAACTTCTTTTCCTTCAAAAGCCCCTGGGCTGCTTTTGCAGTGTGTTTTGGATCATTGATTTGGCTGAATCTGGACTGACAGTATATCTCTAAACACTGCAGGAATTCATCCGGCTGCTTCTGTCTTCTGTCACATCATCAATAAATACCAACGGCCCAGTGCCACTGGAAGCCGTGCACGCCCAATGCCATCACACTGCCTCCATGTTTTACAAATGACATTGTGTGCTTTGGATCATGAGCTGTTCCAAGCCTTCTCCACACTTTTTTTTCCTTGTCTTTCTGGTACAGATTAATCTTAGTTTCATCCGTCCAAAGAATGTTTTTCCAGAACTGTCCTGGCTTTTTTAGACGTTTCTTGGCAAAGTCTAATCTGGCTTTTCTAATCTTCAGGCTTATGAATGGTTTTCACCTTGTGGTGAACCCTCTGTATTTGCTCTCATGAGGTCTTCTTTTTATTATAGACTTTGACAATGATACATCTCCTAGAGAGTGTCCTTCACTTGTCTGGATGTTGTGAATGTGTTAAGAATGTGTCTTTCCTCAATATGTACAAAACTGTTGATTTGGCCACTCCTAACGTTGCTGCTTTCTATGTGATAGATTTGTTTCATTTTTTTCTGAAGCCTTACAATGGCCTTTTTCACTTGCATGGACAGCTCATTTGAACGCATAATGTAGGCAATAAATTCCAAATGCAAAAACCACACTTAGAATCAACTCCAGACCTTTTACCTGCTAAATTAAGAAATAACGAAGGAGTAGCCCACACCATGAAAAAGCTGTTGATTCAATTGTCCAATTTCTTTTGGTCCCTTAAAAAGGGGACGATGGCTATTCTTAAGGGCTGTAATTCCTAAACCCTTCCTCCAATGGATGTGCATACCTTCAAATTAAAACTGAGAGGGGCAGATTCACATAGATGTAATCTTCCGCTGCGTAATCGAAATACGCTACGCTGCCGTCTATCACCAGACTCTACGCCGAATTCAGGTAGTTTTTTTGCGCGTACGCTATTGTATCGTATTTTTTTTCCGCCGCGCAATCGAAATACGTGAGTAGGGGGCGTGAAGCATTTAAATTAAGCGCGTCCCCGCGACGATCGAACTGCGCATGCTCTGTTCAGGAATTTCCCGCCGTGCATTGCGCGAAATCACGTCGTGACGTCATTCGTTGTTTGAGTAGCGGCGTTTACGAACATTCCTATTCCCGGACGACTTACGTTAAAAATAATAAAAGAAATCGAAAAACGTTGAAATTCGACGCGGGAACGACGGCCATACTTAACATGGGCTGTCTAATATTAGACCAGCAAAAAGCTGGTATAGTGAAACGGAAAAAAAAGATGACTAAAGGTGCCGTAAGAGATTGCGTTTGAAGAGCGAAATTTTGTGGATTCCAGGCAAAAGCTCATTAGCATACCATGAAGGTGAAAAACAACAGGAAGTCCGCCCAGTGGCCGCAATTTTCAGGCAGCGTAGATCTGAAGGCGTACTAACACGTAATAAAGTCGAAATTTAGCACGCAGGTGTCTTTTCATGGTTTGAGGATTTCGACTAGCGTAAAAACGCTCGTAAATCGAAATTACTCCTGTCTAACAACATTTACACAGGCGTAATCGCTTTGTGAATCTAGGCCAGAGTGTGTACTTTCTGCCAATATACATTATTTAACTATAGCTTGAATATGTTTTGGTAAATACCTGAAAAAATCTAAAATGTTACCTGTGTCCAAATATATATGGACCTAACTGTAATTGCACTGATGTGCGCTGATTAGGCGGCACTGATGGGCACTTATGAGGTGGTATTGATAGGCACTGATAGGCAGCACTGATATGCAGCACCAATGAGCACTGATAGGCAGCACTAATGGGCACTGATAGTTGGCACTGATGGGCACTGATAGGCAGCACTTATGGGCAATGATAGGTGGCATGGATAGGCGGTACTGATGGGCACTGAAATCCAGCTCTGACTTGCATCACTGATGGGCACAGAAGGGCCTCACTGATGGGCACAAATTGGCATCACTGATGGGTGCAAATTGGTGTCACTTATGGGCAAAGACTGGTATCAGTGCTGGGCACTGTTGGGACTGCACTAATGATCAGTGCCCTTATTATCTGTGCAGTGAAGTCTGCTCTCTGCGGATGTCACAGATATCAGTCCAGGCACCGCGTCATCCCGACAATGAGAGCCCGGCTCAGCCTCTCAGTGAGCCTATGAGAGCCTGAGCCGACTGCCCCCGCCCCTCCACAACTAAGCACTCCAGTGAGCGAGGAGGGAGAAGAGCAGAGAGCTGTGACCGACAGTCTACAGCTCTCTGCTCGGAAACTGTCAGTAAATGAGCAATCGGCAAAATTAGATCGTCTGGTTCTCGTGCAGAGTTGCCGGGGGACAGATACAGCATCTGAGTGATGCTGCATCCACCGAAGTAGGTATGATTAAAAAAAATAAAAATAAACCTATACTTCTCTTTTAAGAGACCACAAATGATACAGTGGTGCAAAACTGTCCAGAAGCTGCAAGCTGTCACAGCTGGGTGGCCATAGTTTTTTTTACAGCAATCAGTGCTATAAAAATGCACTGATTATTGTAAAAATTAAACTGGCAGTGAAGGGTTTAACCTGTAGGGGGCACTAGGGGTTTAAGTAGGGGTTTTAAGTAGGGGGCGTGGCTATGAGTGACACATCACTGATCGCTGCTGATCAGTGACATGTCACTAGGAAGTGAGACTGACATCTCCCTGTTCTTCAGCTCTGTTACACGATCGCGGGACACCGGAGGACATCGAGTCTGCGTGTCCCACGGGCATGGACAGGGCCGCAAGCATGCGATCGCCGGCGTACGCGCGACCACATGGCGGAAAATTTAAGGGGACATACCTGTACGCCAATTTGCCTGTCCGTGCCATTCTGTCAACGTAAATCTGTGCGGCGGTCGTAAAGCGGTTAAACTGCCAGCACCTAGGACCGAAGACGGTCCCTGCCGCTCTCTCGGATTATCGCAGTACTGGATCCTCAGACAAATGTTTGTTTTTTAAAAGTCAGCAGCTACAGTTTTTGCAGTGTAAAATTGGGCAGCAGCAGGACCATTTTAAATAGCAAGTCTAGTCCCAAATTTACTAGAGACAAAAACGCAGGCCAGAGCCTTACTGCAAGTACTAGGATACTGCAGAATGTACAATAGTGTAAAATAGGCCAGCAACAGGACGGTTTTGTATGTGTAAGTTTTATTTCCACTATGGTTATAGAAGGGTAGGGTAAATGTGATATAATGTGGGATAGTTTATGTACACTGTGTTCTTCTACTTTATTTCCTTTTCTTTCAAACAATGCTGTGATGTGCTGTGAGCAAAACACAGCTTCAAGAACAGAAGGTCAGTAACAAGTGAATGTGCGTTTGAGCACCCCAAACTTAAAAACTGTCTCTATTAATATTAAATAAAAAGATAACAAAATAAATAAAAATCACATAAATACCACCTCTAAAACGAAAGAACACATTTTTAACCACCTCCCACCCTCAACATAGTAAAATGAGGTGTCTCAGGTCCCTGAGACATGGCGCATCACGATCTTAGTAAAGAGCTGATGATGAGGCTCTTTGCCCGTGTGATCAGTTGTGTCCAATCAAATTCAGGTTATCGGGATTCCTCACACTGACAGCTAAACCCTGTTGGTGATTATCATATGCTTTTTTTATTCTCTGGTCCATTTGTGAATTGGACGTAAGAGCTTTGTATGCAATATTTACTGGCACATAATTTTTTTGGGGGTAAATGCTACATACATTTATTTATTTTTTTGGTGAATTGGACTTAATTTATCACATGCAATTATTTATACAAATTAGTAATATGCTTTTGCTGCTATTTTGTTCTTATATTTGGGTGGTTTGTTGTCTTACTTACTTAAAGGGGTGTTCCAGCCTTGTTTTATGTTTATTAAAAGTCAGCAGCTACAAAAAGTATAGCTGCTGGCTTTTAATAAACAATCACTTACCTGCTCCAGGGTTCCAGCGACGCGCCGGCCGGGGCTCCGCTCCTCTCCCCCCCTCCCCGGCCGGCGTCCTCATCGTAACTGTGGGCATCCGGCCGTGACAGCCTTCGGCTTCACGGCTGGGCACCCACTGCGCATGCGCAAGCGGCACTGTGCATGCGCGCGCGGCGCCGCCTGCCGCTGATTGGACAGGCGATCGCCTACAGGAAGGGGCTGCTGTAGGCGATTAAGCCTAATCGCCTAACCAGCCCCTCGGCGGAAGGAGGAAGTGGGACAGGAAGTCCCACTCCTCCTGAAGCCCCCACTCCCCCGCCAAAAAAATGACATGCCAAATGTGGCATGTAAGGGGGTGAGGAGTGGGATAAGCGGAAGCTCCATTTTGGGGGGGAACTCCGCTTTAAGACCTGGCCAGTTTTTGCAAGTCGGCACTGTGTAGTTTTAACTGACAATTGCGCTGTCGTGCGATATGGCTCCCAAACAAAATTGGCGTCCTTTTTTTCCCACAAATAGAGCTTTATTTTGGTGGTATTTGATCACCTTTGCGGTTTTTATTTTTTGCGCTATAAACAAAAATAGAGCGACAATTTTGAAAAAAAAAACAATATTTTTTTTTACTTTTTGCTATAATAAATATCCCCAAAAATATATAAAAAAAACATTAATATTTCTCAGTTTAGGCCGATATGTATTCTTCTACCTATTTTTGGTAAAAAATCGCAATAAGCGTTTATCGATTGCTTTGCACAAAATTCATAGCGTTTACCAAATAGGTGGATAGTTTTATGGCATTTTTATTAATAAATTTTTTTCATGACTGCCACATTATGGCGGACACTTAGGACAATTTTGACACATTTTTTGGGACCATTGTCATTTTTATAGCGAAAAGTGCTATAAAAATGCACTAATTACTGTGAAAATGACAATGACAGTTTAGGAGTTAACCACTAGGGGGAACTGTACAGGTTAGGTGTGACCTCATGTGTGTTTCTAACTGTAGGGGGGCAGGGCTGGATGAGTAATGTCAGTGATTGTCGTTCCCTATATTAGGGAACAGACGATCACTGACATTGCCACAGTGAAGAACGGGGAAGATGTGTTTACACACACCTCTCCCCGTTCTTCAGCTCCTGTGACCGATCACGGGACGCGGTCACGGAGCTTCAGTCCGGGTCACGTGCGCTCTCCAGCTGCGCGCGCGACCTACGGCTGGGTTCCTAAAGGGGATGTATATATACGTTCATGTGCCCAGCCGTGCCATTCTTCCAACGTATGTCGGCGTTAGGCGGTCCTTAAGTGGTTATTGTGGATTTGGATTTTTTTTGCTGCAAGGCTCACCTTTATCATACCCAGGATGTCTATTAGACTCTTGTATGCACAGATTCAAGTGAGTTATTCCTAAGAATTACAGGCCTACAATATAAAACGCCAAATTTCTATGCAAAACAATGTACCGCTTTGAGACAAAAATCTGACATAATCATACTGCCAGGGAGGTTAATGCGCAAAATATTAAGAATTCGGGTTGGGGCTGTCTAAGGTTTGACATGACATCTCCTAGACTGGGTTCAGACTGTAAAAAGCAGCATGTTGTGAGGACATGCCTTGAACACAGATGTAGTTTACAGATAACACCAATAAATTATATTATTATTATTATCTTGACAGAATAGATATCCCGGAAATCTGGAATTCATCACTGAATTCTACCTTCCTGTGCAAACGCCGATGTAAATCAGTCTTTTGGTTGACTGCACATCTTCTCTAGTCTCCAAATAATCAACTTGAGCAGGCATGAAAGTTACATCTTGCACCCAATCTAGCAGTTGATTAGTGCTGGAATGGCTAGAAGCACCTGTATGATTTGACCTCTTCGTCCTGACTTAATATCATCATCTAGCAAGGAGAGTACAATACAGACCACGGGCATAGCAAAGATCTGATTGCTATCTTTCTTTCCAAGGATAGGTCTTGACAGCATTATCTCAACAGCAAGTGTGCCTGTCCTGCTCAACACTCACTTAATCAGAATATCTCACTTCCTTGTGTCTGAGCATATCTTAAGGTCACAGGGGAAATAGTTGCAACTTATTAATAACTGAAGTAGAGTTATGGGCCTAGATTCACAAAGCGATTACGCCTGTGTAAATGTTGTTAGACAGGAGTAATTTCGATTTACGAGCGTTTTTACGCTAGTCGAAATCCTCAAACCATGAAAAGACACCTGCGTGCTAAATTTCGACTTTATTACGTGTTAGTACGCCTTCAGATCTACGCTGCCTGAAAATTGCGGCCACTGGGCGGACTTCCTGTTGTTTTTCACCTTCATGGTATGCTAATGAGCTTTTGCCTGGAATCCACAAAATTTCGCTCTTCAAACGCAATCTCTTACGGCACCTTTAGTCATCTTTTTTTTCCGTTTCACTATACCAGCTTTTTGCTGGTCTAATATTAGACAGCCCATGTTAAGTATGGCCGTCGTTCCCGCGTCGAATTTCAACGTTTTTCGATTTCTTTTATTATTTTTAACGTAAGTCGTCCGGGAATAGGAATGTTCGTAAACGCCGCTACTCAAACAACGAATGACGTCACGACGTGATTTCGCGCAATGCACGGCGGGAAATTCCTGAACAGAGCATGCGCAGTTCGATCGTCGCGGGGACGCGCTTAATTTAAATGCTTCACGCCCCCTACTCACGTATTTCGATTGCGCGGCGGAAAAAAAATACGATACAATAGCGTACGCGCAAAAAAACTACCTGAATTCGGCGTAGAGTCTGGTGATAGACGGCAGCGTAGCGTATTTCGATTACGCAGCGGAAGATTACATCTATGTGAATCTGCCCCATGGTGTTTAACAGAATTTATGGCAAGCCGAGAGAATATTTCTACGCCTTTTAAGTGTGAAAAGCCACTTGCCTCTAAACAGGGCCTGGAAAGGTTATTTTAGAGAGAAACTTGAGTAAAAAGGGACAAATAGCTTTATTAATTCTGCAAATTCAAACTACTGTCTACTCCAGGGGTGCTCAACCTGTGGCCCTTGGAGCCCTCGGATGTGGCCCTCAACCTCAAATTGAATGCAGGAGTTTTGGTGCGCCACACCTACAAGATATAATAGAAGTCTATGTCAAGGCTATGTCAAGGCTACAGGAAAGTTGCTGATGTGAAAGCAGATAACAAAAGTGACCTGGGGAATGCCCATGTGATGTTAAAGCAGCCTTATAGGGGGCTCAGGACAGTAGGGGCTCTTTTACATTTGTAGTTTGTGGGGTGGGTGGCTTTTACCACACACCCCCATCCACTGGTGTAGAGGGCCTGTGCGGCCTTCCTGCTTTATACTTGGACAGGAGGGGGCATATACAGGAACTGATCCTCTCCATTGTTCTCCTGTAATTGCTGAAATGTGGCTTCTTCTCCTCTCTCTCCTGCCGGAGTTAGTGGCTGCAGGAGGAAAATGTTTATTGTGCTATTCAATATAAAATATTTGAAATTTTTGAACCATTTCATTTCAATGTGGCCCTTGACCGATTACCAAATTACTTAAGTGGGCCTCTATTCTCAAAGGGTTGAGCACCTCTGGTCTACTCAATGTAATTTAAAATGCATACAGGTCAATTCACAAAGCTTTACCGCATGCGATAAGAGGACCAGGCTACTTATATGCATAAATTATTGCATTCGGTAAATTAAGGCCAATACACATAAAAAAGGATAATCCCCCCCCCCCCCAAAAAAAAGTGGCAGTAAATATTGCATAAAAAGCTCTTAAGTCTAATTCAAAAATGGACCAGAAAGAATAATTACCAACAGGGTTTAGCTAGTGGTATCACATGTGGTGTTTGTCAAAAAACAGCTTGGGGTCGGGGGAGCGGGCTGGGAGGCCGGCTGCCGTGTCCATAACAACCGATGACTTATCATCTTAATGCCAAAAAAAGCGTACAATTAAAAATTTTGAAAAAAACTGAGTGGGGTCCCCCCCAATGCATACTAGCCCCTTCAGGTCTGGTATGAATTTTAAGGGAAACCCCACAGCATTTTTTTTAAATGGCGTGGGGTCACCTCTAAAATCCATACCAGACCCCTTTTCAAGCAGGCAGCCCAGCAGTTAAGGAAGCGGGCGGGGGGGGGGGACGATTGAGCGGCCCCCCAAACCATACTGGGCCACATGTGGGGTGGGTGATTTGGGGCAGGGGGTCATGAGGTCTGTGGGCTAATCAGAATCTGGAAGCCCCCTTTAACCACTTCCCGACCAGCTCCCATATATATACGGCGGCAGGTTGGCTCACCTGCGTGAATTGTCCTATATGTACGGTGGCTCCTTTAAGAGCCATATCAGGTGTGTGCTATAGCAGGGACCCAATGCGCGTGTCCGTTGGGCACGATTACGGGCAGGAAAGCCAGAATGGGGATTTTTGTGTATAAAAACACAAATCCCTGTTCTGACAGGGGAGTAGAGACAGATCATGTGTTATTACAAAGTAGGAACAGCAATCTGGCTCCTCCTCCAGGCAGTCTCATTCCCTCACATTTAGAAACACACCTAGAGAATACACTTAACCCCTTGATCACCCCAAGTGTTAACTCCTTCCCTGCCAGTTACATTTATATAGTAATCAGTGTGTTTTTATAGCACTGGTCGCTGTATAATTGTCAGTGGTCCCTAAAAAGTGTCAAAAGTGTCCGATCTGTCCGCTGCAATGTCACAATCCCACTAAAAATCTCACATCACTAATAATGACTCTTATCTGAAATGAAAAATCCAATATTTCTATTCTCCGTTACGCACATGTTCTAGTGACAGTTGTTTTTTAAAAGAAGATTCCCCTTACTTCAAAGAGATTTTCTCTCACTTCCTGTTCAGGACAGTAAGTAAAATCTGCTGAATGAGACACAGACTGCAATAAATAAAAAAACAAATTTACCAGTGTTAACCATTTCATTAAAAAAAATGTTCAAAAAGCAGGGGTCGTCTTATACGCCGGGTCAGCTGCTCAGATGCCTGCTGGATGTGCGGTAATACTGTATGTAGCTTCGGCTACATAAAGTATATACCACTTAGCCAATCCCGGTGAGCGATGTATTCAAATGAATACAGAGTCTGCCTCGGATTGGAGTAACAACCTCTGCCAATCCGAGCAGGCTACATATAGTAGCCTGTTCGGATTGGCTTTGAGAGTTATAGAGGCGTGGGCTGATGATGTTACAGCCTCTGCCAATCCAAGTAGGCTTTATATTCATTAATAGAATACATCGCTCGCCGTTATTGGCTTCTGCTCCAGCAAGAATGAAGAAGAATATGGCTCCAGCTCCAGCAAGAATGAAGAAGAATATGGCTCCAGCTCCAGCAAGAATAAAGAAGGATATAGCTCCAGCTCCAGCAAGAATGAAGAAGGATATGGCTGCAGAAGGAATAAATATAAAGTGATGGAAGCGTCAAAAGGGGGTGTGACGGTAGTAAAACATATCCCCGTCATCCATTCCCTTCTTCTGGTTTAAAAGAAAATCACCCAATATTCCACGAGTAGGAATATCCCTGGAATCGCAGAATAATCCACACATGAGCCAAGGCTTAATGCTGGATGTAAACAGGACACACTTTATTGAAAGTACACAGCACACTTTTATACAGGATTTGGAACATCCCGCCCCCAACAACCGCTTTCTTATTGGTCCTTTTTAGAGTCTCGGCAGTTCTCCATCAGATCCACCTTGACCATGCAAATGAGGACTTGAAAATGACACAGCAGAGATTGGTCAGAAAGGGTTTGAATAGAAAGACTGCTCTGTGTATTCAGACAAAAGCCCCAGGGGGGCAATCAATGTACACAATAGCCAGCCACAGAACAATGGAACTGTCTGGAGAGTTGAGACAGGGCAGAAGACATTTACACCTGATAATCAAAAGGCTTTAGATAGGGTTATCACACAATGGACAATGAGTATCTCTTCTGAGTCTATTGACCTGGCTGGGGTTCAGAATAAAATCTCCTGTAATACATGAATTAGGATTTCACGTAGAAGCACTTCAGTATTTTATGGTCCATGACATTACTCCCCCTGGCAAATAGTTCAACATCCACAGTGGGACCCAAACGGGTCACTCGAGGATGTTGGGGAAGTAGTCTTAAGGTTCCAGGACTGTCTGCCAGGATAACCCATCCGCCTTCCTGCTTTGAGGCCCTGGCCCATAATCGGACAGCAAGAGGCTCGCATTCAGTCCTCTCCAAAAGCCCCTGTCCCGGCTAGGCCTGTCACACATCTCCCCTTTTGGCAGGGGACTAACCCAGTAGGAGACACCAGGTGGGTTGTCTCTGAATTTAGTCAGTAGTTCCAGTCCCCCAATGCCGGTATCCATACAGTACCCCAAATCACTTGCTCCAAACCCTGCCATCCTCTGCCTCTCTCGGGGAACACGTCTGCCGCTGGGGAGAGGCCTGGACTGGCCCTTCTCCCTGGAGTCCTTTCAGCCGCTGGAGAGATGACAGGGTGGCTGGGCTCAGTCCATCATGCTGTTGGGGATCTGGGACAACTGGCCACCATTTATGGGGTATACCAGTGGAGACTGACGTCCCATCCACTGGTGTGAGGTGAAAATCCTCCAGTGCTTGCAAAGCCGACATCCTCCTGTCCCAGTCCTGTACCATTTTCCGGGGTTGTGCCAGTGGAGACTGAAGTCCCATCCACTACCCCAGGAACCCCTTCTTCTGTTAGTGGGGAGCAGAGGCCCGGGGCACTCTGCTCTGTTGCCAGCTCTTCCGCTGGGTTGCTGTGAGTGGATACCACTGTCCCATCCACTACCACAGGGTCCCCCTCTTCCGTTAGTGGAGAGCAGAGGTCTGTGACCCTCTGTTCTGTTGCCAGCTCTTCCGCTAGGTTGCGGTGAGTGGAGACCACAGTCCCATCCACTCCCATCCACTACCACAGGGTCCCCCTCTTCTATTAGTAAGGGGTAGAGGCCCATGTCACTCTGCTCTGTGGCCAGTGATTCAGCTGGGGGTAAAAGCTTTACCACCTCAGCTTGTTGCTGAAGAGAGGGGCCAACCGCCCCGGCTCCCTGGAACTCCACACCATCCGCTTCGGCTTTAGGGATGGCAATCTCCATATTTTCCACTGCCGATTCGTCAGCCAGGATTTCACAGTTGTCATCTGACCTTTCCTCATAGTTGCAGGCAACGGGAGCCCCACCCTGCTGCTGAGCCGAGTCTAGCAGCTGTCTGTAGGCGATTTCCAAATCCCATTCTTGAATGGCCAGAAATTCCAAATCTTCCTGTAACCAGTGGCCTCCCGAGATATTAAATTTTTCCTCTCTGTGCTCCCATATGTCCTCCAAGCGCCACTCCCGATCATCCCCAAAGTTGGGATCCCTGGACATCCTCCAATACAACAATCCCAGGCCATCATAGTCATAGCTTTCTGTGGGGCTGTCATCCGTTGACCACGGGCACTCTTGGGCTACATACCACCAGAGGGCTCTGTAGCTCTCGTCTAGCCGCATCTCTGCCCGGATCAGCCTGCTTAACTCTGCTGTCCACTCCTGCTTCGGTTGTTCCCCCAACAACGGCATTCTTACTTCATACTGTGACCAGTACCTTACATGGATGGAGGGGAGAGCTTTTCCCTGGTGTCGCTGCTCGAGAGCTAGCGCTTCCTTCCAGAGTTGGCAGCGGATCGAATCAGACCATCCAAGCAGGACCTCTTCTGATTCTGGTCCTGTGTGCTGTATCTGCTTCTCTCGCAACCTCCTTCTGAATTCCTCTTCCATGGTTACTGGTATCTGTACCTCTCCTCGTCTTTCATTTGGTGCTGCTTCTTTAGGCGTTGTCACCAATCGTCGTATTTCTGCAATTCTCAGCTCATGTTGCCGCTCTCGTTCTTTCTCATCAAAAGCTTTAAAATCGCTAAACGGAATCTTCCTTGTGTCTGCTGTGCTGTTCTCACTGTTTGGAGAATGTGCCGCTGCTTGTTGGACTGCTGCCAGTTTTAACTGTAGCTCTACGTCTCTTATTTGTTTAGCCTCCTCCACTAACAGGGTCATCACTTTCAGCACCACATCCGCCGTTGGGTTCGGACCGAACCATGCTAGCTTCCCTCTTATTAGCTTGTTGGCTGGTGACTCCTCCTCCTGAATCACTGGTGTCTCCATCTCTTGTACTGCTGGCGTTGCTGCAACCAAGTTCTCCTGGTCTAGCTCCATTAATTCTGCTATGATGACACGCTCGGTTTTGTTGCTAGCAATCCTTCCACGAACTTCCAGTAGTTCTTTCAGTGTATTTCTTTTAAGCCGGGTGTACCAGCCTTCCATTCACTGTTCCCAGTGTCTGCTTGGAATCCTGGTGTAAAGGAAAGTAGAAGGGAAAATCCCACTGCTGCCAACCAGTTGTGACGGTAGTAGAACATATCACCGTCATCCATTCACTTCTTCTGGTTTAAAAGAAAATCACCCAATATTCCACGAGTAGGAATATCCCTGGAATCGCAGAATAATCCACACATGAGCCAAGGCTTAATGCTGGATGTAAACAGGACACACTTTATTGAAAGTACACAGCACACGTTTATACGGGATTTGGAACATCCCGCCCCCAACAACCGCTTTCTTATTGGTTATTTTTAGAGTCTCGGCAGTTCCCCATCAGGTCCACCTTGACCATGCAAATGAGGACTTGAAAATGACACAGCAGAGATTGGTCAGAAAGGGTTTGAATAGAAAGACTGCTCTGTGTATTCAGACAAAAGCCCCAGGGGGGCAATCAATGTACACAATAGCCAGCCACAGAACAATGGAACTGTCTGGAGAGTTGAGACAGGGCAGAAGACATTTACGCCTGATAATCAAAAGGCTTTTGATAGGGTTATCACACAATGGACAATTAGTATCTCTTCTGAGTCTATTGACCTGGCTGGGGTTCAGAATAAAATCTCCTGTAATACATGATACGATGAGTACATGCAAAAAATCTTTAAAAAAATTAAATTAGGTGTGCTGCCATGCAGCTTTACTGTCTAGCAGTTGTTATTACATGTTATGTTACTATATTATTTGGTATGATCCTTACCCCCCTGCTGTTTTGGCTAGTTTGGTTGTTCCCACCCTCCATTTCCTGCTCCAAACCCCATTTTGCTTAGTTGCTTTGAAAAGACTGCATAGTATGGGAGCTTGTAACTTCATTGGAAATTTAACTATGAAAAAGCCTCTATGTTCATATCCTTGTTACCTTGAAGCATAAAGAAGCATTGGAAAAACACCTCTGGAGTCTGTATTCATTGAGTAAGCTGTCTGTTTAAAGTCATCATTCAACTTGCTGCATACATCCTTACAGACTGGGTCTACAAGAAGCTTGTCACAGGTACAACAGATGCTGATACAGAACATTAGGGTGTCGTCTTATATGCCCGGTCGCCTTTTATACCAGCAAATACGGTACTTTAAAGGGAATATATATTGGCCGATCTTATTTAGCCAATCCCGGTGAGCGATGTATTCAAATGAATACAGAGTCTGCTCGGATTGGAGTAACAACCTCTGCCAATCTGAGCAGGCTACATATAGACGCCTGCTCAGATTGGCTTTGAGAGTCATAGAGGCGTGGGCTGATGATGATACAGCCTCTGCCAATCCAAGCAAGCTTTTTATTCATTAATAGAATACATCGCTCACCGTTATTGGCTCCAGCTCCAGCAAGAATGAAGAAGAATATGGCTCCAGCTCCAGCAAGAATGAAGAAGGATATGGCTACAGAAGGAATAAATATGAAGTGTTGGAAGCCTCGAAAGGGGGGTCATCTTATACCTAGAGTACAGGCAAAAAAATCGTAAAAAAAATTAAAATTAGGGTGTCGTCTTATACGCCTGGTCGCCTTATACACCGGCAAATACGGTACTTTAAAGGAAATCTATATTGGTTATTTATTTATAATTTTTTTCCCACTCATATATTTTTTCAGGCTAACCACATTTGCTTTGTTGGATTTTTTTTTTTTTTTTACAGAGCTCAAAATCTGAAAGTAATGAGAAATTCAACCAATGCCTTTGAGGACAGGACAATTAAATAAATCTCCCAGTGGGATACAAACAAAAATGTATATATATTTTTTTTATGGGTTTTAACTATCCATTTGTCTTTCCAAAATGAAAAAAAAAAGTTTCGGCTTTAGATATACATTATATTATGAAAAGTATTGAGACACCTGCCTTTACACGTACATGAACTTTAATGGCATCTCAGTCTTTATCTGTTGGGTTCAATATTGAGTTGGCCCACCCTTTGCAGCTATAACAGCTTCAACTCTTCTGGAAAGACTGTGCACAAGGTTTAGGAGCGTGTCTATGGGAATGTTTAACCCTTCTTCCAAAAGTGCATTTGTAAGGTCAGGCACTGATGTGGGGTGAGAAGGCCTAGCTCGCAGTCTTTGCTCTAGTTAATCCCAAATGTGTTCTATTGGGTTGTGGTTAGGACTCTACAAGCGAGTCAAGTTTCTCCACCCCAAACTCGCTCATCCGTGTCTTTATGGACCTTGATTTGTGCACTGATCCAAATCATTTGGTGGAGGGGGGGGTTATGGTGTGGGCTTGTTTTTCAGGGGTTGGGCTTGGCCCCTTAGGTCCAGTGAAGAGAATTTTTAAGGTGTCAGCATACAAAGACATTTTGGACAATTTCATGCTCCCAACTTTCGTGGTAACAGTTTGGGGATGGAACCTTCCTGTTTCAACATGACTACACGCCGGTGCACAAAGCAAAGTCTATAAAGACATGGATGAGCAAGGTTGGGATGGAGGAAATTGACTGGTCTGCCCTTGACCTACTAGAACACCTTTGGGATGAATTAGAGTAGAGACTGTGAGCCAGACCTTCTCATTCAATATCAGTGCCTTACCTCACAAATAAACTTCTGGGAGAACGGTCAAACATTCCCATAGACACACTCCTAAGCCTTGTGTACAGCCTTCCGAGAAGAGTTGAAGCTGTTATAGCTGCAAGGGGTGGGCCAATTCATAATTGAACCCTACAGACTAAGACTAGGATGCCATTAAAGTTCATGTGCGTGTAAAGGCAGGTTTCTCAATACTTTTTACTAGGGTTGTCCCGATACCGATACCAGTATTGGTATCAGAACCGATACTGAGCATTTGTGGGAGTACTTGTACTCCCGCAAATGCCCCCGATGCCAGATCCGATACTACCCCCCCCCCCCCGCTGCCGCATAATGCATACTGCAACGCCGACGCCGACGCCGCCTAGTTAATCAGCGCAGGGAACAGCACAGCTTTCATTTGAATAGCTGTGTGTTCCCCGCCGCGCCATATATAGACACTCCCCCTTGCTAGGGCACTTTGATAGACAGATCACCCGTCCCCAGGATTGGAGGGTGATCTGTCTATTAAAGTGCCCGAGCAAGGGGGAGTGTCTATACGTGGCGCGGCGGGGAACACACAGCTATTCATTTGAAAGCTGTGATGTTTCCCACGCTGATGAACTAGGCGGCGGCTGCGGCTTCATATACGGTATGGGGGAGACATGGCTGCATCTATGGGGGGACATGGCTGCATATGTGGGGGCACATGGCTGCATATGTGGGGGGACATGGCTGCATATGTGGGGGGACATGGCTACATCTATGGGGGGACATGGCTGCATCTGTGTGGGGACATGGCTGCATCTGTGGGGGGACATGGCTGCATATGTGGGGGGACATGGCTGCATATGTGGGGGACATGGCTGCATATGTGGGGGATATGGCTGCATCTGTGGGGGACATGGCTGCATCTGTGGGGGACATGGCTGCATTCGTGGGGGACATAACTGCATTTGGGGACACATTTAAAAAAAAGTATCGATATTCGGTATCGGCGAGTACTTGAAAAAAAGTATCGGTACTTGCACTCGGTCCTAAAAAATTTGTATCGGGACAACCCTACTTTTTACAATATAGTTTACTTTAAAATAGGAAAGAAATTACCATTGCTAATTTGGGATTTAGGTTGTAGGGTCAGAGGTTGTCACCCTGACCTTGGCTTTTCTATCTTGTTAGTCACTGACCTAGAGCAGCATTCAGCTAGAGAAGGGTGAAAAGTCAGAACTCTTAGGGCCATGGCACACCAAAATCAACATGCCAGAAAGACTATGACTCCCTCTCTGGTCACATGAGTAAGAAATTGCTCATTCACTGGCAAGGGACATTCTGTAGTGATTCTTTTGGGGAAGGAGTGATGTCTTCCTCATCTGCCCAGTGAGGGAATGATACATTAAAAACAGATGAATATTTTCTCGACAATTCTTATTCTTAGTGGTACCATCACTGGGGAGTTTTTACCTGCAACAGAATTGACAGGATAGTACGGGTCTTATTCTGCATGCTTGTTCCAGGTCAGCTACTTTCTAGTTGGTGGATCCAATATCTGGTTGTCATAATAATGGATTAAAAGCCAAGTTAGTAATAGTTTTCCTCTCTTTATTCTGTCCTTACAAGTTTCTCTCCAGCCTCGGTCCAAACCGAAATATGCATGGCTGAAATTATGCAGTTTGTTGTGAATAATAATAAACAGAAATGCAGATTCTCCTTATTATTTACCACAAAGACCAAAGGAACCCCTTTGCATTCTTGTTACAGCTTTGCACCGGCAAGAAAGCAGCCAAGAAAGGAATGACTAAGTAGTCTTGGGCCATCTGTCCTCTCGGGAAGATAGAAACGATTCCTGATTGAGTGACATCTGCTTGTCAAGCTGAGTCTGTTGGGAAATTCACTGCAGGATCATTGAAGCCTGGGTTTCCATACGTGCATCCAAATATCTTTTTACACCTTTGGAGAATCATTTTTCGTGCCTGGGCTGCTCAAGAAAATAATTACAGTGGTGCAATCCAAGGACTCCGCTCAAGAAACAAGAGAAATTACAATGATTTTATTTATATGGGTACTGTGAGCCATACCTAAAGAGAACCTTCTCAGTCATACAGATCTGGAAACTCCCAGAATCCTTTATTTCATGGTAAATGAGGTTCCCTAGTCCTGAAGTAAGCGAAGCTCAAAGCACATTTGTAAAGCACACAACTGTGCTTTATAAATGTGCTGGAGGATATTTTGTTTAAATCCAGTTAGGCATTACTGCTGCCTTATAAATAGTCCCCGAGGTGTACAGGGAAGCTGCCATATTGGAGCATTACATATGCAGACACTGCTTCTATATCAGCAGAGTTAATCATATCTTATTTCTCCTCTCAACATAAAAGGTCTTCCAGATAGTGCTGTAAAGATGAAAACGATGGGCCTCCTTGCCTGTCCGAGATATCTTACCCCAACAGTTGGCAATGGTAAAGACTATATGAGAAATTAGTACACTAATGGTTTTAAATATACGTGTCACTGGAAATATATATTTTTTTTTATCGTCCAAGTGAATGTACAGTAGATCTGTCACCAATTCCAAATATCTAAAGCTAAATGTGGCACAAACCCCACCCTTGAGGCTGATGCCTCGTACACACAATGTTTTTCGGGTTGTAAAAAATTACACATTTTTTTTATGTCATAAAAACAATCGTGTGTGGGCTCCAGAGCATTTTTCATGACATGGTCTAAACATTCACGTCGTTTTAACGTCATAAAAAATGGTCGTGTGTGGGCTTTAACGACGTGAAAAAAACACGCATGCTCAAAAGCAAGTTATGAGACAGGAGCGCTCGTTTTGGTAAAACTGGTGTTCGTAATGGAGATAGCACATTCATCACGCTGTAACAGACTGAAAAGCGTGAATCGACTCTCACTAAACTTTTACTAACACGAAATCAGCAAAAGCAGCCCAAAGGGTGGCGTCATCCAAATGGAAATTCCCCTTTATAGTGCCGTTGTACATCTTGTACATCACCACGCTTTGCTAGAGCATTTTTTTTCATGATCGTGTGTAGGCAATGCCGGCTTAACAATAATCGGGTTGAAAAAAACATTGTTTTTTTCTAGACCATTAAAAATGGTCGTGTGTAAGCGGCATGAGTCGTACTGTATTGTATGTAGCGCCCCCTTGCGTGTAACACGGGTATTGCGCTCAAAAAGAATAGTTAATTGAGAGAGTTATTTTTGCTCCTAATTGTGATTGTTGCATCTGTGACCTGTGTCGTTCTGGAAAGGTCCACTGGCTCGGACTGCATTCTGGGGTTGCGAGTCATCCTTGGCCGGCAGTGGGAGCTGGAGGGATTTCCGGCAGATTGACCTTTCCTCAGCAGCCAATTGGAGAGTTTCCCCTCCCACTGGGCATGCTGGGGAGGGGTATATCTGGGGCAAGGTCAGTTGTTCGGGGTTCCCTTTGGCGTCTCCTGCGAGGGGACCCAGAGTCAGGGTGCGGCATCCACCTTTAGGGTGTGCGCACCCGGGGGCACCGCTGGTGTGGCCCGCATGGCCAGTTCCAGACTATGCTGAGTCTCGATCTGAGACTAATCTGAAGAGATTCTGGTGGTTGACTGGGGTCCCGAGCGTCGCCAAGAGGATCCGGCACCCAAGTCAAGACAGGTACGCTTTGCTGTCACATGATGCAGGATGCGCAGAATCTCTCCTTCTTCATCAACCTGTCCTTTTTTCATCGAGTTGATGTGCATCCCTAGACAAGTGAGGGTAACTTCAACATGCCAATCCCATCATCAAACCAGCGGCCCTTTCGGGGGTGACGCTACACGTATAATTTTTTTCATGGAGTAATAATATATATTCACTGTGCTGTAACCCCCTTGTATTATAATATACCGAATTCTTCCGCATTCAGGAAAGGGATGTTGAACCTCCCCTAACCTTAGCAGCTCCTAAACGCTGCTAAAAGCCTATGTGTACATGGACACAGGCTTTTTGGAGTTATAGGAGCTTTGGTACAGAAAATGCCAAAAGCTCCTAGGCTCAAGTTTAGGAGCTGTCATGTACATGAAACCTTAGACAGGATAATTTGGTAGGTTGCAGGCTGATTGGTAAGCTGAGCTGGGAATTTTCTTTGGTTTTATTTGACATGGGTCACCCTTCCATGTGCTCCTCGCTGCAAAAGCCAGTTATAGGTGGGGGCAGTGGGCATTTATTTGTACTGTTGGTAAACACACAATTGCAAATGCAGACAGGAAAACATCTTCAGTAGACATTTTGGAGGTAGTCCATGACCAGGAGTGTTGCATTCACATACCTCCTAACTTTCAAACTTGAGAATGACGTACACTTGAGGGGGGTAGAAACCTACACAAAAAATGGGTGTGTCCAAACTTTACAGCAGGAGGGGCTTAAGGTCATGGGTAAATAAAACCTGTGTTTCAGGTATGTGCCGGAGGGTTGATTTGGGAGATAGAGGACTGCTAAAATGTGAGGTAGAATGGGGGACAAATATATACTGGGGGGGGGGTGCTTTGGGAAGGGGTGAGGACTTGTGATAGAAGGTGAGGCAGATGAGAGGATCAGATAAGTGCTGGGGGGCACTATGGAAAGGGAGTGGACCTGTGCTGGGTGGTCAGATACATATAGGGGGGTGCTTTGGGAGGGGCGCAGAATTGTGCTGGGGGGCATATATCTTCTGGGGGCACACATTTTTTTAAATCAATAAAACTAAACCGATTCTTGCCTCCATCCCGGGTGGAGGCAAGAATCGTCTTTTACGAACAGGAAATCAGCAAAAGCAGCCCAAAGGGTGGCGTCATCTGAATGGAACTTCCCCTTTATAGTGCGGTCGTACGCGTTGTTACCTCACCGCGCTTTGCCAGAGCATTTTTTTTTCACAATTGTGTATAAACAAGGGCGTTTTAAAGATTGGGTCGAAGAAAAAAAAAAATTCTAGACCATTAAAACATCATTTCCTGACGCATTCATGGCAGCACACACTGGGTTGTGACTCCGCCCCCACAACCTGACAGGATTGGTTAGCTATAAATTTGATTAGGAGACACCCGGCATCATTCTCTTTTTTTATCCTCACCTGAACAGGACATGGACGTACAGCTTGTCTCCTACCGCTATCGCCCCAGCAGGTTCAGCCTCTCCTGTTTGGAAGTCCCCCTGTACAGTCTCTAAAGGAGCTCTATGGGGGGAGCCCCGCTCTGGTGGTCTCAGGGGTTAAATCCCGGCAATACCTGGCTTTACACAAGCTCTAAATGAGCTTATATTTGGCATGGCTCCCCTTAGGTCCGGTGGCTATATATCTCCTAAGTATTTTTTTTTACATTACTTTCAAACCTTGGTTGTTTTTCCCCCTTGCTCTCACCTTTTTTTTAGTCAGCAGGCTTGCTGGGCTCTGCTGTCCCACGTCTCTCTGCTCCGCGGCGCCCCCCCTGGCCGCTCTGCGCATGCGCGCAGCGGAGCGATGAGGTCGGCAGTCTCTTCTGCCCTCACCCAAAATGGCGACGGGCCGCGCGCGGCGCTTCTGCGCATGCGCGATGACGTCATCAGCGCCGCGACAGCGGCGCCAGATTTAAATAGCTCTTTTTTCCTTTTTCCTCTCAAGGCTGCTGCTTTGCCCCAATTCTTCTGGAATTTTCGCTAGGTACTGAATCTCTTCCCCCTCTTAGGAACAGTTCTTTCCCTCACCTTTTCCTAACCCTTTTCCACCCTTTTGCCTCCTCCAGCTGCTGCTTCCCAAAACTGTGTCAGTACACTTCATGGAGCCACTGCCCTAGCAGACCACTGCCAACAAACGAGGTATGGAGGCCATCATAGGGGTAAGTACTGAAGAGAACAAAAAGAGAGCCGGCCACTAAGCACTGCTTTTTTTATTGCAGTCCCACCAGGCCCAGAGATGCGAGCCCACGGCGCAGGGAGAGATCCAGGCGTACATCAAGCAGGAGGTCCCGCAGAAGCCGATCAAGATCTTCCTCCCGCTACCATCGGTCTAGACATAGCCGATCACGGCGCAGCCGATCTCGCCACAGCAGGTCTCACCGGAGACGGTCCCCCTCATTGCACCGCGAACGCCACCATACCCGTCCTGCGGCTAATGCCTGCTGGGTGTGCGGTGCTATTGCGTTGCCAGGGAAATTAGCCTGTCGCACCGGACGCCAGGATAGCTAAAGACATTGCTCAAGAGCCGGTGCGAGAATCAAGCTGGACTTCGGTCCCTACGGCCAGTGACGATCCCACCCCTGGCACCTCCTCAGCTTTCGGCCCTTACGCCCAGCTAGCGGGGAACCTATCCGATCATGAAGACCATGAGATGAGATCGGGATTTGACTTCAGCCTAGTTGAACCCTTTGCACGCTCTGTTAAAGAGACCATAGGCTGGGAGGAACCCGTAGCAGAACCAAAGATTGGGAAGTATTTTCCTGAATTAAGGAAGGATCCCGAGCTGTTTCCCTTCATAGAGGAATTAGAGGATCTCATTAAAGATGAGTGGGAAAAACCTGATAAACGACCTGGTCTCTCTAATAAGCTCGCCAAGCTATACCCTCTAATGGAGTCTAAAGTTTCTTCCCTTATCAACCCTCCGGTTGTGGACTCGTCCCTGATGCGGCTCGCCCGGCATGTCACTCTACCAATAGAGGACGCAGTCTCGTTCCGAGACGTTCTTGACCGCAGGATGGACTTGGAGTTGAAGAAAGCCTACTCTTCAGCAGGTGGAGCATGTAGACCAGCTATTGCCACGGCTGCTGTTGCCAGAGCCATATCCACATGGGCGGTCAACGCAGAGAAGTCTCTCCTAGAGGGTACCGACCTGGAGGAAGTGATATCGTCTTTACAAGAGATCAGGCTAGCGGGAGACTTTGTGGCAGGAGCCTCAGTAGATGTCATCCGTTCCTCGGCTCGTTCCATGTTTGCTTCGGTAATGGCCCGCAGAGCCCTATGGCTGAAACCCTGGGTCGCCGACGCGACCTCTAAAACCAATTGGTGTAAAATACCATATGATGGCATAAACCTGTTCGGCGCAAAATTAGACTCGGCGATCTCCAAAGTTACGGGAGGAAAGTCAGGGCTTATCCCCTCTGACAGGAGGCCTAAGCCCCAGAGGGGACCTACCTTCAGGCATAATCTGCCTGATAGATACAGAGAAGCCAGAGCCTATCGTCCAGGCAGGGAATTCAGAAGAGATAGGAGAACTACTCGCCCTCCTTTGCTCGGTCTCAGAAGACCAAGGCCATTTCCACAGGGGATCAGCAAAAGTCCTTTTGAAAGCTTGCCTGCCCACCCAGCTCAGGTGGGCGCCAGGCTCAAGAAATTCGCGCAAGTTTGGTCAGAGCACATAGAAGACCCATGGGCCCTTTCCACGATCAAACTAGGCCACAGATGGAATTTCATGGGGGCATTACCTCACAGGGTCTTCCAACCCACCAAAATTCCTTCCTCCCTGCACAAGCGAAAACTTCTCATTCAATATATCTCAGATCTAATCCAAAAGGAAGCAGTCGTGGAAGTTCCTTCTCACCAAAGGGGCAGGGGGTTTTATTCCCCTCTATTTTTGGTGCGAAAAAAAATCAGGGGATCTTCGCCCCGTATTGGACCTCAAACGCCTCAACCAAAAAATCCAGATAGAGGCTTTCAAGATGGAGAGTCTCCAGTCTATCCTTCTAGCAGTGAACCTGGGAGATTGGATGCTGTCTGTCGACCTGTCGGATGCTTACCTTCACGTGCCAATCCACCCAGCCTTTCAGAAATACCTGCGCTTTTCCATCAGCCAGCACCATTTTCAGTTCCGATGCCTACCCTTCGGCATCTCTTCGGCACCCAGGACGTTCACCAAGGTCCTCCTCCCGCTCATAGCACTCCTCAGGAAGAGGGGCTTGCGGGTTCATCATTATTTGGACGACATACTGCTCCTAGCAGCAAATCGAGAGACTCTCCTCCTCCAGCGGAAGATCCTAATCACAACCCTTCAGAACTTCGGGTGGTTAATCAATTGGCAGAAGAGCAGCCTCCAACCTTTACAATTGATGACATTCCTCGGAGCAGAGATGGACACGAAACAGAACAGGGTGCAACTGCCCCTAGAAAAGATGCAACCCCTAGCTCGGAAGGTACGAAATCTACTATCCTCCAGATCCCCGTCAGCCAGAACCTGCCTCAGCATGCTGGGCTCTATGTCTTCAACCATACCCATGATCCAGTGGTCTCAGTGGCAAATGAGACCCTTACAAAACACCCTTCTCAGACAATGGGACGGAGCCTCAATGCACCAACCCATCAATATCCCCAGCCAGGTGCGTCTCAGTCTTCTTTGGTGGACTCAACCTTCCAATCTCAGGAGATTCAGGCCTATAGCTCCCCCGAGTCCGGAGGTCGTGACGTCAGATGCCAGCGAGAAGGGCTGGGGAGCTCACTACCAGGATCAGACGGCCCAGGGACAGTGGCACTTTTCTGCTCGGGGAGTGGTCTCAAATATTCTGGAGCTTCGGGCAGCGTTCCAAGCCCTCTTAGCATTTGCGCCTCTTCTGCAAGGGAAGTCTGTCCTAATCCGGATGGACAACAGGGTGGCGGTGGCCTATATCCAGAGGCAAGGCGGTACCCGAAGCCGCACATTATTGGAGGAGGTTCTCCCCATAATGCAGTGGGCCCAGGCACATCTATCGGATCTGCGGGCGGTTTACGTTCCAGCGGCTCAGAATACGCTAGCCGACTTTCTAAGCAGGGAACTTTGGTCAAACAACGAGTGGTCCTTGAACCTCCGGGAGTTCTCTATTCTGACGGAGGCCTGGGGGGTCCCAGAAATCGACCTAGCAGCAACACCGGCCAATACCAAGTGCTCAAGATTTCTATCCAGAGTGCCATTTCCGACAGCGGAAGGGATAGATTGCCTTCTCCATCCATGGGACTTCAACCTGGGGTACGTCTTTCCCCCGACCCCCCCCCTGATAGCGAGATTCCTATGTCGACTCCGGAGATCATCAGCGACAGTAATTGCGGTAATACCGTTTTGGCCAAGGAGGCCGTGGTTCACAACTCTCTTACAACTCAATACCCGACCTCCAATCCATCTTCCAGCATCACCAGACCTCCTACACCAAGGTCGGTTCCTCCATCCAGCCCCCGACAGGCTCCACTTGACAGCCTGGAGGTTGAGAGGGCTAGATTAAGGGAACAAGGATGCTCCCAGGCAGTCATAGCAACCTTGATGCAAGCCAGGAAGGTTTCCACTAACACCGTTTATACCAGAATTTGGGAAAAGTTCTCCCACTTGGCACAACTTAAAGGTTGGAATCCTATCTCGCCAGAACCTTACCAGGTCCTGGAGTTCCTACAAACGGGAGTCGACAAGGGTCTAAGCTCTAGCACCCTAAAGGTACAGATCTCCGCTCTGTCTGCAAAGACTGGCACCAGATGGGCCCTGCACCCTTTAATCACCCAGTTCGTGCAAGCCTGTGTAAAGATCAGGCCCCCGAGAAGACCATCCTTTCCGGCCTGGGACCTTTCACTGGTTCTGGAGGCACTATCCAATCCTCCTTTTTTTCCACTCAGCTCAATCTCCTTATGGGACCTGACCCTAAAGCTGTCCTTCCTCATTGCTGTAGCTTCAGCTAGGAGAGTGTCTGAGCTGCAGGCTCTCATGACTAAAGAACCATATTTACTTTTCCTGCCCGACAGGGTGGTGTTGAGGCCTTCTGATCGTTTCCTCCCTAAAGTTACCTCGGCCTTCCACTATGGTCAGGACATCATCTTGCCATGCCTTACTAACGAAGTTGGTGAGCCTCACGCTTTGGACATTAAGTCTACACTTTCCAGCTACCTGTCGGCCACCGTCCACCTTCGGTCAACGGACACCCTCTTGATTATACCTCACGGAGCCAGGCGGGGTCAGGCAGCCACTTCCCGGACTATCGCCTCTTGGCTAGTCAAGACTATAGGAAGGGCATACTCTACTCAACAGCGGGAGATTCCGGAAGGCATCAGAGCGCATTCAACCAGGGCACTGGGACGACATCTTGGGCAGCATATTGCGGGGTCTCGTCAGAAACCATCTGCAAGGCAGCAACTTGGTCTTCCAGGCATACCTTCATCTCCCACTACAGAGTGGACGCAGCTCTTCTGGCTACAGCTGAGTTTGGCAGATCTATCTTCAGGGCCAATTCTTCTGCTCTCTAAGAAATAAATACTTTGCATTGAACCCTCCCGACTGGCGAGTTATTTCCCAGTGTGTGCTGCCACGAATGCGTCAGGAAAATGGAAAATTGTATACTCACCTTTCCGTAATTTTCCTTTCCTGACGCATCTTCATGGCAGCACACAACTGCCCACCCTGTTGTTCAATGATGATATTTACGGAGAATGATGCCGGGTGTCTCCTAATCAAATTTATAGCTAACCAATCCTGTCAGGTTGTGGGGGCGGAGTCACAACCCAGTGTGTGCTGCCATGAAGATGCGTCAGGAAAGGAAAATTACGGAAAGGTGAGTATACAATTTTCCATTTTTTTACTACCCAAAAAACGGTCGTGTGTACGGGCATTAGACGAAAATGGCTTATTAATAAAAAAAAAACTTATTGTAGTGGGTATTTTTTTTACTTTATTAAGCATTTTTTGTATTCCCGTTTTTTCTCCCTCTTTAGTATTTTTGTACTGTTGTTTTTTATATTTTTTTTATATTTTTTAAGCTATCGAGGGGCCATTTTCTGACAAAACAACAGGTCCAAGATAGTTGATAGTTGAAAGGAACCTCTGTAATCATCAAGAGCATTTTAAAGCCAATTAAACCCTTTCAAACCACTGCTAAATAAAAAAATAAATGGCCTCTTTCCTTGACCCCAATGTATATTGCCAAAATGCTGACATTTCACTGAAATCTTTCAAGATAAAATCTGTCACGTTCACTCATCCCTAATGAAAAACCCATAAAATCTGTTTTTTTTTTCATTTATTTTTTGAATGGTTTAAAATCATGTTTTAAAAAATAATAAAATCCCACCCTTCTGTTTTTCAATGATCTCTTCTTGGAAGATCCGGAGCCATGTGATTTCTTTAACACAAACAAGATCAAGAGAAATATCTGCCGGGCTGGGACAAAACATCAAAGCAACACCCCAGTGATTTTTAATTTGTAGAGACATAATGTAACCTGTCTGAAAGATCTCTTTGGAATTATTTTGTTAGGCACAATATTTCCTTTAGGGTAAACAATTAGTTGTCTAATTAATTTTCAAATTCATTACTTCTTTCTGTCCTGGGGAGCGGTGTTGTGGTTCATTTGTCACCGGCTAATCCCAAAGCCACTGTGTTAGTGATTAGTATACAATCTTTTCTTAAGACTAAGTGATATGTTACAACATTTATCAAAACTACATTTTACAGCTTTTTTTGATATGTCAGTATGTTTTAAAATGTAGCAGAATTAAAGCTACAATCTCTTTAAAGTTGAACTCCAAACATATACAAAAGATGTAAATTAATGTGCAGTCATGGGCAAAAATATTGGCACCCCTGCTTTTTTTGTCAGATATTGCACCACTTCACACTTAATTCTAATTGTTAATTGTTTATTTTAAATTAATTACAAATGTTCTCATTGTTATTCCTTTTATTTGTATGGGGGTGATCAGGGCTTTTTTTTCTCAAACAATATGTGCTGGAACTCAACTACGACCCCCCTAAACCCCTCCATCAAATTACATCAAATAGTGGGTGTGGTCAGCCAAATTTCATGAACAGTAGGAGGGTCTTAGAGGGCCATTAAATACCAGGATTGCATTACATACAGACAGGGCAGCCATCAGAAATGTTGGGGCCTCTTACACATCTTTATGCATGGGCCCCCTGGAGCAGAGAACTGGTGGGGGGGAGGGGGGCTGGGGGTTTGCTGCCGAAAATTTGATAGTGTCATCTCACCTATTCTTCTATCTCCTGCCTGTGAGTGAAAGTATCATCTGTCATCTGTCTGCTCTTCTATCCTCACTCCTGCCACGACCTGAGAACCAGGGGGAGGGAGGTGCTCACTCATAAAGATTCATGAAGATTCAGCCTTTTGCCCAATGTCAGACGTGTCGAGCCTATTCGTTCATGGCTGTATCGCCCACCTTGGCCCCGAAGGAGTATCGGGCAAATCTCCTTACGACTTCTCTCACCGCGAAGGTGGAACCTGTGTGGCCCGAGCCGTCACCGTCGGTGTTGGTGGTGGATCCGGGAGTCAGAGACCCCGAGGTGATCTCCATATCATCCACACTGACCTTGCCGTCGGCGGCCTCGCCGCCTTCCTCGCTGGAGGCAAATCCCGGGGATGTTGCGGAATTGGAAAGTGTTTTATCAAGTGTGTTAAGTTCATCGGATGTGAAAAACCCTCAAAGCGAACCCGCTTCGGAGACGACAGAATCTTCCTCTACACACTGTGACGGTGACGCGTGTGAATTGACGCTGTCTGCTGCTGAGTTGCGCTGTGTGCTTATCCAGGCCTGACATCAAGAATCTCTATCTCTTATTTATCAACCTGTCCTTCATCAAGTTGATGTTTGGCTATGTTGGCCTGGAGTTAAAGCATGAGAAAATCTTTATTGCCTGTCTGGACATTCAAGATATTGCAAAGTGTTCTGGTGCATCCCTAGACTAAGCAAGGGTAACTTCAATTTGCCGGTCCCATCATCAATCCAGCGGCTCCTTTGGGGTGAGCGCTACAACTATATCTGGTCTCCCACAGTACAAAGAACATGGAAATGCAATTACTTTAGTAAATATAAACTGCTAAATACCTTTTCTCATCAGCAGGATATAGCAGTCTTGTGACTTATATTAATGTCTGGTTAAAGCTTGTAGGAGGAGATTTCATTCTCCTTGGAATGTCCTATGAAGCTGCATGACCCCTGGCTTTTTGTCTGGACAGTGCTGATTGGCCCTGTGCTGATCACATGCACTTTCTCAAGAAAACAGAAAAACCCTCCAGCAATACACACCAAACTGAGCATGTGCAGAGTGGACACCACAGGCTATGTCTTATCAGGAGATGGATTGGGTGCTGTGGACAAATGGGGAGGATCAGTGGAGACAGTATCAAACAGCCTTTTTACAAAATGGATTAACCACTTAGGTGCCACAATGAGTATAACAAGCATGCTTTACTGCATATACAGACTGATTTTACTGTTGTGGGTTTAGTAATATTTTAAAATAGAGAGTCACGACTACTGATTATCCATTCCCAATTACCTGGAAATTGCAGCAATTACTTTGTGTACATGAAAAAATCAAATCTACACACAAGAGCTGACCTTATATGTTTGAAAAACGAGCAAATTGAAAAAAAATATGTTCTTTTGCTTCAAACTCTGGCAGCACCCTATCATAACAAATATGCCAGTAAGCCTGCGAGCATCATATCAATCAAACAGCCTCCCATTATGTTGCCCTTTCCCTGAAAGGATCAATAAAACATTTGCATATTTCTCTATCAATATTTAATGGAATGCAGCAGGATGCTTTTGATGAGACTCAAGTCCGTCTGCGAGGTTCCTCTAGCCTGACAGAGGCTGGGAGCACAGTGGGAGCTCAGGTGCGAGGGTCACGACGTAGGGATTGTCCTGGTCACAGGATCTGCCTGCCTGTAGACAGCAAAGAGAGCTTGGGGAGCAAAGTGATGAATTTTAACGATTTGGGAAGACAAATGAGCCTTGGCTTTACCGCAATTAGTCGGCTGTGGGAGACGTGTTGGGTGTAAATGAGGGATATGATCTGCTGTTGACTCCCAGTGTGGTTGGAGGCCCTTGTTGTAGAGATCATAATGAGGAATTTGGATGACACTGCAGACAGGTTGACAGAACAATTAGGGGGGCAAGTGCTGTTGATTCAACATTCAGCATCTTATCAATAACATATTGTGATAGGAGAGAGCAACCCTGCTGATTATCTGTGCCTCTCCGCATACTAAAGAGAGAGTGGAGTTTTAACTCTTGAAGTCCATACACTTCTATTAGCCAGATGCTGCTTTGCTTTATTTTACTTTAGTTAGTTTTGACAAACAGAATTACAGATTTCAGCAGAGGATATAAAATAGGGTAACCAGACATCCCCGGTTTCCGGGGACAGTCCCCAGATTCAGGACACTGCCTCTGAACCAAGTCTGTCCCTGGTTTTGTCCCCGGATTGGATATGAACATGAAAGACAGTGAGTGCAGAATAAAAATAAAAAAAACAGGCTGTGAGGCCGGTGGCGGCGGCGATGGACACAGAGTTGCTGATTGCATCCATTACTAGTAAAAAAAAATATGTCCCCAAAGTTCATTTTAAAAATCTGGTCACCAGGGGCGTTGCTAGGTGGCAAAAAGACCAGGGGCTTCAGCCCGAAGTCCAAGGCCGGGAACGGGGGGGGGGTTTGTATGTGATGCAGGCTTTTTTTTTGGCTAGCACGTGACCTACCTGACCTACATACACTGATGGTAGTGGCCTACATACACTGACCTGCCAGACATACACTGACCTACATACACTGGTTGTAGTGGCCTACATACACTGACCTACCACACATAAACTGACCTACATACACTGATGGTAGTAATCTACATACACTGACCTACATACATTGACCTACATACACTGACAGTAGTGGCCTACATACACTGACCTACCACACATACACTTACACTGATGGTAGTGGCCTACATACACTGACCTACCAGACAAAGACATACACTGACCTACATACACTGACGGTAGTAATCTACATACACTGACCTACCTGACATACACTGACCTACATACACTGACCTACATACACTGACCTACCTACACTGACCTACCTACACTGACCTACATACACTGACCTACCTGCACTAACGGTAGTTATCTACATACACTGACCTACCTACATACACTGCCCTACCTACACTGACCTACCTGACATACACTGACCTACTTACACTGACCTACCTGACATACTTTGTTGATACAAGTAAGAAATGTGAATAAATATATACTGTACATAGTCCAAAAAAAAAGGACATGGATACATATCATATCACATAAATGCACATTCTATATAAAGTGCAAAGTGCAAAAAATGAAGTTAACTACTAAAGTTCAAGTATATAGAGGAACATTTCCACTTAGTAAATCCTAATAGTGTTCATCCAAATCACTGTGGATAGCAGCCACGAGTGTCCATATGAGCAGGGCTGGATTTGCTCTCCCTGCCAATCCAAGGCCAGGTTCCGCAATGCACCCCCTACACGCCAACCAAACCCCCCCCCAAATCAACGGAGAATGGCAACCCGATGACAGGGGGTGGTGTGGAGAGAGGGGGCGGTGCCAGGGTGCCCCTAATGGATGGGACGCCACCGGCTGATTGGCTACCATGTCCGGCTGCACCAGATTTTGCACTCCCCAGTGTTAGTAAAACAAACCATTAGTGCTCTGGATTGAGACAAGTACATACTATAGAGGGATATGCTTTGTTTATATTTCATATCTGAGGTTTACAACCACATTAATTGAGGTGGTAACTGAATTTTTTTCACCTGGTGATCATGAGAATAACACATGTCCTGTGCCTGTGTGTCCTCTGTATTTTCCCCATGTGGCTTCGTACATTCAGCCCACTATATCAATGGAGGGAGCCTTGGTTGACCCCAAGGTTTGACTTCAGACATGTCTGTTTTTGTTCCTGTTCATCAAAAAAATATCTGATGCTAAATCCCTTTTGTGTGCTGGGGATCTCGTTATACAACAGGAAGCTTGGAAGAAAAAAAAAGTAGGGCCAGACACTGAGATTTGCATATAACTTCAGCTTCCCATATATAAAGTACATTTTGGTTCACAATCTCGTGACATTAAAATGATTTTGAATAAGCTTTTAAAATCACACTTTTTCGGTAACGTTATCTGCTTTCCCATTTTATCATCCCCAGAGATAGGCTCATGTCTGAGAAAATATAAAATTACTTTGAACACTTTTTATTGCTTTAAAGTGTTAGTAAATGGTTCTTTCTCCATGTTTTGTTATCTGCGTAAAAGCTGCAATAGCTATTAGTGAATGTATCTCAGGTAATTTAATGATATGCAAAAAAAAATTTTTTTTTTAAAAAACAAACAAAAAAATGTTCTTTAAGTCCTTAGTGTTAAAAAAGTTAAAAAAAAATATTTTTTTTTTGTCTGTTCATCAGGCAGACAGATAAATTACTGTTTCTGAAGTTATTGTTCTAAGTAAAGCTTCTGATGCATTAGATTTCTGATTAATATTCAAATTACATTTTTGGCAGAATTGTTGGGAAGTTAAGATAAGACAAAACGATTAGGTGAAAAGAAGAGAACATTTCCTATTGTTAATATAATTAACTCATATTTTCTCATTGTAATTCCTTTATTTAACCTCTTGTTATCTATAGTGGTCACAAGTTCTAGAAGGCTTGTATTAGAAGTGGTTCTGGGGTACAGTTGGGAATGCTGATTAGCCGGCTTGATTCTGATCTGACTATTTTTGAAAGGCACAATAAAGCTAAAGGCTTCCTACCTATGACACTTTTTGCTCTATAAACAAAAATAGAGCGACAATTTTGAAAAATAAATAAATATTTTCTTTTTTGCTATAATAAACATCCCCATATATATATATATATATATATATATATATATATATATACAGTATATATATATATATATATATATATATATATATATATATATATAAAATTTCCTCAGTTTAGGCCAATATGTATTCTTCGACATATTCTTGGTAAAAAAAAAAATTGCAATAAGCCTTTGATTGGTTTGCGCAAAAGGTATAGCTTCTGCAAAATAGGGGATAGTTTAATGGCATTTTTATTAATATATTTTTTTACTAGTAATGGCGGCGATCAGTGATTTTTATCGTGACTGCGACATTATGGCACTTTTGACACATTTTTGGGACCATTGTCATTTTTACAGCGATCAGTGCTACAAAAATGCACTGTGTCTGTGAAAATGACACGGGCAGTGAATGGGTTAACCACTAGGTGGCGCTGTAGGGGTTAAGTGTGCCCTAGTGAGTGTTTCTTACTGAAGAGGGGATGGACTGTGTGTGATATGACACTGATCTCCGCTCCGATTACACGGAGCAGAGATCAGTGTCATTGGGCCGGATTCACGTAGAGCGACGCATCTTTGTGCGGGCGTAGCGTATCTACTTTACGCTACGCCGGCGGAACGTTGAGAGGCAAGCATGCTATTCACAAAGAATATGCGCTCAATGTTGCGCCGGCATAGCGTATAGTTGTCGGCGTAAGCCGACGTAAGTCAAAGTAGGTGGCTGGAAGTGGGCGTGATATATTCTAATGAAGCGTGACCCCATGCAAATGATGGGCTGATCTTCAAAAAATGAACTGCGCATGTGTCGTCTCTTGGATGCATCCCAGTGCGCATGCTCACAGTTACATCAAAATAGCTGCCTAAGATACGTCAATACACTGCCTACGACGTGAAAGTAACCTATGCACAGCCCTATTCACGTAGTACTACGTAAATGACGTAACATACGAAGGCTGTTCCCTGGTCCATACCTTTGAATGGGTTGCGCCTCCTATAGGGGGAATAACTTTACGCCGGACGTAAGCCTTAAGCAAATTGCGTATCTTTTCCGCCTGGCGCATCTACGTTCGTGAATCGTCGTATCGTACTTATTTGCATATTTAACATGGGAACGCCGAATGCGTCCAGCGTAACTATGCGCCCACGATACGTCGGTGTAGGCAAGTTACGTTGGGCGGCTAAAGCCTTGCTTTTCGACGTATCTAGCTTTGTTAATCGGCGCAGAGATGCGACGGTGCACATTTGTACTTACGACGGCGTATCTTTAGATACTTCGGTGTAAGTCTGTCGTGAATCCGTGCCTATGTCACTAGGCAGAAGCGGAGCCTGTTTACATTAGCATCTCCCTGCTCTATCTCTCCGTGAGATGATCGTGGGTATCCCTGCGGCAATAGAGACCGCAGGATGGCGCGTCCGCGCGTGCACAATGGCGCTTCCTTAAAGGGGACGTATATATACATTTTTGTATAGATATAAAGAACATTATAAATACTTTTTTTCCCCTTTTTATTAGTGATCACATTCCCTCTGTTTTCAGCTGCATAAGAGCCGGGGGAGGAGAAGCATTAGCACACAGAGCTTCCCAGTAAATGGCTGTGCAGCGGTGGCGTTTTAGGACAAGTTTGATGATTAGAGGAGAGCACCAACACAAAGTGGCACATAATTGTGAAGTGGAAGGAAAACAATAAATGGTTTTCAATTTTTTTTTACAAATAAATATCTGAAAAGTGTTGTGTGCATTTAAATTCAGCCCCCTTTACTCCAAAACGAAAATCTAGCGGAACCAATAGCCTTCAGAAGTCGCCTAATTAGTAAATAGAGTACACCTGTGTATAATTTAATCTCGGTCTAAATACAGCTGTTCTGTGAAACCCTCAGAGTTTTGTTAGAGAACCATAGTGAACAATCATCATGAAGGCCAAGGGACACACCAGACAGGTCAGGGATGAAGTTGGGGAGAAGTTTAAAGCAGAGTTAGGTTATAATAAAATATTCCAAGCTTTGAACATTTTACGGAGCACTATTCAATCCATCATCCGAAAATGGAAAGAGTATGACACAACTGCAAACCTACCAAGACATGACCGTCTACCTAAACTGACAGGCCAGGCAAGGAGAGCATTCATCAGAGAATGGTAACTCTGGAGGAGCTGCAAAGATCCACAGCTCAGGGGGGAGAATCTGTCCACAGGACAACTATTAGTCATGCACTCCACCAATCTGACCGTTATGGAAGAGTGGCAAGAAGAAAGATATTACTGAAAGAAAGCCATAAGAAGTCCCGATTTCAGTTTGCGAGAAGCCATGTGGGGAACACAGCAAACAGGAACAGGATACTATGTCTTACAAGTACATGGTACAGCAGGCACATATCTGGAATATGAAGTGGTGGGGTAACAAACACTTTAAACCTGCTCCCTTACTCATTCTAACTCCTATACTAACTTCCCTGTGAAGGAAATCTGTATATACTTACCAAATCTAAGGGCATCTGGTCCAGTCATCTGATCTCCCCAGTGGTCGGCTTCAGTGTAGAAGAGAGAACAGTGACAATGGTTGCAGATCTAGAGCGGTGACTCCACCCATAGGCCTACTATGAGACATCCGTTGTCTGCTGTCCCTCCTCTCCCCTGAAGGCGGCACTGGGAGCCGATCTTGAGACCGGACAAGGGCGTCCTTAGTTTAGATGAGAATAAGCATCTATCCTTTACCGCAGTGATTCTCAACTGTGTGCCGTGAGATCGCAGGTGTGCCGTGGGAATTTTGAAAAATATATACCCAGCCGACAACTCCCTGCCAGTGGGCTGGACCTGAGTTTAAGTAGGAGGCCTGCCCCCTGCCAATCCTAGTTGTGGATTGGTCAGGGCTCCTCATATGTACTCCCTGTCACTCCAATTTCCAGCCCTGTCCCTCTTCCAGAACATTCTCCCTGGAGGCAGGGGAGGTGCCCAAGAACTGACGGACAGGTGGTCACACCCACTGCTACACTAACCACTCCCTGCGCTGGAAACTACACAGGATGCAATCACAACGAGCAACGTCATCGGAAGGGCCCGCCCCGTTGTTATGGCAACCTAGCCCTCCACGCTGCCTACTGGCTACTGGCTTCTGCGAAATAATGACACATGTCTCCCAGGAGCATTAGCGAGCAGAGGCACCGAGGGAAAATCCGCAAAGCGCTGCGGTGAGAAAGGGGAAGATTAGAAGGGACCACATAACAACAAGCATTAACAACTTAAGGACCGCCTCCTGCACATTTACGTCGGCAGAACGCGCGCAACCTGGTCCGAAGCTCTGTGACCGCGCCTGCGGGACCCGCGGACCCGATCGCCGCCGGTGTTCCTCGATCAGTCACATGAGCTGTAGACACACCTTCCCCATTCTTCACTGACACTGATCGTCTGTTCCCTGATATATGGAACGACGATCAGTGATGTCATGCCTACAGCCACACCCCCCGACAGTAAGAATCACTCCCTTAGGGCACACTTAACCCCTTAGCGCTACCTAGGTCCTAAACCTGCATAATGGTCCGGGTCTTAAGTGGTTAAAAGGCAAGTAAAAAAAATGTTTTTGTCCAAATGTCATTAGTTAGGTTATTTGCTGTACAGTAATGTCAACTTATTTTTATGGGTGGAACTCCACTTTAAACAGTATAAACATAATATGGAAACCTTGACTATACTCATAGCAAGTAACTTGCCTGGTTTACACTTACAAAAGTCAACACAGCATGACAAATGATCAGCCTCTGATATTTACAGACAGTTGTAAAAATCACAGATTTTTACAAACTATCCTTTAATTTACTGACGGTTGGCAACCCTGATCATTTGTGTATTACATGATTACTCTCAGCAACCATGTCGTTTTTTCATCGACTAAAAAAAAAAAAAGAGAGAGAGAAAAAAAACAAAGTGCCATTAAAATATTATTTGTAATCCATAATGCCTTTTATGTATTTTTTTTATGTGTAGGTTTATGTTATTTTTAGTACTCTTATTGATCCCTTTTTGTCGCTGTGTTTTTCATCTTCCTAAGCCAAGGACATTAAGATTCCTTTAGGTTGAACCTTCTACTATAGGCGTACCCTTATTTTGGTTTGACAGCTAGAGGCGATGAGGGGGGGGGGGGTGACACAGCCCTCACAGCCACTTCACACCTCTGGGAGAGAAATAAAAGCTTTCTTGGAAAATCTTATGGGTTTGTATTGCCCCTCAGTCTAAATTATTTCTCTGTACTCCGCAGTCTATCCTCAACCTCTGTCTGGTGTCCCACTGGCTTATTTAATGAACAGTCATTGGTTTAGTGGGAAAAAATCCATACTGGAGCTTGCAAATCTGTCTTTCTTTGCTAAAATAAGGACAAACATGTACCAGCTCGGCGTGGCTTCTGAATCAGAACAAAAGCCAAGAAGAGGACGGCCAGATAATTTACTCTGGCTGTGTTCTGAGTCGGGATAGAGGAAGTTGCTTTTAGGATCTTAGACATTTTAGGGAAATATATAAAATAGGGTTACCATTGGTCAATTGCAAGGATAAACTGCTAGTGAAGATTTTTTTTACAGCCCCACTACACCCCCATCACATTTTTTTATTTAATTGCTGTTATTGTTTCTTCATTTATTTTTTTTTTTTTTAAACTCACCTTTTTGGACACATGATGTTTGGAGCCACCTTCTTTTCACTTCTTCTCCAGTGCTGGGCAATTCTTAGCAATGTGAAAAGCAGTGCTGATGATGTCAGCATTGTTTCCCGTACAATTCTATGTCAATGAAAGTACTTCAATGACATTCCTCAGGGGCGGTCCCATGATACTCTGCACTGATAGAAGGAGGGTTGGATGGTGATGGTTGTCATTCAGTCTTGGTAAATTTTTCCTTTGCATATGGCTCTGATATGACTGTCCTGATATGAAGAACTCTAACCAGCTGTACTAAGAAGGAAGAACGAGGGTATATAGATAGCTGTTGCTAAGTTCTGAAAAGACTAATAGCATTGTCTGATCTTACTTAAAGGGGTTGTAAAGGTAAAAAATGTTTTCCCTAAATAGCTTTCTTTACCTTAGTGCAGTCCTCCTTCACTTACCTCATCCTTCCATTTTGCTTTTAAATGTCCTTATTTCTTCTGAGAGATCCTCACTTTCTGTTCTTCTGTCTGTAACTCCACACAGTAAGGCCTTGTACACACGAGGGAATGTATCCGGTCGGAAACATCCGACGGATATTTCCCAGCGGATAAGTCAAATTTGTCCGTTGGTCTGATGAGCGTACACACCATCGGACCGAAATCCCAGCGGACCAGAACGCGGGCACGTAAACCACGTACGACGTCACTATAAAGGGGAATGACGAAGCCATCGGCGCCGCCCTCTGTTCCGCTTTTGCTAGTTCCGTGTTAGCGAAGGTTTGGTTAGAGCTGATTCGTGCTTTTCAGTCTCCGCGCTTAACAGGTTGTATTTTCAGGTTCAGTGTGTGCTTGTGGGCTCGTATTTGTCATTCAGTGTCGCCGTACGCGGCGTTTCTGCTTTGCAGTGCCGTCCTGTACGGTCGTATCTGTTTGACGTGCGATCTTTGCAGGTCTTGCTGGATTTGGGGGTGCTTTCTGTTTGAGTGTGTTCTTGACTGACCAGCCGGCCGGTTTGAAGCCATGATGCAGCAGCAGCGCAACTTTTCACGAGTTTGTGCTGTTTATGGGTTTTGTTCTGGAGTCTGTGTGCATTCCAGTGATTTGGACAGGAACAGTAGGAGGAGGAGTTCCTGGGCCAAGAATTGGTTGCGGCAGCGTAATCGATTCTCTCATATGTCTCTGCTTAGGGAGATCCGGGAGAATAATCCTGATGACTTCAGGAACTTTCTCCGTATGACGGACCCCGTTTTCCACCGTCTGCTGGATCTCCTGTCCCCCTATATCACGAGGCAGGACACTGTGATGCGCCAAGCCATTCCGGCTGAGCAGAGGCTTATTGCCACGTTGCGGTACCTGGCAACTGGGAGGAGCCTGCAGGACCTCAAGTTCTCAACAGGCATCTCTCCCCAGGCGCTTGGGATCATCATACCGGAGACGTGTTCTGCCATCATACAAGTCATGCAGGAGGAGTTTATTAAGGTAAGTTTCCTCCTTTAACATCACAATCTGTGTCTTTAATAATGTTTGCATATTTTTCTCACCTTTTTGTGTTGGTTTTCCTAGTCGCCATGATTGTAATATGCTGTGTGCTTAATGTTCCCTTTTCTCCCTATGCATGTTGTTAAGCTTTCCAGGTTAATGTGGTTTGGCCTACCTGCATATTTTTACCTTCAACACTACTAACCTGTCCAGCATCATCTCCTAGGGACAAAAACACCTTTTTTTTTTTTTTGGTGTCCTGCTCCATTGTAGTTCAACTCCCTCCCCTAAAAAAGTGTATTGCCCTATCAGCGGGATGTGGAGTCTGATAATAATTGTCTCTAGATTTGTTGCCCTAAATACTCTCTATACACAAATTTTTTGAAATGTTAATACCGTGATGTTGCAGAATGTTTTTTTTTTACTAGTGTTTGCAATGTTGTTTCTGTGCCAAAGTGCTAATTGTTTTTTTGCTTTTGTCCCCACAGTTTCCCTCCACGCCGCAGGAATGGCAGACTGTGGCTGCCCACTTTGCCCAGCGTTGTGATTTTCCAAACTGCGGAGGGGCAATTGATGGGAAGCACGTCCGCATAGTGCCGCCACCTCTTTCGGGCTCGTACTATTATAACTACAAAGGTTTTCATAGTATCGTGTTGATGTCGGTGGTGTCGGCAGACTACGAATTTTTGTATGTGGACGTGGGGAAGAATGGCCGGCTGTCTGATGGGGGAGTGTTCGCGCGGACCGAATTTTACAGGCGTCTACAAACTGGTGGTCTTGAACTGCCACCGGATGAAGACAATGTGGAAGGACTTCCGTTTGTTTTTTTAGCGGACGAGGCTTTTGGACTTGGACCTCACCTCATGCGGCCTTTTCCCCAGAGGACCCTCACCCCGGAGAGGAGAGTCTTCAATTTCCGGCTGGCCAGGGCCCGAAGGGTAGTCGAGAATGCCTTTGGGATACTCGCCAGCCGGTTCCACCTGTTCCAGACAGCGATACATCTGGCGGAATATAAATTTAACTCTGTTATTTTGGCCTGCTGCATATTGCATAATTTTTTACGCAGGCATTCCCAGACGTACCTACCCAACATCGGTGCTGAGGCAGGACTACCCTCAGATACCCTTCCTGGGCTGGACACTGGTCGCGCTGGCTCGGTCACCCAATCTGCTCGTGAGGTACGCGACAAATATGTTGAGTACTTTATGGGTCGGGGGGCCAGATTAATATTTCTTTATAATTCGGCCCCCAAAATAAAGAAATATTACCAAGAAATAATAAATAATTTGACCATTGGACTTTATACAGTTGTTTGTCATTATTGCTTTTTCTCTTTTTATCTGTCTTCCAGGTTCTGAAACTAGTGCATTTCTTGTGCCCAATTTAGTTAGCAGGTTTTAGTAAATACACACAATTGCACATTCTAGTCACTCTTCTACAAACTGGGTATTGAGGTTAGAAATAAGAAGCCACTGGTGTGTGTGTGTTTTTAAAAGGTTTTTTTATTTCTTTTTTATTTACGAAAATCTTTGTGTTTTAATTAGAAAACTTGGTTTAGAAAGTATTTATTTATTCAAAAAATATTTTGTGGTTTTGACAAACATATATAACAATCGAACTTACAAAGTTCAACCTTTTATTTGGCATAACAAACCCAGACAACATGGTCTTAGGTCACGCCGGAATCCCCCAAAATTTGAGGATGCACACATGATGTGTGTGTGATGGGCCAAATGGTGTTTTTTCACATGAGATCCCATGCGAAATGTTCACATGTGCTATCATGGGTGATCAATGTATGTGCTTTGTGGGTGCAACCCCTTTCTGTCACCTACTTGATAAGTAAGGAAGGGGTTGCACCCACAAAGCACATACAATTGATGTCCTGTGACGGCAGATCGCACATGTGAACACACATTGGGGTTTATTTACTAAACAGTCCAAACTCCGGCTTATTTGTGCATATAAGCCAATCAGCTTCTAAATTAAGCTTAGTCAATTAAGACTTCGCATCCAAACATGGAAGATGATTGTTTTATATGCCAAGTGATGCTGCTTTTGCACCTTATAGCTTTAGTAAATAAACCTGTGTGTGTGTGTGCATCCTCAAATTTTGGGGGATATTAAACGAACATTATACAACATCTTTGAGAGTGGGGTGGTTAGGGGTGAGGGGGGGCAGGGGGGGGGGGGCATGGGGGGCAGCTGGGGGGGATAGTCTTCTATATACGTCCCAAAATATCGAGCATGTTTTTGAAGTTTTGGTCCATCACCACCATCCTTTCCCTCATATTGGCCAGATCGGTGCTGCACTCCATTATCTGCTGTATTAGGATTTGTGCACTTGCACGAGAAAAAATAGGAGCGACAGATGTGCTAATCCCATCTTCATCCCCTAAAAATGCCAAAGGAAAAACACAACATTGTAAGTAAGTAAGGTGCAGGCCTATCTACATCTCTTTTTCCCTGCAAAGCTGGGGTGTCACTGACCTGTTGTACTGACAAGTTCAACATCTTCTACAACTTCTCCTTCTTCTTCAACTTCTCCTTCCTCCACTAATCCGCCTTCCTCCTCCAATCCGCCTTCCTCCACTAATCCGCCAAATTCCACCAAACCGCCTTCCTCCATTAATCCACCAAATTCCACCAATCCGCCTTCCTCCACCAATCCGCCTTCCTCCACCAATCCGCCTTCCTCCACCAATCCGCCTTCCTCCACCAATCCGCCTTCCTCCACCAATCCGCCTTCCTCCACCAATCCGCCTTCCTCCTCTCTCCCTTCCTCCTCTCCTTCTTCATCATCCTCCTGCTCAACAATTTTTTCGTGCCGTTTGGGAGACAGTGTGGGCCTCCCTGACTCCTCATAGCGCTGTCCTCTTCTTTCCCCTAAAAACAACAAAATAAAAAAAAAAAAAAATCAGCAAACAGATCTTTTTGGAGGGACTAATTTGCAAACATTGCTTAGAAGTGGCGTTACAATTCTAGTTTTGGCCTTATTACAGCACAAACCATGTCCCTTTTTTTTGTTAGCTGACGTCTCCCTAGCTGTGATATAATGAGGCTTTTTGGGGAAGTGACACACATGTCTGGCCTCCTGAATAAGTCTTTTTTGGAGTCCCTTCTCCTAAACTCCAAATTACTATTTTATGTGGGTAGACAGGTTTTCTAAATTACAGATGTCCAAACAGCTGCATATTAAGTTATCTCAGCACTGTGTGAATTACAGAATCCTGATTGCCTTTTTAAATAAACTTATTAGTTTGCACAAACACATCATATTTTCAACATTGTTTCTGAAAACGATGTTTTTCGCCAAATAGCCTCGTCCAGGTGTGATGTTCCTGGAACCGCGGATTGAGGATAAACGATGTGATTGGAACGATGTTGACTACGATCGTGGCAAGTCGTCGGATTTATATTAGACAAACATTACTAAATTTACAAGGCAGGGTTTAAAAAATACAAGCAGGCCAACGAGGCAGATGGCGAAATATACATGGCAAAACATTTCCGACAAAAATAGTCACTCCAAAGACATTTTAAAGTACTTACTTTTTTCAATGATTTTTTTATTTTGCGATACTGCTCTGGCTCGCGCAGTTTTAAGTCGGACCAGCGTTTCCGGAGCTGCTCTTTGGACCTGGTGACCCCAAACATCTCATAAAGTTTCCTTGCTGCCTTATCCATAATTTTTGACTTCCTCCGGTTAGGGGTGCTGTATGGGCCATGCTCACCATCATAGTCCTTCCGTCGCAGGATGGACACCAACTCCACCATCTCTTGTAGAGACATGTTTGTGGCCTTGTAACGTTTTGGCCTGGATCGGGACGTTCCGGCCTCTGTCCCTTCCTGATCCCGATCAGAGGCTAATGTGCGCTCGTGTGACATCGCCATATTTTCCAATCAACGTTGCAGATGGGCGTGGAAAGCAGAAATTTGTACGTCATGGGCGGAGACGAGGGTGGCGTTTCTTGATTGCGTGGGGAATATAATGGAAACGATGTGATTACGTAGGTTACGCAGAGATTACTCGAGCGGAAACGAGGAGAGAGAGAGACGAAGGTAAATGCAAACATCAGATCAGAGGCCTATAATTTGAACAGGCATGGGGGATGGAGCTTTTATATGTTGTTTGCACCCTTTTTAGGCCACTGTTATTTATGTATTTTGGGGCCCACCATAACATTTAGAGAGTAAAGTGCTTGGACACATCACTTCATCAAGATATATGTAGAGAATGCTCTTTCCTCTTTATTTGTATTTTAGAGTATGCAGTCAGATCATGCCAGTAGTGTTGTGTATTGGTTGGACAGAGATAAGTAGGTAGTGTTTTCTGCCATCAATGCTGAGGGGCATGATAGCTACACATGAACTAGTGCCTTGAGGTGAATGCTAGCATTCATATTCATGGTGGATGTGTTCTTAACCACATGCTACAACTTGCAACATGGACTCTGAATGCCAACTTTTTGGGGGGTACAACATTGCGGCAGGGCAGGCCAGCTATGTAGCAGCATAAGACACTGTGTTTGTATAAAGTAGATGCTCTAAAATGAATGAATGTGCACATATTTTAAGAATGACAAAGCTGAGCCTTTGGAAAGTTGTGCTTTGTGTTTGATTGGCAATTTCTATTCTAGACATTACTATTGAGAAGCAACATTTCTAGAAGCAGCCCAAAAGAATGGATTTGCTGAAAGGGAAGGAGGCTACAATGGAATTAATAGCCCGATATCGGGATATGCCCCTTCTTTGGGACACCAGACACACCCATTATTGTGACACTGGAAAGAGAGAGGCAGCACTTGATGAAATTGCGACAAACCTGCACACTTGGGTGCCGTGATATTTTATAAAAAAAAAAAAGTTGCACAGGCGACATGGTGAAGGACAAATTCAATAACCTCAGGAGAAGCTACAGGAATGTCTATAAAAAACGGAAATATCCAAAATCAGGATCAGCAGCAGCTAAGAAGAAGGAACCCAAGCTCTGGTACTACAAAGAGCTCAGTTTTTTGAATGATGAACTGGATGGCAGGGCTTCGGTTTGAACACTTCCTCCCAGCGGAACTTCCCCGGATCCCAGGAGCCCTGCAGAATCAGAAGCAGGGCTGGCTGACATGGAGCCAGATCTGGCCATCTTCAGTGAGGTCTAGTATTTTCAAAACTAGTTTTGTGCTGCTATTTATTTTGAATTAGTGAGTTGATCTTGTAAACAAAAAACAAACAGGGATGCCAAATGCAGGGGTCAGAAGGACAGTCTGTTTAATTTCAATTATATATCAGACAGGAGGCTCATATCTTATGCATGATCCTTCTTTATTCATGCCCATAGCAGAAACACTTTTCTATTCAGTTGTATAAGAAAACAGAAAAAACTTGTAAAGACTACAGTTCCCAGCAGTCTCTAGGTCACTATAACCACTCCCATCTGTAGCCCTATATAAGGCTTGCTTCCTTCTAGATCCTCCTCTTTCTTTCTGCTCATAGCAATAGATAAGTATACTGTTTTTCATAACCTATATCTCGGTATATCTGTTGTTGTTGATTACAAGGTATTTGCTCTCTGTTGTTATATATGTCCCCACAAAATGCTTTCTAGGTGTCTCTAGTATATATTTTTCCCGACTGCGTCTGGCTTTTAGTCCCCCAGGGGACATCAGGGGACATCCCCCCCCCCCCCTCAACTCTTATATCCCTTGTGTGCGTTTTTCTGTTTTCCCTCACCACTGTGTGTGTTCCGTCGCGCTGCGCACTGCGCGCTTCCCCCCTCTTCTTCCTCTCTCCCCCCCTCCTCTTCCTCCCCCGTGTGTCCTCCTCACCTTACTGAGGTGATCGCCGCCATATTGGGAAATTTTGACCCAATACTTTCTGCGCGCGCGGTTCGGAGAGGGGCGGAGCCTCTACGAGTGCTCAACTCTCATCTTCCCCAGCCAATGGGAGCTCTGGAGGCCGTAATCTCGTGAGATTTCGCCCGGAAAATTCGTCTCTGTTTCAGGCTCTCCTCCCACCGCAACACTATCAGCGCTGGCAGTGTTGGAGGTAGGAGCCTGATACCATTAGCTAGTTAGACGCTAATTGCCTAATAGTCAGACAGGAGAAATTACCTGGGAAGGAATTTATTCCCTCCCTTTACATTACCACCTATCATCAGCTGTTGGGTCCCTAATAGATACAGAACCGCAGCTTCTGCATTTAACCCTGTATATCCCTACCTCAAACCATACACATAAAGGCTGAGGAGAGGTCTGTCCCCACCAATGAGGAGGAGGTATCGCTGGATACAGCGCAATTCCTGAGTACATCTCAGATTCAAGACCTCATAACTAAATCAGTGCAGGCCGCCCTGGCTTCAGCAGTCATGCCCACCGGGATCACAACAAGATCTCTGCCCCTCACCACTGGTTCAGCCGATACCCCATAACTGGTTTGAACCACCTAAGAAAGGAAAATCCTCTTTTAAGAGGAAACACCTTGTGGCAACTCATGACTCCCCGGCAGGGGAAGCAAAATAATAAATGCACAAGGCAATTCCCCACACGGGACTGCCGCCCCATGCATTCCTCGGGACTCTTTTCAACCCCCGGGCCTCGGGAGTCACCAAAGAGGCATAGATCCGCTAAGCGGACAAAACCAGACTCATACGTAAGTTTTTTCTGGAGAGGATTCTTCCTCTGAGTCCGGTGAGACTGAGGTCTCAGAGTCCGAATGTGAAGATGAGGAGGATGCTGGGACAATGGCGTTCAACCAAGACGCCACCCCTGAAACTCAGGGCACAACCATACTAGACGCAATGGGCGAACCACTATTCCACCCAGATGCCATCTCCCACCCCCGCTCTGGAGATTGATCCCACTTTGCCCCACGTATCTCAATACGTTGAATTTTGGGCACGTAGGCCCATTGAGAGAACTAACCGTAACAAATTACGGGCAGAATGTCCTCGGCCTTTTATTCCTAAAAAGGTGGCCCTTACACCAGAAATAGATCCTATCCTATCTAAATACTTGCTAAAAACAGGGAAATTTCCCCAAAAAAGGGATAGACCGCTCTTTTAGGACCATCCAGGACAGGGTCCTTGATCTCCTTGGCCCGCTGACAAAAATCCTAAATTTGTCAGAACAAGCGGCAACATCTGACCAGACAGTAGACGTTAACCCAGTTACGTGGGTGGGCCCAAAGGGCCATTTGTCTGGTGGGCAGCGCAAACACCGCCTGCTCTGTCGAACGCCGACGTTCTATTTTGATGCGGCTTGACCCACAATTGGCACATCTGGCGGAAACCGAACCAGGTCCAGCAGCAGAAGGAAATGCTGTTCGGTGAGTCCCTAGTCAAGGACATTAACAAATTTGTGGGGCTCTTTAATAGCCTCGACAAGGCTCAAAATTCACTTAAAAAGACAGGAACGAATAGGGTTTTTCCCCGGGCCGGCAGAAGTAGGGGCCGTTCTGCCGGCCGCAGCAGAGACCATTCCACAGGGCGGCTGCCCAACACCAATACACTCAGGCTCCCCCTCCATACACCACAGTGGCACAACCAGCGCCGTTTTTCCCGCCCCGTGGTAGACCGTGGAGAGGACGTGGAAGCAGAGGATACCCCCGCTCACGCCCATACACCGGTGAGTACTACCTGCACTCCACTTTATCACACACCTGTGGGGGGACGAATAAGACATTTTACCCACGCTTGGTCTGCGATTACGGCAGATTCGTGGATACTGAACACCGTAACAGGTTTTCACATAGACCTTCTGTCATCCCCGACGCTGAACGTCATCCCGCGCGCCCTATTCAATTTACGAAACAAAACGTTGCTCTTTATAGACAACGAACTACAAGACCTGATCTCCAAACAGGCAGTGATCGAAGTCGACCCGTCATCCCCGGGGTTTCTCAGCAATCTTTTCCTGGTCAAAAAGAAAGGGGGAGGCTACCGCCCAGTGATAAACCTTCGGGACTTGAAATCAACATGTCGTATATCGACATTTCAAGATGGAGGGTATCCACTGCCTCCGGGACCTTCTGCAACCGGGGAGATTGGTTAGTGAAAGTAGACTTGAAGGACGCCTACCTCACCGTCCCCATGCACCCAGACTCCCAACATCTGCTCCGCTTCCTATGGAGAGGACGCACTTGGCAGTTTACGTGCCTCCCGTTCGGACTCTCCTCCGCTCCGTGGTGCTTCACCAAACTATTGAAAACCGGTCGTAGCATCATTGAGGAGCAGGGGTGTACGTCTGATCATTTACTTAGACGACATCCCATCATTATTAGCTTGCTCCAAGACACAGGCTCACCGCCATATGGTTTGGGACGATCTCCCTGCTACAAAACACTAGGTTTCCTGATCAACCGGGAAAAGTCAGTTCTTTCCCCGGCTCAAGAACTGGACTTCCTGGGTTTCCTGGTGGACACCAATCAGGGCTGTCCTGCGCTTGCCCAAAGCGAAACTAGCCCTGATCCGCAAGGAGATCAGAGCAGTGCTACGCAAAAACTGTATATCATTACGCATACTGGCACGCCTGGTAGGCCTGCTCACTGCTTCCATACAAGCCATATTTCCGGCCCCTCTTCACTACAGGGCACTCCAACGTCTAAAAATCCTTCATATACGTCAGGGTCTCAGATACGCAGACGTAATACCTCTCTCTACGGAAGCCAGGGTAGAATTGCAGTGGTGGCTTCGACATGCCGTCGAGTGGAACGGCAAGACAATATTCAACTCGTGTCCAGACGTCATCATAGAATCGGACGCGAGTCGTCGGGGCTGGGGCGCTCGCTTAGGCGAGGCCTCGACGGGAGGGACCTGGTCCAACACAGAGTCTCTCCTACACATCAATGCATTGGAACTTCTGGCGGCCTCGTTCGCCATCCAGAGTTTCCTTCCGGGAAGATCCAATTGCTGCGTATTATTGCGCATGGACAATATTGCAGCGGTGCAATACATCAAACCGCTTAGGGGGCACCAGATCCAAAGTTCTGGCGGACATCGCCAAAGAGTTTTTGGCTCTTCTGTCTATCCCGCAATATCATTCCGATGGCCAGAGTACATTCCGGGAATTTCCAATACCATTGCAGATTGGAACTCCCGCTACCTGGTCGATTCCAGCGATTGGCAGCTGGACCGGTCGATATTCACTCATCTGAATCTCCTTTGGGGTCCTTTAGGCATAGATCTTTTCGCCTCTCGCCTCAATCATCAACTGCCCCCGATTCTTCAGCTGGAGGACCGGATTCCCGGGGCCTCAGCAGTGGACGCGCTTTCCGCCACTCTTGGACGGGGGAGACCACATTATGCGTTTCCCCCATTCTCGTTGATCCCCAGAGCGCTGCTCCAGATAGCGAATCAGAAGGCGACGGTGGTATTGGTCACCCCATGGTGGCCAACACAACCGTGGTTCCCTCTCCTGTTGGAGATGGTCATCGACTACCCCAGACTTCTACCTTCTTCCCCACACACTCTCTCTCATCCAACCAAGGGCATTCATCCTCTAGTAGCGGAGGGATCACTAACCCTTCTGGCGTGGCTAGTTTCGGGGAACCAACCGCGGACAGCGACCTTTCTAAAGCAGCTAGGGATCTTATCGCCCTGGCCTGGGCCCCCGGGACTCGATCGGCATATCGATCAGCCTGGGGACTCTGGGTGCGTTGGTGTGATCAACGGCAGATTGATCCAGTACAAGCTCCTGTTCCAGTAGTAATAAACTACCTGGCGGATTCTTTTGAATCTGGTAAGTCATACAGCTCCATAAACGTGTACAGATCGGCTATATCAGCCTACCATTGCCCAGTGTATTCTCTGCCAATCGGTAAACACCCTCTATAATATGTAGACTGCTGCGGGGCATCAAATTCAAACGGCCTCCCCGTCCGAAATATCAATCCACCTGGGACGTCTCCAGGGTGCTAGACATGTTCTCTAGTTGGGAAGACAACGATACATTACCTCTCAGGCTACTATCTTTCAAACTCACGGTTCTTTTGTGTCTTGTCTCGATCAAAACGAGTTTCCGACGTTAAAGCATTGGACATCTCCAGACGTCAATTTTCACCTCAAGGGGTAAAATTCTCGGTGGGTCCCGTAGGACCAAGACAGACCTTCACTCGGTATGTTACCCTTATTTTCCTACACATCCGAGGCTCTGTGTAGTTAGATGCCTTCAATCCTATGAAGCGCGTACTACCGATTTACGCTCTAATGCCTTCTCACAACTACTGATATCTTACGTCAAACCTCATCACCCGGTCACTTCCGCCACTCTGGCACGTTGGGTTAGATCAACCATGGAGATGGCGGGCATTGATATAACCCTGTTTGGAGCACACTCTTCCAGGGGAGCTATGGCTACCAAGGTCGTTACGGCGGGGAGGGTCTCTCGCAGACCTTCTACTAGCAGCCGATTGGTCCTCTGAGACCACATTTCGTCATTTTTATTTCAGGACCGGAAGATCACGTATCCATGTCTGTCTTATAGTACTCAGGTGACATATATGTGTAGAGGGCGTGTACAACGTATAGTATCATTGTTCTTATCAACATTTACTGTATTAAGCTTTGAACCTGCATAAGATAAGATATGAGCCTCCTGTCTGATATATAATTCGTGATTTTCCTAGCTTGTGACGGAAAATAATAATTATATGAAGACAGGAGGCGAGTATCTTCCCTCCCTACCCATCCCTATGACGGACTCTGTATTTTCTTTCAGGCTATTGATCACACACCCGCACTTCCTATGTGCAGACAACCCGTTGATCTGGAGGAAGTGTTTCTTTTCCTGCGTACGGATAAAAAATGTTCGACAAGGACGTTCCTTGGCTAGTCCCCGTTGGGACCTGTTCCAGTTACCCAGGTGTCCCCAGAAGCTGAGACGTCAGGCCGGCTGGCCGAAGATCCCGGCGATTATATTGTTCAATGTTGGCTCCCGGTTCTTGTTTTGGGAAAGCTACGCATAAAGAAAGAGGAGGATCTAGAAGGAAGCAAGCCTTATATAGGGCTACAGATGGGAGTGGTTATAGTGACCTAGAGACTGCTGGGAACTGTAGTCTTTACAAGTTTTTTCTGTTTTCTTATACAACTGAATAGAAAAGTGTTTCTGCTATGGGCATGAATAAAGAAGGATCATGCATAAGATACTCACCTCCTGTCTTCATATAATTATTATTTTCCGTCACAAGCTAGGAAAATCCCGAATTAATACTAACTAAAAAAGTCTAGAGAAATAAAATGTGTGTGCTTGATTGTGCCAAAAATTACAACATGTTGCCTTTTTTATACACAGGAAGAAGAGACCAGCCAGGAGGTGGCAGCTCCTGAGGCCCATGTCAGCCAGGCGGAAGGGGTGAGTGGCAGCCAGGAGGAGGCCGGGTCAAGTGAGGTGCAGCAGGTCCCCAGGCCCAGGCTGAGCACAATCAGCCAAGTTCCTCCCCTCCAAATGAGGCCACCAGCTGCAAAGAGGCGCAGAAGGGAGGTGCATGATGAAAGCCTTCCGGTCACCCGGGAGGCTGCCGAAATCATGAGAGCCCCCCTCAACCCAACGGAATGCTATAGCGCATTTGTGGCCAATGAGCTGAACCAAGGGGGGGAGGAGCAAAAAAGCCTGGCCAAGGACATTATAAATCAGGTCCTGGCCAGGATGAAAAGGAACGAGCTGACCAGGGACACTGTGCTGTGGGATCCGGCTTGGCCTGCTCCCCATCATCATCATCCTCCTCCTGCCACATCAGCCCCACCTGCAAGGTTCCGTGGACGGACCCGTGGAAGTTTCGCTGGAAGAAGTCTGCTAGGAAGTCGAGAAGATGAATCCCTGCCATCCAGTTTATTGTCCAAAAAACTGAGCTCGTTGTAGTAGCACAGCTTGGGTTCCTTTGTTCATGTGCTGCTGATCCTGATTTTTGATATTGACTCCTGAGGTTACTTAATTTGTCCTTCATCATGTTGTAATTCCCAAGTATGCATGTATGTTGCAAATCTCATCAAGTGCTGCCGTTCTGGTGATTTCTAATTTATTTTTTTGGCCGGAAATAAATGGCTTTTGTATTTACTTTCAAACCTTGTCTATTGTGTTTAATACTGTGGTGAGTAAGCATCAGACATTTGGCAAAGAAAATGTGGCATTTGCAAAGGACCCAAACTCCTTTTAGGGGGGGGGAGTCCTTTTATGTTTGAACTTGGTTAAACCCAAAAGAAGCGTACATTTTTGAGAAAAAAAAAAAAAAAAAAGGATTGAAACCAAGAAAAAAAAACTAAATTTGAAATATTCCAAACACGTTAAATCCAAATCATAAAAAAAAAAAAAGCTCAACATTAAGTCCAAATAGACATTTTTAAAAATGTGGAGAACATTAAACAAATGTGGGGACATCTGGCAAAGCAAAACTGTGTCAAATAGAAAAATAAATAATGAAAATGCAAGCTAGCAGTATGTGACATCTGGAGAAAATTGCTACAGCAAAAGAACGGGTTCATTCTAGCAAGAGAAGAAAGCACAAAAAAACGATCTAAACGGAACACTATATAGAGAGTTTAGGTGACGAATGTGCCAGGTCCCAAACAAACGCGAAGTTTTACCTGAACGAGTGCTCCCGTCCCATCGTTTTGGACTGAGCATGCGCGGGTTTTTGGTCCGAGGGCTTTTTTTGGTGTACTAACGAGCGGACATATCCGACGGACATGGGTCCGGCGGAAAATAATTTCAAAGCATGCTTTGGAATTTTTCCGCTGGAAAAATCCGGCCGAAACGGTCCGTTTGACCATACAAACGACCGGATCTTTCTGATGAAATGGTCCGTCGGACCAGTTTCAGCGGATTTATTCCCTCGTGTGTACAAGGCCTAATGCAACACTTTCTCCCTGGTGTGGAGAAAGCATATTGAGGGGGGGGAGCAGGAGTGTCAGGACGCCCACTAACACACAGCTCCTATCTCTATCTGCAATGTAGATAGCGTTCTGACCCTCCTGCTCGCCTCCTCCCCCCTGAAGAGGCTTTCTCCACACCAGGGAGAAAGTGTTGCATTACTGTGTGTAGTTACAGACAGAAGAACAGAAAGTGAGGATTTCTCAGAATAAATAAGGACATTTACAAGCAAGATCGAAGGATAAAGTGAAGGAGGACTGCACTAAGGTAAAGGAAGCTATTTAGGGAAAAAAATATATATATTTATAACCTCTTTAAGTGTGGGGTTGCATATTATCAGGTGAGAGCACATCTCATGGGTGAGAACGGGAGATATGGAATAACGGCACAATAAGAGGATACACAGAAATAAATATTTACAAAGGGATGAGCACAAAGAAAAGCATTGTGCATGAAGACAGGGCACTTTGTATGGACTTTATACCACTTGGACTAGAGTGTACATTGAGCAGGGACAGGGAAGCTGGTCAGAGTTGATGGGAAGATGGATGGAGTCAAATACAGGGCAATCTTAGAAGAAAACCTGTGAGATTTTGCAAAAGACTCAAGACTGGGGCAGAGGTTCACCTTCCAGCAGGACAACGACTCTAAACATACAGCCAGAGCTACAATGGAATGGAAGAGATCAAAGAATATTCATGTGTTAGTAGGAAATGGGCAATGAAGCCGTAAGGCTTCACTACCTGTTTCCCTTAGCAATGATGGAGGCACCAGGATCGAGTGATCGTCGTCATGGGGACCGACATCGTGGGCAACTAGGACAGGTAAGTGTCCTTATTAAAAGTCAGCAGCTACAGTGTTAGTAGCTGCTTACTTTAAAAAAATAAAATTAAAATTGCGGGTGGAATCCCGCTTTAAAGTGGCTGTTAAGCCACTGTGTCTTGACCCCCGCCCGGCGCTCATGTGACTACCCGCCACTCTCCTCTCCAGCTATGGTGGGGGGGCTGAAAATCCCACACTGACATCAGCCAGGAGGAGTGGAGGAAGGAGGTGGACGTTCACGTGTGTGCCGAGCGGCGCTCTAAAAAAGGTATATTTTTTAAAACACATGAAATGGGGCACATCATTTAATATAAAAGAGGAGTTTGTAGGCCTAAGACACAGTTATGATAGCAGCAGGAGGGTAGGATCAGAGCAGACAGGCAAGGGGGGGGGGGGAGGACAGAGGAGAGCTACGGATGACAGACACATGTAAACTGACCATGGTATCAGGGCTCAGCAGCCAATGATAAACCGTGGTCAGTTTACAGGGAGAGGGCAGAACCGGGCAGGATCAACCAGGTATTTTAGATTATGCAAGGGGCCAAATTACACAGCACAAGCACTGTGCTGTATAACATGCTTTAAAGGACCAGCATTAATATATATATATATATTTTTAGGGTTACAAACACTTTAAATATTGCTCACAACTGCAAATCCTTGTTTACATACTCATCATAAATTATATATGGCTTATATGCCCAATACAAGTGTATATTAGATTCTCCATGGGTCAACGTGTTTCACTTAAATTTGCTTCATCAGGACACATGGAATATACTAGCAGTTGTCAATAACAGAGAAAATGTTGTCATTAAACAGAAAGGTAAATGCTCAAGCATTACCACATATCACCTGCAAAATCCTAAACAGGGCGCACCTCAATGCCAAAGCAACTACAGTGCATAGTAAAGCAGGAGTTCATGCTCATAGCCAGGAAGAGGTTGGAGAGGATTAGTAGCATTGAAATAAAAATAAATAAGGAAAAAAAGTGATTTTTTTTTTCTTTCAGATTTTTCAATATACGTTTATCCTTCTGTTATGGTTTAGACCTACTTTAAGCCTAAATCAAAACAATAACACATCTTAATATTTCTGTCACCACATCTTTGGTAATAAAGTGGCCATCACCTGCCTGCTATAAGCAAACTCGATGTGACGCCAAGTATGCAGTTTTTCTTCTGTTCTGTAAACCTGACTGCTTCAATAAGATATTACAGCCATGCAAGATTGAATCTATGTTATCTATAGAGCACCCCCATCACCATATTTTATTTATGTTTAATATGTATTGGAAGCAGCTATGTCCTGTCTGGTTCGCTTATCTCGCTCACGTCCCCATTTCCCTTCATGTACCCTCTTATTTGTCAGAGTTACAAAAATCATTCATTTTTTTCCATATTGAATTCTCAGCGTGATAGAGCCCTCGCCATCGCATGTGATTGTTCTTGTACTGCCATGCAGTCACTAACGTGTTATTTCAGCTGCATTTTGATCTGGTGTTGCTACATTTGTATCACTCCAGGCTGTAAGTGTGTGGACCCGCAGAAATTATATTAACCTGAAATAGTATTTTCTCCTGTTTGAAAGCCTCCCACTGACAAATGGATGGTGATGCTGATTCCACCACTTCGAAGATGCCAGCCCCACCAAGGACTTTGGCATTTATTTCCATCACAGTGTTTTTGTGACATTGAAAACGTTTTGTCCATATTTATTTGACCTTTGTGTGATTTTGTGATGTGTTAGAAAATGACAGTTACAAAATTTGCAAAATAATAAGAAACACAGAAGGAATTTAAAATACAGTTTGACATTAATATTTGTAACTAATTGACCTCTGGAAGGTTTTACCCCCTTCATGACCAGGCCATTTTTTTTGTACTAATGGCAGTGATCTGCGATTTTTATTGGGACTGCAATATTATGACGGACACATCGGACACTTTTGACACATTTTTGGGACCATTGACATTTATACAGTGAACAGTGCTATAAATATGCACTGATTACTGTATAAATGTGACTGGCAGGGAAGGGGTTAACACTAGGTGGGCAATGAAGGAGTTAAATGTGTACCATGAGAGTGATTCTTACTGTGGGGCAGGGGACAGACTGGGGGAGGTGACCGATCTGTGTCCCTATGAAGGCACACAGCAACGGTCTCCTCTCCCTGACAGGACGTGGATCTCTGTGTTTACATACAGAGCTCCATGGTCCTGCTCAGTTACTGGGCACATGCATCGTGTTACCAGTAACGTGGAAGGTGCCCCCTAGTGGCTCTAAAAGACGAGGACGTCATATGACGTCCTGTCAGAACAATGGAGCTAGTGTGCAGCCGTCAATAGACGGCAGCCGGTAGTTAAGTGGTTAAAAATCGAATTTCTTTATCAATTTAGACCTAAATATGTCCTGCTACAGTAAGTGGCGGCGATTTTGTGTCGCGCTGGAAACCGGTGATGCGAGGCTGTGCTTCTCGCACTCGCCGCTCCCACGAGATGCTGCACATTCATAGAAATCCATTGGAGGACAGCGAGCGACACATTATCGACGGCAGGTACTGTACATATTTTGAGTAAAAAAATCCAATATATTGATTGGTTTGCGCAAATGTTATAGCGTTCAAAAACTAAAGCATATATTCATGGAATTAAGTTATTAAATTATTTTATTTTTTTACTAGAGATGCTACCGTCGATCAGTGACTTATAGTGGGACTGCGATATTGTGGCGGACAAATTGGACACCTAACTGACACTTCTGACACTTTTCTGGGAACCAGTGACACCAATGCAGTGATCGGGGGTAAAAATATGCACTGTCACTGTACTAATGACACTGGCAGAGGGCGATCAAGGGGTTAAATTTGTGGCCAACATGTGTTACTGTGTGTGCTGTAAGATGTTTTTACTAAGCAATGTGCTGTTTTTTCTCCCGCTTTGCAGGAAGAAAAAACAGCACATTGCTGCTGTCAGAAGAAAGCCCTGTGTTTGTTTACCTACACAGGGCTCTCTTTGGTAATGTCTGGAGCCAATCATCGGGTGTCGACGACCAATCAGTGTGAGAAAGCCACCTTGCCACCGTATATGTACTGTACACAATTGGCAAGCGGTTAAAGCAACTCTATTTTTCAGTAAATGCCTATCAGATGTTTGGCTCGCAGAAGTGCGCATACACATCTCAGCAGAATGATGACCAGGCGCACGCATGCGTGCAGGTATGCCCCCCGCAAGCACGGGCAGTGAGAACTACAAGCCGACAGCCGCAAAGGATATCTGGGCTTGTGGTTCATTCTAATAACAGAGCTGTGTGTATGAATGATGCGGCCGTGATGGCGGAGCCACGCATCACCACGCTGATTTGAAAAAAGTGACAGCAAGTACTGGAAACTTCTCCCCATACTGCTGCCATGGGGTGGAGGGGGAGCAATGGGCAGTGGCTGCAGCACTGGGAACGTGTTACATGTTCCACCCTAAAATCGGGAGGAACATGTAACACGTTCCCAAGGGTGAACTTATCCTATAATCATGGCTGGTTTCTTAAGCACGGCTTCTGTTCTTGTCCTGATTGTCCACCAGTTCCCCAGGATATCAGTCACCAGCAGCAGGTTCACCTAGTAACATGTGGCACTTGTGTTCCTCCTGTCCCCCTGTACTCTCTGTTTCACTCTCAGTGGGGCCAGAGCTGGAGATATAAGAGGCCAACCTCATCATGTCATTCTCTTATCAGGGACATTACACTATTATTGAAATATAAAGTCTAAAAGATGATATGTAATGCTAATTCCTGTATTTTCCCACACTTGAGAAACTGCCATGTGATGAAACTGCCATGTGATGAATTTTAACAATCCAACACTTCTGGGAATGTTGGATTGCTGGTCCACTGTTGAGCTCTGTGGTTCCTCTCACCAGCCCTTAGGTAACTGGACACACCTTCAGGGACCTCCCTATTAGTCACCGAAGATGCCCATCACTAGACAACCACTAGGGAGGCAGGAAAGATAGGGCGAGGGACAACCTTTAGAAATAAAGGCAATTATCTGCATACACTTTTCCAGTAAAAATCGTGCTAAGGTCCGATCCTACAGCCTCCCCATTAGTCATTACCTATGCCCATCAAGAGTAAAACCAATAAGAAGGCATGAAGAGGGACGGTCAAGGTCAACATTTACCGAGAAAATGATTTGCCTATAATTTCAGCCACCTGTGTTAGTTTTTCCTCATGGAAACTTCTGCTTATTCACTTTCCCATTGAACATTGAGCTTAATTTACCACGTTTGTGAAAGACTTACTTTAAGTTATTTATCTCCTAGTAAAACAATATGCTGACATTTCGAGCAAGCAGGAGAAGAGTCAGATACATTTTACTACTCCCTTGGTTGCCACAATCATTATTCCTATCAATGACACAGTAAATATACCCAATAATGGCCATGGGAGGAAACTGTTTTCTTCTACACGTATCTGGCGCATTCACAAAGCTAACACACCAGGACAAAAATTCTTATTTTCAAAAACTGGCATTTATTTTGGGTCCAATCAGATTTGAAAATTAGGGTCACGTGGTTGAAATTAAAATCCTTATTTTTGAACTAAGGCTTTGTGAATTAAGCCTACTCCCATCTCCTGAATCCTGAATGTCTCCCATCTCCCATGTTCTGTCTCCCATCTCCTTCTATAATAGTGCCTCATGGTAAAGAGTAGGAACAAACTTCAGGTTAACCACGAGTTCCAACTGAACCCAAGCTATTTGCAGCTGACGGACAAACGAAAGGCCAGATTTAACAAGCTCGCCCACCTGCCGAATCCTCCAGGTGCTGGAGCTGGAACTCATTCATTAATTTCTTATTGTAATCTTTTTAAATGGTGTTATATAAATTCTAATATGTCCGCTCTAAAGATCCCCCGCAACATGCCAGGGATGTAGGTAATATAACCTTGTCCTCATCATATGGGACACCCCCCACAAGGCACTTTTCCCATTAATGAGGGTGTGTGGCCTGGTTTGGATCAAGGAGGGTGCAAGCCTGGATAAGGGTCTGGTTTAGATTTTAAGGGAAACCTCACACAAAAAAAGTACAGAAACCTCAAACAAAACAAACAAAGTGTTGGGTCTCCCTCAAAATCCACAGCAGACTTTTTTTATAGATAGTTTTTTTGGGGGTGGGCATTTTTAAGGGTGTGGTGGTGTAGTTTTAAAGGCACAGAAAATGGTGTGGGGTTCTTGAAAAATCAATACCAGACCTTTATTTTGGTATGCAGCCTGACTTGCTAAGATAGTGAGAAGCAGTGAACAAGTCCCCCCAGACCTACCTTCCTGAACCATACCAGGTCACGTGCCATCAGAGTACCTTACCAGATGCCCAGATACATTTTTTACAAACAGTAACCGGTGGAGAAAAAAAATGTCATTAAACAGTAATACATTTTTTAAAGAAAAGTTCACCTTTTGTAACATCTAACACCCATATTTAGGGTGTAACAAAAATATTTTACTGTTGCAGCAGGCCCTGCTCCCCCCAATCCCCTGTTGTGATAGTGGGCCAGGGATCTTCTCCCCGAACCACCTGTCAAATAAAAAAAAATACAGCCGTGTAAGACTCCACCCGTCATCATTCATTCACAGAATCCAGTGAATGGGAGAACTACAAATACCAACAGCCTTTGCAGTTAACGACTTGTAGTTCTCAATGAACTACCAGGGTGCTGTTGAGTGCTTTAGGCAGTTCATTGATGCTTTCTGTCATTGTGTAACTGCCTACCCATAGTATGAGTTATGAGCTAGACTGACAGTGTTCAGAAGCCTGAGATTGCACCTGCAATCTGCTGATCGCAGGTGAAATGCTTTGCATGCTCCTAGTAAAAAATAAATAAAATAAATGCACATTTTTTTACATGCAAAAATATGTGCATTTATATATATTTTTTTACAAAGTTTAATCTATACTTTAAGCATCACTTTTGCTGGAATACATTCTACAAGTGTGCCAAACTGCCAATTCATGTGCTAATTTAAGGCACCCCCCATACACATTTTTTAAAGGAGTTGTGTATTTTTAATGTTGCCTTTTAAACTGCATTAAAATAACTCCCTGCTGAACAATATATTATTTGCATTAGTACATGGCAGTGGCCAGCCACACACCCATTCACTGAAGTGTAAGTCAAAGGCATAGTAAGTAAATCTAAATAAATATAAATCTTTTATAAGTAAACTTTATTATTGAAAATTACGTTTATATACTTTGATTCTTGCAAATCCTAATCCTAACTGATTCAAAAACTATGCTAGCAATATTCCATCTTGGTTATTGTGGCTCTGTGCCAGCTTCTGGAGATCACTACTGCGGTGAATTGGCACAGTCAGTTGTTCTAATTTGAGATCAACTGCAAACGATTTTTAGTCTCACGCTTCACAAAACTGAAAAATCGCCTGTGTAATTTAGACCTACAAACGTATATTTTCAGCAGCGGAACAATAAGCGGCCATATTAATATCACATGAGCTAACCAATACACACTCGATTAATTCTCACAAAGAAACAAAACCCTATTTGGCAAAAGACGGAATACTTTCAGCCTCTTGATACTTAAAGGGATTTACATGCTGTAGCTTGTATGCTAAAATTCAGATTACTGGAATGTACATCTGCTATCTGATGAGTCTGCAACCCTCTGAATCTATAATGCTCAGAGAGTCTAGAGACGGGGGAGCAGCCGGCAAAACTGATAGAATTAGCATAATCTCACTCCTTGTTATATATCCATAAACATACCATTGCTTTATATTATTTAGTAGCATTTTTTTAGAGGTCAGTGTTAATGGCATTTGACGTGTATCTGGCATTTTTGGTTGTCAGAGATTGTAAACATTGGCAGTTGTATGGCAATATTGACACTAGATAGACAAGACTGTTTATATTGATTAGTTGATGAGAATAATCAAATGAAAAATACAAAACAATATTCCTAGTAATATTGGTTTGGGATAGAGTTGGGCCTTAAATTGTGTATACTAGGCGAGCACAGTGATGTTGGCATAATGGATTTTACAGCAAAACCACTGGATTGGGCATTCTCAATTTACATTTATGGAGCGGCTTAGGCAAAATTTCCTTACAAAAATTAGGTTTTTGGGGTGTCCTTAGGGTAGTTTAATTTATTGTTCTTTTTAAAAAAAATTGTATATTCTTTATTTATTAAAGACTATTTTCATATATTACCAAGCAAGAAAAACACCTGTATATTTTGAACAGCAATACGCTGTATAGGTAATCACAAAATGTAAAGTGTTACTTAAAATTTTATATAAATAAATGAAAAGTCAGCAGCTACAAATACTGCAGCTGTCGACTTTTAATATCAGGGCCCTTTCTTGTCCTGGGTGCCCACGATGGCACCTGAAGCCAATCTGTCCCTCGGCTCTCGGGTGGAGGCGTCACCATCTTCTGTAAGGGAATCATTGGGTGGAAATACGCTTTAACCCAGGACCCTGCATTCACTATATCTAGTCTCCTACAGTACACAGAACATGGAAATCACTTTTTTCGGGGGCAACAAACAAACCCCCCCAGGTCCGCACTCACCCCTCCAGGGACTCGGCACCATGGCTTTCACAGCTTTTCCTCCCGGCTAACCCTGTCTTCTTAAGATCCTCCTCCTCCTGTCCTGATTGGCCGGAAGGAGAAGCCAGAAACCGATAGTGAATATTGATTCGCTAGTGTCATAAGTGGGTGGGTTTGGGGCACAGTGTTCTGCGCCCTGAGAGCAACCCTTTTCAAGCCAATTAGAGCCTCGGGGTCTAATCATGTGCTTGAAAAAATAAAAGAGAGATGAGAAAAAAAATATTTAGCCACCTCACCTTGGCAGGACATTTTTCTGCTATGAATCTAACATTCTATACTCATTCATAAATGTTTGTATCAATGAATGTATTCAGATTAGTATTGTACACATATGTTTGTTTGTTTTTCAACAAATCTTATCATTATGTATATATAAATATTTGTTTTCTTACATAGAAGCTTATGCCTGCAAACTTGTTCCCCCCTGAATAGGACCCATGCCACTATAAAGGGTCGAAACGCGTCGGTGTCTCTGCGCACAAGCCTAACCAACAATATATTGCTACCCATACCTACTGGTTGTATTTGAATGTCTGCACTATACTGTTTGTATCCATGCTGTAACATGTACCAGATGATTTTTCCATCTCATAATTAATTAGTTTTTTTTAATAAATTATACAATTCCTCGAATATACAATTTTTATTGAATTACTACCAGCTGCAACTCAAAGCCCCTAGGGGTACACACTCTTTTCTTCAACATTCTATACTCATTACCATACGCCAACCCTAAGAGAGGAAAAAATAAGGTGAAAATTATATAGACACACTCCACCTCATTCTTCCAGGCCTCATCTGTAAGTTTGAGCTCCAGTGTGTCAGCACAGTCCACGTGCAGAGCCCGCCAGGAAGTTGGCACATCACTGCGCTAATCACAGGCAGGGAGACATTGGGCCAGATTCAGGTAGAGTTGCGCTGGAGTATTTCGATATGCGCCGCGTAACTGTGAATATGCGCCGTCGTTTCTATGTGGCCGTACCCACCAAACTAGATGCAACAGAAAACGGGCCATTTCCGATCGGCTTAACTTTCCGACTCCAGAGTCTCGTCAGCGCATAATTTCGCTTGGCACATCAGTCGCGCCTATTGATTTCCCCTGCAAATATGCAAATGAGGGAGATTTCCCGATTCGCGAAAGGATTAGCACTATACGCTGGCTACATGCGCCGCGCGTATCTCGTCCGTCCGGCGCAAAGTTATTTCTACAAATAGCTGCTTTATCTTTACTCCAGACGGCCTCAGGTCAGCAGGAGAGCAGCTACAGCAGCAGCGTTACCGACGAAACTAGCAAGCTGAACAACCACACTTGCAAGGACAACACCTCTGGGTGCCAACATGCCAGGGGCAGTCGTGGTCCTAGCACTAGTACTGGGTCCCTCGCTACGGAGGAGGCGGGCACGTGAGAGGATATACCGCACGCGCATGAGCCTCTTTGGCATGGGTGATGAGGAGGTGTATCGCCTCTTCAGATTCAGCCCTGATGCAATACTTGAACTAACTACAACCCTGCAGGGTGACATCACCAGCAAGACACACCGCTCACAAGCAGTGCATCCACTGGTGAAGGTACTGGCAACACTTCATTTCCTTGCAAGTGGATCATTCCAGCGTACAAGTGGAGTGGTGGCTGGGATGTCACAATCCTCCGTGAGCAGATGTGTGCACTAGGTTGTGCCTGCAATCCTCAGACGCATGTCCAACCAGTTCATCAGACCCACCACTGAGGAGCTGCGGCTGAAGGAAATGACAGATTTCGACAGAATTGCCAGATTCCCACGCACAGTGGGGGCCATTGATTGCACACATGTGGCCCTTCAGCCCCCCAGTGCCACAGAGCACATATACCGCAATCGGAAGCATTGGCACTCCATCAACGTACAGGTGATAGCCGATGCCCAACGCCTCATATGGCACGTCCGTGCCAAACACCCTGGATCCAGCCATGACAGCTTCATATACCATCAGAGTCCCATCCCAGCAGAATTCGAGCAGAACATGTATGGGGACAGCTGGCTGGTTGGTGAGTGACATGGGTGGCAGGCATGACTGTCCCCCCCCATGATGCACATCACAAGGGGCACATGCATGACTAACATCCTCCTGTCTTTTCCCTTCCAGGTGACTCTGCATATGCACTGGGACCCCATCTCATGACTCCTTTCCGGAACCCCCAAACCAGAGGAGAGAGAAAATACAATGAAGCACACATCAAAACCCGTGCAGTGGTGGAGCAAACATTTGGGCTCCTGAAGTCCCGTTTCCGCTGCCTGGATAAGTCTGGGGGGACCCTATTGTATTCCCCTACCTTTGTGTGTCAGATCATCGGTGCATGTTGCATTCTGCACAACTTTGCTATGAGAAAAGGCCTGCAGATTGAAATGCGTGATGACCTGACCCCCGAACCAGACAGCCCCCCCCTGCCAGAGGAGACCCATTCAGCTGATGGAAGAGCAGTCAGGAGGGTCCTCGCCGTAGGCATCTTTGGACAATAAACCAAAACATTAATCACACAGACAATGCACGCGTGTACACCACTGATGTCCCTAGATCACACACACCACATCCACATCACATTGGATTAGCCCAAGTCCAGCATGTAGGACTTGGGAGCAGCAACGCCAGCGTCAAGGCCCCAATGATGTCGCTGTCCATTCATACACCTTTCACACGTCATTCATACAGCCGTGGGGTTAACTTCACCACCACGGCCGAGGGTGACACCCCTTACTGGCAGGAGTGCCACCCCCTCACATTAACACACCATTCACACTGTCCCCTGCACTCCTGACCGTGTGCAGTTAAAAATAAAATAAATATCTCATAACCTGAGTAATCAAAAAATAAAACAAAAACTCATAACCTGAGTAATAAAAAAGAAAAATAATATAAACCAAAACAAAAATAAATCCCTCATCTGGGATGACGGGGGCTCCTCCTTGTGGGCACTCTCGGGCTCCTCAGCTGCCTGGAGGGAGTGGGTGGGGGTGGGGGGGCATCTGGAGGAGGCTGATCCCCGGGTGGGCCACTCCTGGGAGCTGTTGGCTGCCTGCCCTCCAAGGCCACGGCAATCCGGCTGAGATACAGGTTGGTCTGGGCCTGCATCCTCAGCTGGCGGGTGATATTATGCCGCTGGGCACGCTGCCGCTGCCTCCCCTCTTCACGGATGGCAGCTGTGTTGTCTTGGACGGCTGCTGTCAGGTGCCGTACATCAGCCTGCACCTCCCCCAGGCTGGTGACAACGTCCTGCACACCACTGGGCAGCTGCGACATGGAGCCCAGGCTGTCCAAGTGGGCAGCAATCTCCCCCATCTGCTGTGTTTGTCTGGCGTGGTCCAACACCACCTGGTCCTCGACCATATCACACACCCCCCTGGTCTTCCGGGTCGCCTTCCTGGGGGCAGGAGAAGGTTGTCCCCGTGGGGATGGACTCGCCCTTGAGGGGCTACCGAGGATGGGGGAGGGGATGACAGAGGGCCCTGCAGAGGAGAAGGACTCCTCCAACAATAAAATAAAGTCCTGTTCAGAAACAGGCTCCTCCACAACCATCTCTGCAGAGGTGGTGTGGGCACTCTCCTCCACCTCGGTGTCTTCAGCACCCAGGGGCTCGTCCTCAGGATCCCGTTGGGAGGTTGGGGTGGACTGGACGGCAAGAGATGATGGCCCAGCTCCGTCATCTGTGGATGACACAAAGCAGACACATGTTGGTGGTCACACACACTTGGCACATGTACCCCCCCCCCCCACATGCAACACACCAAATAGGGTATAAAAAACACTTACCTGTCCTGGAGCCTTCCTCCACAGAGTCATATCCAGGGACCCCCTCCAACTGCTCCCTCTCCAGGCAGCGGACGACCACCTCCTCCTCCGTGGTCAGGCTGACCGGACATGGGGGTCCACCACCTGTGCCCTGCTCATGGCTCCGAATGGTGGCCACCTTGCCACGGACCTTGCGCCGCAGGTCATTGATTTTTTTTTTTAATATCCCCAGCAGTCCGGGTGGAGTACCCCAACACATTGACCCTGCCAGCAATGGTGTCCAGGATGCCCTGCTTCCTCTCCCGGCTGGTCTTACGACTTTTTTTCCCGTGGAGGAAATCATTAAAAGTCTCCATAGCGGAGATTATAACTGACACCTCCTGGGAGTTAAAATTGAGATTCCTCCTCTCTTTGGGGGTAGCGGGAGCAGCCATCACAGAGCAAAAGTAAATTCCCTGGGGTGGGGGGAAACGAAAATACTTTTGCGCCGGAATGGCGCTTCCGCTGGCGCTTTTATACGCGCAACGGAACACATTGCGCTGACGTTTCCCGTGGAGTGGTGCCGACGGAAGTTGTGAGCATGCGCACAAGGGGGCGAGTGGAGCCTCACTCACTGCGCATGCTCCGTGGATGATGCGCTGAACGTAAGCCTCTGCGCTGGGCTCCGCCTATCATTTACATATGATCACACCCACTTCCACTTGCGTCGGGTTACGCCAGCGCATTATCGTTACTCTGGCGCAAGTTTACGCGCAAGTGCTATGTGAATAACAGTACTTGCTCCGAAAGTGTCGGCGGAGTAACGTAAATGAGAAACGTTACTCCAGAGTAAAGATTCTCCCATCTACCTGAATCTGGCCCATTGGGAGTTATGTACTAAAAAGGCAAATCCACTTTACACTACAAATGCACTTGGTAGTGCAGTCGCTGTAAATCTGAGGGAAATATCTAAAATGAGGAGAATCTCCTGATTTTATCATCCAATCATGTGCAAGCTAAAATGCTTTTTTTTTTTTTTCTTGCAGGCCCCCCTTGGATCTTCAGCGACTGCACTTCCAAATGCACTTGAAGTGCAAAGTGGATTTGCTTTTCTTAAATCACCCCCATTGTCTTGATGCGCAGCTGCAGAGATCGGGAAATGTCTCCCTGCCTGTAGTTAGCGCAGTACCGTGCCGACTTCCTGGCGGGCTCTGCACGTGGAGTGTACAAACATGCCGGAGCTCATACCTACTCACCTGGTGCCCAAAGGGTTTTGGTACTCAGAAGTATGTAAAAACTCATACCACTGGAGAAGCTTCAAACTGAATTTGTCACAAATACCTTTCCCGGTGGCTATCAAATCATGTATCCAGAAGTTCCCTTTTTTTTGCCAACTATTGTGCCACAGAGGGAGCTTGTCATTGTTTATAACATTAGATAATTATTAATCTGGCTAATCATACAAATTGTGAACAACTTACTCTTAAATGTGATGGGACACACTTTGAACAATATGATATTTTTATGCACAAGTGCAAAAAACAATAAATAAAACAATTCAAAAGTCTGTGCAAAAAGTGAATCCTTGTAATTAATGTAGAGAAGTCCAAAAAATGCTAGATATTCCAAAATATATATTCCACCACCAAAAACGCCATGCAGAGCCTTCTGTGGCACCCCACACACAGTGTTTAGGGACTCCTACCAGATAACAGGGACCACCTATCGCTAGAATGGTCAGACAGGAAGGCAGAATAACCTTGGCAGGGTAAGAAAAGCCAAGATGCCACAAGGACACTCTATTGGTGAATGAATCCTCCAATGTAGTCTCCCCTTGCAGTGAAACATCCAAGTCATCCAAGGATAGGAGATGGACCATATAAATAAAAGCTACAAAAGTGTAAGGCCGTGTACACACGGCAGAGAACCTCGACGGGCAGAACACATCGTTCCGCCCGTCGAGGTTCCCTGCCGGCCGTCGAAATCGGCGACCCGCCCGTCGGGAATGGCAACCAGCCATTCATCCAGGCGGGCCGTCGAGCAAATAGAGAGCGTGCTCTCTATTTCTGCTCGACGGGCTTCCCGACGGGAAGCTCGCCGAGAGCGTACACACGGACGAGGTCCTCGCTGGAATGCAGCTTCCAGCGAGGTTCTCGCTGGTTTCCAGCGAGAACCTCGGTCGTGTGTACGCCGCCTTATACTATTAAGTAATTTTTTGAAGAAAAAGCCAAATGGCTACTTACAATGAGTAAACGGTAATCACACATGAGATAAAATCGTTTGCCAGCTTGGTGCCCCATCAAGACGCCACGTGTGATGAAACATGTCGGGCGGAGCTACGCACTGACCCCATTGTGTCCCACGTGAGACCAGAAGTGTGGATAATTGTTTTATGTTTTCAGGCAAACGATTTTTATCTTATGTGTGATTACCTTTTACTCATATAAGAAGCCATTTGGCTTTTTCTTCAATAAAAGTTACTACACTATTAGAGCTTTCTTTTATATGGTCCATCTCCTGTCCTTGGATACATTGGATGTCCCACTGCTAAGGGAGACTACATTGGAGGGCTCATTCACCAATAGAGTGTCCTAGGGGCCTCTTGGATTCTATTATCCTGCCAAGGTTATTCTGCCTGCCTGTCTGACCAGTCTAGCTATAGGTGGTCCCTGCTATCTAGTAATAGTCTGTGATCACTGTGTGTGCTGTGCTACAGAAGGCTCTGCATAATGTTTTTGGTGGTGAAATATCTGTTCCTATGTTTTGGACTTTTCTACATAAATTACAAGGATTCACTTTTTGAATTGTTTTTTGCACTTTGTACAGTATAATGGGTCAGACTCACAGAGCGATTACGGCGCGTTACAGGAGATGCACGGCGTAAGTCTAAATTTGCGCATGCGCTTCGATGCGCCGCATCCCCAAAACGAGATACGCAAGAAATCTACTTTTTTGACCGGCGTAATTTCGATAGACAGGCGCATCCCTCCGCGCAAAACTGCGCTAGACACACCATTGATTTGCTATTCAAATATGCAAATGAGGGAGTTAGGGGGATCCACAAAAGAACGTTGTTGCAGCACAGGCTACGCGCTGTGCGCAACAGCTGCACGTCCTGTCTAAAATTAGACCATATAAAAGGTGGTATAAAATTAGACAATCCGTCTACATGTCAGAGAAAGCAACATGCCAACATGCCAGGGACATCCTTGCTCATAGCTATACTACTGACTTTAGAGGAGCAAAGAAGGAGGAGGCACGGAGGAGGGCACGGAGGAGGGCACGGGAGAGGATATACCGCACACGCATAGACATCTTTGGCATGAGTGATTCTGAGGTGTATCGCATCTTCAGATTCACCCCTCATGCCATCCTGGAATTAACCACAACCCTGCAGGAGGACATCACCAGCCCAACACACCGCTCACATGCAGTGCAGCCACTGGTCAAGGTCATGGCAACACTCCATTTCCTTGCCAGTGGCTCTTTTCAAAGAAAAAGTGGAGTGGTGGCTGGGATGTCACAATCCTCCATGAGCAGATGTGTGCACTAGGTTTTCCCTGCAATCCTCAGACGCATGGCCAACCAAATCATCAAACCCACCACTGAGGACCTTCGGCTGAAGGCAATGACAGATTTCTACAGAATTGCCAGATTCCCACGCACCGTGGGGGCCATTGATTGCACACATGTGGCACTCCAGCCCCCCCCCCCATGAGACAGAGCACATATACCGCAATCGGAAGCATTGGCATTCCATCAACGTACAGGTGATAGTCGATGCCCAAGGCCTCATATGGCACGTCTGTGCCAAACACCCCGGATCCAGCCATGACAGCTACATCTACAATCAGAGCCCCATCCGAATGGAATTCGAACACAACGTGACATGGGTGGCAGGCATGACTGCCCCCCCCCCCATGATGCACACATCACAAGGGGCACATGCATGACTAACATCCTCCTGTCTTTTGCCTTACAGGTGACTCTGCATATGCACTGGGACCCCATCTCATGACTCCTATCCGGAACCCCCAAACCCCAGGAGAGGAAAGATAAAATGAAGCCCACGCCCAAACACGTGCAGTGGTGGAGCGCACCTTTGGCCTCTCGAAGTCTCGTTTTCGATGCCTGGATAAGTCTAGGGGGACCCTGTTGTATTCCCCAAACTTTGTGTGCCAGATCATCGGTGCATGTTGCCTGCTGCACAACTTCGCAGTGAGAAAGGGCCTGCAGATTGACATACGTGATGACCTGACCCCTGAACCAGACAATCCTCCCTAACCGAGGTTACCGAGGGAAGAGCAGCCAGGAGACAGCTCACATTAGGCATCTTTGCACGTTAAACACACACATTAATCATGGCACAATGAGAATGCAAAAAAAAAGAAAAGAAAGGAGGGCGCACCGACCTTGTGCATTACCACTTAAAAGTTTTATTATACAAGATAAAAAAGCAATGGTCCTACTCACAAACCAATCAGAAGTATGCACTTTTTCAAAACAGCTGAGACTGGACCTCACGGCACCTGCCAGTCAAACCTTTGACATCAACATGGCTGACGCGTTTCATTAGGCATCTTTGCACGTTAAACACACACATTAATCATGGCACAATGAGAATGCATGCATGCACACCACTGTGGTCCCTAGCACAGGCACATCACATCCTCATCTAATTGGATTAGCACAAGCCCACCATGCTGGACTTGTGAGCAGCAACGCCCCGCCACGGCTCCAATTATGTCACTGTACATTCATACACCATTCACACAGACCTGGGGATCACTTCTCCCTGGTCCTGGGGAACCCTTCTCCACCAAAACTGAGGGTGACATCCCTTTTCCGGCAGGAATATCACCCCCACATTCCAAAAACATTCACAAAAAAAAAACAAAAAAATGTCCAGGAAAAAATAAATAAAAAAAAAAAAAAAAAGGGGGGAAAACAAATTAATGCCGCTGTCGTAAGCCACGCCTGGGGCGCCCATGGCCACGGCCCCGGCTCCTCAGGGGAGACTCATGGAGAGAGGGGTAATCTGGGGAAGGAGGAGCAGCCCCTGGTCTCTGCCCACCTGGCGGCCTGCTCTCCAAGGCCACGGCAATTCTGGTCAGGCCAGCACTTAGTGTTGCCGTGTTGGCCTGGATAGCCTGGGTGAGGGCCCTCACATCCTGCCCAACGTCTGCTGTTGTAGTCTGCAGTATGTTTACGCAGTTTGTAAGAGCCCGGGAGTGGCAGTCCAGGTCCCCAAGCGTATCCTTTATGGAGGACAGGCTCTCCTCCATCCGCACCAAAGTCTGGCTGACCTGTCCCAGATGGCGGGTCTGAAGGGCCTTGTCCCTTCTCAGATTGGCGGGCAGAACCTTGGCCACCCCCCTGGTCTTCTGGGATGACTTACTGCCTCCAGCTGAGGCTTGTGGCTGGGGAGAAGGGGAGCCCCTTGGGAGGGGAGCCCTGTTGGGGGAGGAGTGGGAGGGGCTAGCCCTTATGGAGCGCTGGCTGCTGCCAGCCAGAGAGGAAGACTCCTCCAAAAACAACAATCCACTGGCTGACATGACATCCTCCTCCTCCTCAAACTCCTCCTCCTCAAACTCCTCCTCTTCCACCTCCTCCGAGGACTCCGGCCTTGTCGGGGGGTCCTCATCAGGCTGTTGTCCCGGGGATGGTGCGGTCAGGCTAGATGGCCCAGCACCCTCCTGCACATCTGTGGATGACACAAAACATTCACAGGTTGGAGGATCCACACACTTGCCACATATTCCCTTTCTCCCCCCCCCACATGCTACACACCTGATAGGGCAAAAAAACCTTACCTGGCATCACGCCTTCATGACTGGAGTCATAGCCAGGCAGGCCCTCCACCTGTTGTCTATGAAAGGTCTGGGCCACCGCACTCTCCTCCGCTGTCAGCCTAACAGGGCATGGTGGGCCCCCTCCTGTGCCCCTGGCATGGGCTGCCATTTTGGCCAGCTTATTTCGGACCAAACGCTAGAGGTCATTGATTTTCTTTTCAATCCCCGGGCGTGTCTGAGTCTCCCCCCCCCCCGCTGAATTCACCTGGTCAGTAATGTGCTGCAAAATCTCACGCCTCCTGGCCGGGGTGGTGTTGGCACTCTCCGGGCCGTGGAGGAAACGCCCATATTGGGTAATGGCCCGGGCAATTATTTGTTTCTCCCCCAAAGTAAAATTTAACTTCCTCTTCCTCTCAGTCATACTCATACAACAACTCTCTCCCAAACAATCACCAAAAATCACTCACAAAAACAAGCAGGAAAAATCAAGCAACAAAACAAACAAACCAAAATCTATCAACCAAAAAGTCTCACAAGCAGTCACCAAAAAACACTTTCAAATAAATTCTACCAAACACTAGATCAAACAGTCAACAAATATCACAAAGACAAGTCACAACGCAACAAACAACAGAACAAAAGCACCTTTCTGTATAGGGAGGGATACAAAGGGATGTACTTTTGCAAAGGAAGTGCGTTTGTGTCTGTCTATTTATGCTGTCTGCGTAGTTCACAAAGTTGCCCGGGTCCACTTTCAATTTCACTGATTGCGCCGGTCCCGAGTTGTGAGCATGCGCACAGAGGTGCTGACCATGGTCTGCTTCATGCGCGCATGCGCGAGCTGGCCGGCCCTTCACTTGCATGGGGTCATGGCTCATTTCAATGTAACACGCCCACGTCCTTCCCAATTTGAATTACTCCGCCTTACGCCTCTGAAATTACGTTGCACCGGCGCTAATTTCTGCGCAAATCAAACGAGAATACGGTGATTGCACCACTACATTGCGGCAGTCTAACGTAAAGGAGGTGCGCTACGCCAGTCAAAAAATGCGCCGATGTACGTGAATCTGGCCCTAGAACTTTTGTGCAAACGGATCAAATAAGCTTATTGCGATTTTTTTTACCAAAAATATGTAGAAGAATACGTATCGGTCTAAACTGAGGGAATTTTTTTTTGTTAAATTATGATATCTATTAAATCAAAAAATAAAAGATATTGGGCCAGATTCAGATAGAATTGCCTATCTTTAGGCGGGCGTAGCGTATCTCAGATACACTACGCCGATGTAACTCAGAGAGGCAACTACAGTGGGCCAGATTCTCAGAGGCGTTACGACGGAGTATCTCAGATACCCCGTCGTATCGCCTTTTTTTTTGGCTCGTATCTATGCGTGTGATGCTGAGCATCACTTTTGCATAGATACGCTTCTACATCCGACAAGCGTAATACAATTACACTTTCGGATCGTAGATGTAATGACAACTACGGCCACTAGGTGGCCTTTACGTTGTTTTTTCATTTGCATATGCAAATGAAGTAGTACGCCGATTCTCGATCGCTTTTACGCCGCCCCGTCGTCGCCTACGTCGTTTTCGTCCGCGTAAGGTTACCCCAGCTTCTATGTGGAGTAACCTTACGAGGTCCCGTCGGATGCCGTCGTGTCCCGTCGGATGCCATGTTAAGTATGGCCTCGGGACCGCGTCGTGTTGTGCGTCGTTTACGTCGTTTGCGTACGTCGATTCTCAATGGGGCTGGCGTACGCTGCGATTACGTTGTTTACATTGAGAAAATGTGACGTCCTTTGGAGCATGCGCACTGGGCTTTTCCCCCGGCCGGCGCATGCGCAGTTCGTTCGACGCGCGGGGGCGCGCTTAATTTAAATACAAGCCGCCCCATTTGAATTGCGCGGGTTTACGCTGCGCGATTTACGCGACGTAAGCGAAACCTCGGGAGCAAGTGCTTAGAGAATCAAGCACTTTCTCCAGCAAGCAGCGGCGGCGTAGTGTAACTGGCTTACGCTACGCCGCCGGAATTCTATGAGAATCTGGCCCAGTATTCATAAAGCACTTGCACCTAACTTTGCGCCGGCGTAACTTAATTCCTTCGGCGTAAGCCGGTGCAACTGCAAGTGGGTGTGTCGTTATGCAAATGAATGGTCTAGTGATTTACGCCCGGCGTATCTTGGACGGAGCATGCTCAGTACGTTCGTTCCCTTGTGAGCATGCTCACAACTATGCCGGCCCAACTTACAGAGATACGCCGGCCCAACTTACACCCAGCCGATGCAAAAGTACATCCAGTTTTATTCCCCCCCCCCCCCCCCCCCCAGAGAAGGTACTTTTGCTGTGAGATGGCTGCTCCCGTTTCCCACAGGCAGAGGAGGAAAAAAAACTTTAACACCCAGGAGATGTCTGCCCTCATAACAGCAATGGAGACTTATGACCAGGGCCGCCATCAGGGGGGTACAGGCAGTACACCTGTAAGGGGCCCGGGGGCCCTCAGGGGCCCGGATGGGAACCCCCCCTTTTTTATTTAATTTTTATAAAAAAATATTTTTTTTTAATATATTTTTATTTCTATTTTTTGATGGACAAGAAGGCCTGGCTTGCAGTCTCTGCTCTAATTCATTTCTAAGGTGTTCTATCGAGTTGAGGTCAGGACTCTGTGCAGGCCAGTCAAGTTCCTCCACCCCAAACTTGCTCATCCGTGTCTTTATGGACCTTGCTTTGTGCACTGGTGAGCAGTCATGTTGGAACAGGAAGGGGCCGTCCCCAAACTGTTTCTACAAAGTTGAGAGCATGAAATTGTCCAAAACGTCTTGTTATGCTGACGCCTTAAGAGTTCCCTTCAATGGAACTAGGGGGCCAAACCCAACCCCAGAAAAACAACCCCAGACCATAACCCCCCTTTTATCAAATGATTTGGATCAGTCCACAAAGCAAGGACCATAAAGACATAAATGAGTGAGTTTGGGGTGGAGGAACTGGACTGGCCTGCACAGAGTCCTGACCTCAACCCGATAGAACACCTTTGGAATGAATTAGAGCGGAGACTGTGAGCCGGGCCTTCTTGTCCAACATCAGTTCCAGACCTCACAAATACACTTCTGGAAGAATGGTCAAACATTCCCATGGACACACTCCTTAACCTTGTGGACGGCCTTCCCAGAAGAGTTGAAGCTTTTATAGCTGTAAAGGGTGAGCCAACCCAGTATTGAACCCTACAGGCTAAAGGATCGCACACACGATTGAATATTCCGATTGACGTGTTTTGTCATATAATCAAACCGTCTGTACGCTCCATCGGACAAAAGAGCAGAAAAACTACATAGTTTCGTGAATGTTGGCTGAAAAAGTTCTGCTGTCTGTATGCAGAACAAAATATATATATATATAATTATTATTATCATTATTATTATTATTAGGGCCCAGAGGTCTCGGATGGAAAGCCCCCTTTATTTGGTAATTTATTTTTATATAAAAAAAAGGGGGGTTCACATGTGGGGCCCTGGTGGCCTCCGGACCCCTAAAAAAATTAAAATATAAAAACGTTTTTTTTTTTTAAGGGGGTTCCCATCTGGGCCCCTGGGGACCCCCGGGCCCCTTACAGGTGTACTGTTTGTACTCCCCTGATGGAGGCCCTGGTGGCGGGGGACCCATTAGTAGTGCTAGGACACGGCTGCCATGTGTTGTCCTGTAACGGTGCTGCTGAAGCTGCTCTCCAGCTGACTTAAGCAAGTCTGGTGCAAAGTTACCCCTGCTTTTATGAGGGGTAACTTTAGGCCGGCCAAACAGCTTGTGCACACTGGGGTAGATTCACATAGATCAGTGGATCTTTTGATCCGCGTGATCTATCTTTTTTACGATCCGCCTGCGCCAGTTTTTGAGGCAAGTGCTGTATTCAGAAAGCACTTGCCTCGTAAGTTGCCCTGGCGGATCGTAAATCCCCCGGCGGAATGCAAATTCCGCGGCTAGGGGGAGTTTACTATTTAAATCACGCGCGTCCCCGCGCCGATCGTACTGCGCATGCGCCGCCGGCTAAATTGCTAATAGCGTGCATTGCTTCAAATGACGTCGCAAGGACGTCATTGTTTTCGACGTTAACGCAATTAACGTATGGCCCTATTCCCGAACGACTTACGTAAATGACGTAAAAAATTCCAAACTCGACGCGGGAACGACGGCCATACTTAACATAGGATACGCCGCACTTACCCCGCATATAGCAGGGGTAACGATCCGCCGGAAAAAGCCGAACGCAAACGACGTAAAAAAAAAGCGACGGCCGGGCGTTCGTTTCTGAATCGGCGGTTCTCCTCATTTGCATATTCGTCGCTCATAATAACAGAAGCGCCACCTAGCGGACGGCGGGAGATTGCAGCCTAAGATCCGACAGTGTAACTCACTTACACCAGTCGGCTCTAAGGGAGATCTATGCGGAACCTGATTCGAGGAATCAGCCGCATAGATCCGAGCGTCGGATCTCACAGATACGACGGTGTATCAGTAGATACACCGTCGTATCTCTATGTGAATCTACCCCACTGCGCGTAGCCTGTGCCGAACGGGCCTATGTTCGGGAATCGGCGTTTCTCCCTCATTTGCATATTTGCATAGGAAATCACTGGGTTGCGTCCGGCATAAATATGCACCTAGGATGTGCAGGCGTAGGCAAGTTACACCGTTCGGGAGTAGCCTATTTTGGTGCGTATCTAGTTCTGTGGGTACGGTGCAAAGATACTCCGGCGCAAATTTACACTTACCCGCGCATCTCCATACACCCTGGCGTAACTTCTTTGAGAATCTGGCCCATTGTGTTTTTTTTCAAAATTGTCGCTCTTCTTTTGTTTATAGCGCAAAAAGTAAAAACCGCAGAGGTGATCAAATACCATCAAAATAAAGCTCTATTTGTGGGAAAAAGGGCGTCAATTTTGTTTGGGAGCCACGTCGCACGGCCACGCAATTGTCATTCAAAGTGCGACAGCGCTGAAAAATAAAAATTGGTCTGGGCAGGAAGGGGGTGAAAATGCCCTGTATTGAAGTGGTTAAAACCCACTGTACCCCTAAAAACCCTTGTTTTGCCTTTTCTATTGACTCCATTGTATTTTGCAGAAAGGGCAAAAGTTCCCAATATTTGCAGACATTTTTGGAAAATGCTAAGTTAATTTTGTTAATTTCTAGCATATAAGAAATAAAATAAAACTCATGTAATAGAAATATATTTACAGAAATTATAGAAAGAACAACTACATTTTATTTTGCTGTGGTCAGAAGCGCTGAAATATAATTGATTGATCGCTGTTTTTTATATATAGTCATGGCACTTTGCACTGATTTTTTAAATACACTTATGAGCTCACACATATGATCTTAGAAACAGAAATACCGAATATTCATATACTCTGCTGGTGGCTTTTTGTTGGCTACCATGTTAGGAAAATAAATTGACAGTTTACAGATTGTGTTCAATGTTTTTAATGAACAACAAAGAATATCACCAAATAATAGTTTTCAAAAATTATATAATTTTTGTTTTTTGGGTCTTGAATGCCAAAGATATCTGTGTCATATGGATTGTTCACATTTATCCTTGGCAATTTGTAAGGCCACATCATATCATTTCAGGGTCCATACCAGCACGCATTACATTATTTTGTCTAATAAATTAGCTCCAAATTGAAAAGAAATCTTGCTTTTATTATCGGAGACAAATCTAGCAAACAGAAAGCATATGTTGCTGTAAAGGCCACATGCTGGCACGAGGGCACCAGAGGGGACTCGCACCAATCAACTCCTTCTGACAATAGCCCAAAACCACCTGGGACAGAGCTCTGGCTATTAGCATAAACTTGTGGAGATCGTTAATGCCAAAGAGAAATCCAAAGGCACAGATGAGTCAACTGACAAAATGTCACAAGAAAAAAAAAAAATCCAGAAGGACAATCAATATCTACCCCGGGCTTTTCCTCTGGCACATTTTCATACATAGAAAAAATGTTGAGGGTTTCACTAACTCAGAGGCCTTCATGTTTGGAGGAGCTGAGAAGAGGCATTATTGGATATCTTTTATGTTACAAAAAGCTAATTCAGGGATTACAATGAGGCCTGGACATCGAGATCCGTAATTTCAAAGAGAAGTGTTGACTATTGATCCATAACAGAAATGATAATGAGGTTATTTTGTGGTTAAGCTTAGAACATTAACCTCATGCTTGCTGTAAATGGAAGGAGGGTTTGTGAGCTTCTTTCTTATGACTTCACTCAGAGAAGGGTTAACAAGAATTCACCTCACCTATAGATAGTATTACAAATAAAAAAATTGCAGTCATTTAATAAATATACCAATTTTAATATATCATTAATTCATATTTTTATTATAATTATTTGTGTGTTTTTTTGGGGTATTTTATAATTTCAACAGTATAGTTGGTATCACATTGGAGGTGGCAAATATTATATATGTGTGATCCAATAGGGATGTTACATAAAGCCAGGTGTTGGGCTACAGCAATATGGAGAAGGACATTGGGGTTGATTTAGGAATGTTGTGAAACTTGGCAGACTGCCTGTTTTTTATTTTTTTTTGACAGCTGTCAGATTGAGCAGAGAACTCTGCATGGAATCGGGAAAATGTTTTGTTAAGATTGGGAAGGGAAAACAATCTCGATTCCTAATGATTAATCATACAGCTCTAACGTGCATTAATTACGTTTAATGCTTGAGTGTTAATAACCGTGATTCCACGAAAATAAGACCTAACCTGAAAAAAAGGCCTACCCCGAAAAAAAAAGATCTAGCATAATTTTCCAGGAGGGGCTGCAATCAAAGCCCTACTCTGAAAAAAAGCCCTAGTTTAAAATCCTACAAACTAATCTATTACAGTAATATATAATGTGCGTGTTTCTGTAATATAATTGCACAAAAGAGAGCTCTGGCGGGTCACAGATGCGCAGATAGGTGCTATAACAAAGGTATTTGGCACACTTATATTACAAAAACACACACGTACATTATATAATACTGTAATAGAGTGGATTATAGGATTTCGCATTTGAACTCAGTTCACACTGCGGATTCCTGTAGGGCAGGGAGAGAGAGGGCTGAGAAGACAGCAGATTACATGGTAAGACGTACCCCGAAAATAAGCCCCACTGTGTCTTTTGTTGCCAAAATTAAGACTTATTTTCGGGGAAACACAGTAATATCAATGCCAGAATGACCAATGAAATGAATTAACGCCCAAGCGCTTGATTTTACATGCATTTACAGGCATCAAGATTTTTGTCAGCCAAAACACCTCTGTCAGGAGGAATGGCATCTAGAAGATATAGAAAAATTTGCAGTGTGGATGAGGCCTGAATCTGCCAGGGTCGCTGGCATCACACCCAAGATGAGGGCAAACAGCTGCAGTCTCAGGACTTTTGGATGTCTACAGAAGAGAGCTTTTACAGGTAAATATATTTATTGTACATCTTATAGGAAGATGTTCATCAAAATGAATGGTCTGGACAAGGATCCCTTCAAGGGAAGGTGTTTCTTTGGATAGTAGGTGGGTATTAAAGTACTCAAATCTTTCCATGATTTATTTATGGCAATGTCTGAACGGCCGAACCGAAAACCAATTGCCTGAAAGTGTGAAACTGCTTTTCAGAAATAGATGTGACGTTACCATTTTTGGACGCTCATTTAGTAAAGTGATTTTGAGAGGGGTGAAACTGCACCAGACAGGCTTCCAGTCCTGCATGAAATCAGTCTTTAAAAACCAATTTTTCCATGTGTCAGCTGTCTGGGGAAAGGAACAAATTACTGCACAGTGTTATGGCTTTGCCTCGCTTCAGTCAGGCCCCTGGATAACCGGGCTGATCTCTAATGGATTTATCTGAACATTGCTAAAGATTTCAGAAATCCATGGTGTATTTGTTTTTCCTTAAAACGTATTGGCTCCTTCCTATATATTTTAAGCTCACAAGTTGGCTTTTGGGAAAGGCAATTTCATAGGTTACGTCTAACGTTGGCCATACACGCTTCGATAACTTATCGATTTCTGAATAATCTCTTCCGATAGGAATAATTGATCTTTTGTCAACAACCCCTGATTGATATGCCACACACAGGAAAGTGGGATTGATAGTTAAAAGAGAAGCATGGGATTTTTTTTTTTTTACATTTTAGAATCATTCTTACCTAGGTGGATGCAGCATCTGTCCCCAACGACTCTAAGACTGAGAACCGAGCAATCAAACACTGCAGATCGCTTGGTTTCTCCATCTCAGTCACCAGCTCTCTGCTCTCCCCTCTAGGGCTCACTGGAGCATTGGGCTGTGGAGGGTGGAGGAGCTGGCTCAGGCTCTCGCTGAGAGGTTGAGCCCGGTGCCGGTCCAAGCATGTGGGCCGATCCTGACCATCCCAGATAGAAGGGATAACTTGCCACAAATTTGTGGCAGTGTTGAATTGTATGTCTGTTAACTTGCTCCACATTTTCACTGGAAAGTTGTACACTTGCAGAGCACTTGAAGAACAGGTTCTAGTTCACACTTTTCCAAAGTGTTGCAAATGTGCATGGCAAGTCTCTAGCAAAAGCAAAGTTGCAGTGGTGAGTCTGCAGCTAGAGCTCTGCAAGTCTACAGCATGAAAATTCAGCTACAGTGACCCCTGTGGTGGGAAGACTATTACACAACATAACTGAACCAGAACTTGCAGAAGACTTGCAGAAAGTTTGCAAAGAAAGTTGATTTGGAGTCATGCAATGCAGACTTGCTACAATTGTGCAACACACTTGTGAGACCTGGCAAGCCTAGCAATAGCTCAGCAAGTCATTTTCAAACTTGCAGCACAATTGCTTGCTATCTGGCACATGATTAAGATCTTTCCTGAGCCTGGGCCAGCTCTGTGATGTCAGCTGACAGTGGGCTTCAGCTTGCTGTCTGCTGAAAACAAGTCACAAGAGTGAAGAACGAACTGCACTCCCGTGATCATATCTTCTCAGAATCTGATTGATCTGTAATCTGTAATACCAGTTCAGTTTGTCTGGGGACTAGTACCATACGTCATACCTGCACTAAGCAAGCTCTGTCCTTCCCACAATACACAGCAGCTCAGTTTGCCCTTCCTCTGTGTTCTCTTGATGGTTGGCTGGGCCTCCCTCCAGCTCTCTGTTTGTGGCTGCATAAAGTTCAACATAAATATCGGTTCACCCAAAATGGCAGCCCCCAGGGTTGAAGACACTCCATGACTGAGCATTGTTCATGGTCTTCTCCAAAATGTTTACTGCAGCTCAGCACTGCAGGTGTTCCATCAGATTAGGTGACCAGTCAGATTTTGCAACGGAAGTGACGTTTCGACACTCGCCCACTCTAAGGCTACAGTCTGAAGTCACCAAGCAGACATCTTTTTACACCCACCAAAATCTTAGAAGTCTGTGACACTGTTTTAATGTTGAATTTTAAGAGCAGTGGCAAGCCTGCTGATTTCACAGGCTTGATAATCTTACAGAAGACCTTTGCTTTTAAAATTCAACATCAAAGCAGTGTCACAGATTTCTAAATACTGTATTTCATGATATAAGCTCAGTTTGGTGGTAAGAATAACCGTGAAATGCAAGACTTCGGTGAGTGTAAAAAGATGTCCGCTTGACAACTTCAGACTGTAGGCTTACTGTGGCTGAGTTCAGGGTGTACCAAGATGGCCGTGACGGAGCGTCACTACTGTTACAAATTTTGACAAGTTGCCTAATCTGACGGTACAATTGGCAATACATTTATTATAGCTCCCAGCTGTCTCTGATTTCAAGGGACTATCCTTGATTTGGAACAAAGTTCCGCTGTCCCTCTCTACTCCTCTTTTGTCCTTAATTTTGGTTGGATTTATACAGTTGTATATAAAATGCACTTTTTATCTTCCAAAATTGTTTCTGAGTGCTAAAGCTTTTATCTAATTTCTAAATTGCAGCATTTGTAAATGACAAAAGAGCAAGAAATCATGAAGGGTCCTGTGACTCACTGGTCCCAGGGCCCTTTTCTTCAGTCCTGGGTCAGTTTCCTCTGGACTCGTGTCTCTTCCCTTTGAGCTTGCGGCCCTTTCCACTGATCCGGGGGCCCTTTGCTCCCATTGCAAATCATTTTTATTATGGTCCTGCAGCTGGACCCTTTCACACGTTCTGCAGCAGGTCCCCTCTCTACAGTCTTGGTCCCCCCCAATGGTGGTGTAATGTCAGGGTCTAGTTGGAAGTGTAACCTTTGCAATCCTGGTAGTTCCGCCACTGGTGAGGATAAATATTTCAATGGAGACACCTATTCCTGTTACAACTAAGAAGAGAATTTGCTTCACTTTGCACAGAATTCCTTCCATTTCTAGTTGAGTCTTCATAACAAGAAGTAAAGGAAAATTTCCTAAGCAGGATACAGACAGCAACTTTTAAATTGATAGGGGGTTTAACCCTTCCCCACTCTTTCCAAATCTAAAACAATGTGGCCATTAGGGATGAGCTGAACACCCCCGCATTCGGTTCGCACCAGAAACGTCGAACAGACCGACCGTTCGCGCGAACATTTAGAACCCCATTGAAGTCTATGGGACTGGAACGTTCGAATTCAAAAACGATAATTTTAACCACTTGCCTACTGTGCACCTACACCCCCTTCCTGCCCTGACAAAATTTAAGCTTCCGGCACTGCGTCGCTTTAACTGACAATTGCGCGGTCGTGCGACGTGGCTCCCAAACAAAATTGGCGTCCTTTTTTCCCCACAAATAGAGCTTTCTTTTGGTGGTATTTGATCACCTCTGCGGTTTTTATTTTTTTGCGCTATAAACAAAAATAAATTTTTAAAAAAATGCAATATTTTTTACTTTTTGCTATAATAAATAACCCAAAAAATATATTAAAAAAATATTTTTTTCCTCAGTTTAGACCGATACGTATTCTTCTACATATTTTTGGTAAAAAAAAAATGCAATAAGCGTTTATCGATTGGTTTGCGCAAAATGTATAATGTTTACAAAATAGGGGATAGTTTATGGCATTTTTTTTTTTTTTTTACTATTAATGGCGGCGATCTGCGATTTTTTTATTGGGACTGCGACGTTATGGCGGACATTTCGGACACTTTTCTGACATTTTTGGGACCATTTACATTTATACAGTGAACAATGCTATAAATATGCATTGATTACTGTATAAATGTGACTGGCAGTGAAGGGGTTAACCACTAGGGGGCGGGAAAGGGGTTAAATGTGTGTCCTATGAGTGTTCTAACTGTGGGGGGAGGGGGGGTGACTGGGGGAGGTGACCGATTGTGTCCCTATGTACAAGGGACACAATCGATCTCCTCTCTCCCTGACAGGACGTGGAGCTCTGTGTTTACATACAGAGCTCCACGTCCCCGCTCAGTTACTGAGCAATCGCGTGTGCCCGGCGGCGATCGTTGCCGCCGGGCACTCGCACGGGATCCCCGCAGAGCGGCGGGTGCGAGCGCGCCGCCGGCGATGCGCGCGCGGCCGCCCGCGGCTTTAAAGGGACATCACGTCATATGACGTGATGTCAGGATAATGGAGTCCTCCGCCCGCCGTCATTTGACGGTGGGCAGAGGACAAGTGGTTAAAGACCAATATTCAAGTTATTGTTGGAAAACGTCTTTGAGAACCCGGGTCTTGCCCCAGGGAACATGTATCAATGGAAAAAAGTTTAAAAAACTGTCGTTTTTTCCAGGAGCAGGACTCCTAAAAAAATGACCGTTTTTAAAACTTTTTTTCCATTGATACATGTTCCCTCGGGGAAGACCCGGGTTTTTCAAGACGTTTTCACATGCAAACTATAGACACCCAGCAGGTACAATATTTAAAGGATTTTTTTTTTTTTTTAAGTTAAGCATCATTTAAATCACTGCTCCAGGAGCAGTGATTTTATTGATGCTTAAATAAAAAAATAAGAAAAATTCCATTAAATATTGTACCTGCTGGTTGTCTATACATGTGATAACGTCTTTAAATAGCACAATCACCTGCCTGCCAGTAAATTAGGAAGAACTGATCTATCTAAGCTATACAGTGTATAAATCTATGTACAACTCCTAGGGATGTATATATATCCTCTACACACTGTAAATTAAGCTAAACTGACTAGCCTGCCTGCCTGCTCTATCTAGCTATCTAAAAAGACAATCTCTCTGTCTCTCTTGAAAATTGTGGTGAGTGTCACCGGCGCAATTTTTTTTTTTAATTAATTAAGCTGCAGTACTGTGAACCTTCAAATGAAGGAAAGAATATATAAACAAAAAATGTTACTGCGCTAATATGATATCCAACATAAATTACTAGATATATGTATATCAAACAACCGTGCTATACAGTGAAAAATTATTGTGGTGTGTTATATAAACATGATCAGAAATCAAGTGCAAAACAAATATACAAGTTTGGTATGTGTTATTCTTTCCTATAAAGGAAGTGGTTTACATAATAAACTGTGCGACTATCAAATTAACAGCTGAACTCTAAAAATAAGAAAAAAAGTCCAAGCATATAGTGAAAATTAATCTTCCACCCGCAAGAGTTGCGTGCCACCGTCACCAACAGCTGAATGCAATGCTCACCAGATCCTAGATGGTAGAAGGCCCAAAAACTATTCTTTAGAGGTCCAAAATGGGGGTTCTCCTGGGATAACTTTGCAGGGCTATCCTCATGGCCTCAAAAACAACAATGGGCTCAACATAGTGAAGTACGTATAACATTTATTTAAAACAAATGTATAAAAACCAATGCACTCACAAGCATAGTGCACCGGCACTGAGTGTCCGTGGCAATGTCGAGTGTTATGGCCGCTCGCTAGCCTTAGAAGGGGTGAGATACCTTGCTCCTGATTCCACTTGCTGCTACCTCAAATGGTCCCGGTGCGTTTTGTACCCCCTTTGTTTAGCGTGGAACCTGCCAGCTTCTTACGCGTTTCGAAATCAATTCGTCTTCAGAGAAGCTGTGGATCCTTCCTACTCTGTGTTATTTATACTATGGTGGACTGTCTGCTCCCAATTTCCGTTTTGCCCGGAACCGGAAGTTGACCCTCCGTCATCTTGGCCAACCGGAAATGGCAAATCCGCCATTTTTCTTTCTGGCATATTGTTCTAGATAGCCCATTCTGTGAGGCACACTAACGCCATGGGCTCCCTACTATTGGTTGAACATGCGGCCTTCTATCTAAGAAATGTTGTGCATAGCTCCCCCCTCTTCCATACTACAGGTAGCCAGATTAACAGCGCGTGTTCCCGTCAGCCCGGAAGTGCGCGATCCGCCATTTTGGCGGTCACCGGAAGTGCCGAAATCGACATTTTAGTTGTTGTCAACTACTGCCAGTTCTATGTGCGGTATATATCCCCACTCCACACTCCGCTGTCTCTCTGACTGCTTTCATTAACAACCTGGAACACACTACATGAGGCCGCCCAGCAGGCGGCCTTATATAGTGTGGGGCGTGTGCTAAAGCCCTGAGCCATAATTGGCAAAAGCCACCCAGGCTTTGGCCAATTATGGCTCTTCGTTTTTTGCACGCTGTGATTGGCCAAGCATGCGGGACATACAGCATGCTTAGCCAATCATCAGCGCGCAATGCCGCAGTGAATTATGGGCCGTTTTGCGTCACTCGAATTTGGCGCGAACGACCGATTTTGTTTGAATTTCGTCGAACGTACGAACAGACAATGTTCGAGTCGAACATATGTTCGTATCAAACGTGAAGCTCATCCCTAGTGGCCATACACACACTTAAATTTGAGTGTAACCGGAAGCCAAAATCCAACTGGCCATCAATATTGTAGGTGCCATGCTAACTAAGCAAAGCTTGACATGCTATAGTTAAATGTGTCCTCCAGAACTTTAGATTTAGGTCTAAGCAGTTGGGAGACATAGCACTGTTTTACAATCAGTTCCATTGCCCCAGTGTTATGTTACAGCTAATGAATTATGAAATACGAGGCTTATTACTGAATGCTGATTGTCTTCCATGTCTCCTGGTGGACATTTACCTATAAGAGCCATGTTCGCCTCCTGCACAGTGTTGTCTCCAGGCTCATGGGAAGAGCCGAGGAATAAATGTCACTATCCTAGTTTAAGGATATGGCTGTCGGTGTGATCAATCATCCAGATGTGCTCTTTTGGTTTCGTTCAGGGAAATTATACATCATACCTAGAAATTATACAGTTACCATTGATTAAAACTATCATAATTCTTTGTGACTCCGGCCATCTATTTTCTGTCTAGCTAAGAAAATGCCTTTTAATGTTCAGATTAATTATTGATTCTCTGCTGTTGTGTCCGGTGCGTGTACCCTGCTGACCAGTTGGAGGCTTAAAACTGATCACTTTCATTTATCCGAGCGGTTGTGGCCAAGTGTGTGTAATTACAAGGCTAGCAACATTTAAATGGTCAATTAAAAGCAGCGTAGTTCTACATTGAAGGTGTTTAAGATGTATTATATATAGGCGGTAAAAAGGAACTCCTTTAAAGTGACTTAGCATCAGAATCCTTTTTTTCTGTTACATGCATACTAAGTAATGAGTAAGTCTACAAGTATATATTATTTCTTACAGAGATTACAATGCTCCCATATCAATGCCCTCATCTACTATTCTCTCAGAAGGATGACACCATCTTTGTTCAGGCTTCATCCAGCATCAGTATCTACTACCTGGACTTTGTTCTTGGCTCAGTGATGACTCAATCATGTAAAACTTATGCCTCGTACTCACTACCTGGACTACGTTCTTGGCTCAGTGATGACTCAATCATGTAAAACTTATGCCTCGTACACACGATCAGTTTTTCCAACAAGAAAAGTGTGATGTGAGCTTTTTGTCAGGAATTCCGACCGTTTGTATGCTTAGGGGTCAAGTCCTGGGCAAAAAAGTGTGGGAACTCCCACCCAAGATCCACTCCACCACCAAAAAAAAATAAAAAATTATACGCTCATATGCATAATTACTAAACCGCATGTTTTTTTTTTTTCGATCCACTGTACCATAGTAATCCTTTGTTACTGGCCGCTTCCTGTATATGGATTCATCGGGTAGTGTGTGGGTATTCTGTCACTTCCTCAATGCCGTAATGTCTCCTGGGAGCTTTTGTCACTACCTGATGAATCCATATACAGGAAGCAGCCAGTAAAATAAAGGATTATAAATGTTCGCCTGCCCCTGACAGTGACTCGAGCTGGGCATTGCTGCTTAGTGAAGGATTGGCTCGGGCGGCTCGGCTGCTTTCTGCTGCTCTAGTCCTGCAAAGTGCAGGAACTCCGTTCCCATGTGTTCCCGCAGGACTTGAGCCCTGTCACACTTTTTCTGTGAGAATTCCTGCCAAGAAAAGATTGAGAGCAGGGTCTCTATTTTCGTGACAGGAAAAATTCATATCGGGAATCGCAGTCGCCTGTATGCAATTACGACGCCAAAAAAACTCACATGCTCAGAATCAAACAGAAGAGCCTAACTGCCTATTGAACTTCATTGATCCTGGCTTGTTGTACGTGTTGTATGTCACAGCGTTCTTGACGGTCGGAATTTCAGGCAAGAATTGAGTGACCGTGGGTATTCAAGGCAATTTTGAGCCGTTTTCCTGCTAAAAAAACCCCCACGGTTTTCCTGTTGGAAAAACTGATCGTGTGTACAGGGCATTAGTATCTCTGCAGTTACCACCAGTGTCTACAAATGTAAAGATTCTTACTTTGTGGCTTGCTACATTGTGTTCAGTCTAATCACTGGAGAAAAAGAGACAGAGGAAAAGTTATCTCCTACCTGCAGCAGACTGATGACATCATTCCAACCTAGGCAGGGTCCTTAGACCGGGTGTCCAAAACTGTTTTCTATCCTACATCTTTAATAGGGTCTATATGGGGGTGGGCAAGAAGGATCAGCGCTGTGACCACTGTGATTGACTCTAGCCCTGCCAGCTACCAATCATTAGTGGGCACTAACAGCTGTCTTTGACATCTTGGCCTCAGTTCTGGGAGGATGCAGACAAGCACACAAATATCACCCGTCTAGTGACACATATGCGGCATGTGAGTGTTAGAGCTCACCATTTTGCCACCACACATAATCCCAGAAAGACTCGATGATGTTGAGATCAGGGCTCTTGGGGCCAAACCATCACTACCTAGACTCTTTGGTCTTCTTTACGTTGAAGATAGTTCTTCTTAATGACATTGGCTGCATGTTTGGGGTCGATGTCCTGCTACAGAATAAATGTGGGGCCAATCACACTCCTCATAAATGGTATGGCAGATTGGATAAATATCTGCCTGCACACCATTGATCCTGACCAAATCTCCAACTCCATTTGCAGAAATGCTGCCCCAAACTTGCAAGGAGCCTCCACCATGCTTCACATTTGCCTGCAGACACCCATTATTGTATCGCTTCCCAGGCCCTTAGGTGAACTATGTCCATCTCCCTCCTCCATTAATAGAACCTGTACTAAAGCTTCTATCAATGAAAAGTGATCTATGAATGGAGAAAGGAGGAGCTTTTATCCACCCATGGCAGATCTCCAGAGGACAGTAGAGACTGCTGCTAGGCAGCTGTCTTTAGAACAGTTGTCCCCATTGGAAGATTTAATCCTACCTCTTGTTTTGCTATCAACTGTAAAATAATCCTGCCCATACATGATTCAAATCGTCTATGGCTGGATTTAGAGAAAGTTAATCTCCCTAGCTGGGACACAGACAGCAATAAAAACATGACTGGGTTTCTAACCCTTATTATTTTTAAAGCAAACAAAAAAAGTTTGGCTATACATACATGGATGTCTCTGTCTCAACTATCTGCACAGATACTACAAATGTTGGCTGTATTTGTAATATCTTTTATGGCATGTTATATGCTGGGTATTTGGTGTGCTCCTGTACCTTTAAAAAGGGGTGGGCTGCCCTTCAGTCCACCTGCCCTCATCTATCCGTCAGAAAGCATGTGCCTCCATTGTGGGGACACTCACAGTTTAGTGTTAGGACCACAGATTCAAGAGTGCTGTGACGTGGCTCTGTGGCTCACGCATGCGTTTGCAAATGCGTGCGGACAAAAGCCCCTGTTTTTAACACATACTGCTAGACAGGTCAATTGGTTGTCTGCGAGCTGGTCGGTAAGTAGGCTTGTTTTTTTCCTGGGCATTCCCTAGGCCTTTGTTGTTATGTTTTATGATAATGACCGCCATCTAGTGGCCATAATGTGGTATTTTCCTTCAATATCTCAATAAAACAATATAGCTTTATGGCCACTAGATGGAGCTGATGATCATCGGAGATAATCACATTATAAACAATATAGCAAATTTCATGCAGATGGTGAAGACACATGGGTTGTTTTTTTACATAGAGCCCTAAAAGTGTATGTATAGTCAAAACTTAACCACTTGAGGCCCGCGCTACCGTCGGATGACGGCAACAGCGCGGGCCTGAAAATCCAACATGCCGTCATTTGACGGCATGTCATTCTGGCTTTCCCAGCGCGCGCTGTACAGCGCGCTGCGGGGAAGCCCTGTGTTGTCCGTGTCCCTTGGACACGGCCAATCACAGATCGCGGCAAACGGCCAATCAGAGCGGCCGTTTGTGATGCGATCTGTGGGCGAATGAGAGATGATCTCTCATAGATCATCTCTCATTGCCGGCTCACACAGAGACAATGTCCTGTCTCTGGAAGGGAGGAGCCCAATCTGTGTTCTTTCCTACATAGGGACACAGATCGGTCACCCCCCCAGTCACCCCCCCCTCCTCCCACAGTTAGAACACACCTAGCATACACATTTAACCCCTTCCTCACCCCCTAGTGTTAACCCCTTCAATGCCAGTCACATTTATACTGTAATTAGTGCATATTTATAGCACTGATCGCAGAATAAATGTGAAGGCGCCAAAAATGTGTCAAAAGTGTCCGATGTGTCCGCCATAACGTCGCAGTACCAATAAAAATCGCAGATCGCCGCCATTTCTAGTAAAAAAAAAATAATAAAAAATAATAATTCTCTCCCCTATTGTGTAAGCGCTATAACTTTTGTGCAAACCAGTCGCTTATTGCGATTTTTTTTTTTTTTTTTACCAAAAATATGTAGAAGAATACGTATCGCCCTAAACTGAGAAAAAAAAATGTGTTTTTTTTTTTTAATTGGGATATTTATTATAGCAACAAGTAAAAAATATTGTATTTTTCTTCAAAATTGTCGCTCTTTTTTGTTTATAGCGCAAAAAATAAAAATCGCACAGGCGATCAAATACCACCAAAAGAAAGCTCTACTTGTGGGGAAAAAAGGACGTAAATTTTGTTTGGGAGCCACGTCGCACGACCGCGCAATTGTCAGTTAAAGTGACGCAGTGCCGGAAGCTGAAATTTTACCTGGGCAGGAGGGGGGTGTAAGTGCCCAGTAAGCAAGTGGTTAAATGTAAATGGTTTAGACAGCCACACAGACAAGTTTTTTTTACATAGATCCCTATAAATGTCTGGCTATGACACACTCATTTTTTGCTAAGAGCTAGAATATATCTGTGCAACAAGACCAATCCTTCTCTGTTTTCATAGAAGGAACAACTTCATCACTTCATTATTTTATAGCTTCATTCCTTGAACTGATAAAATGCAGTAGGTACAGTCATATAGCACTATAGCAGCCTTATATAGTAAACAAACCATTAACATATGGGATTGTAAAGGGGCTCTGAGTACCAGCCAGTCAACAGATCAATATTCAGCTATTGGTATTACAGACTGCAGACCCATATATTGATTTGTATTGAAATCCTGCAACCTTTGGCCAATCCTTCAAGAAGCATACATTTCTTAAGCTCATTGGAGATTTGCAGCCAGCATCAATGATGCAGATACAGTATTTATTAGCATTACCTCTTAATATTAGTAATACTCTTTCTGCTATTACTGTTATTCTTCAACTTTAAGTCTGCCTGCCTTCCTTGTTACATGTATGTATTGTTTTAATTTACAGTGTTGATTGTCTAGATACATTTCAATGTTTATGCAGATTGAAGACCCACAACAGGTTTACATGGCTGAATTGCCTGGGGGAGTGGGGGGGGGGGGGTGGGGGACTACTTAATGACCTTCCTGCGTGTAACAATATAATTTGCATTATTGCTACCGTCTTACCAGTGTTTGCCTGGGTTATTTTTGTTAGAAATTGAGTTTAATTTGCAACAAAAATTAAAAAGATAATAGAGAAAAATAGAGCTAAAGATCTCATTTTACCACAGTTGGTCGTTTAATGCAACACAAAGGAAAAGCCAGTGTACCTTGAACCTTATCAATTTTTAATATTGGAAATTATGTTTTTTTTCCATAAACATTGGGGCTGTTAAGGAAAATCTGTGGAAAGTGGAATAAAAGAGTGCCAGACCAGCTGCAGGGTCCAAATATAAAGTATTTTAAAATTCTGTAACCAAACCTATGCATTTTGTGGCAGTGCACTTGAATTACAGAGCCAGGGTATTTTTTGGAAGCACCTCATTAGAGCAATAGGCTCTAATAGACATCCAAATATGTGAAAAGCGGGCCCCATGCTGGCTCACTCAGCGTTGTGTTAGGAAAGCGAATATACACTTTCTTAACACTGAACCGCCTCTCAGCCAATCAGGTGCTCAGAGCCACGCTGTCTGTGTCTATGGATAAAGGCAGCGCGGCTTGGGATCAAGCATGCAGGTATGGATTCCCATGGTAGCACACCGACAAGAGGAGGATCCAGAATTATCATTGGGCAACCCCAGAAGACAAGGATTGGGTTTGCTCTGTGCAATTCCATTGTGGAAAGCAAGTAAGTATAATGTTTTTTTTTTGTTTTTTTTAAATAAACTTTACAATACCTTTGAGAATAGATAGTGTTAGACTTCACTTTCCTGAAAAAAACCTGAAATAATATTGAATCAATACTTTAGGAGTCGGTTCAGATCTTTATTCTATGTCGCGGTGTTAAGGCGCATTGTGTTAAAGCGGAACTTCACCCTAAACAGGAATATCCGCTTTTAAAAATCTTCCTCCTTCCTCTAAAAACATTCACGTGCACTAGAAAGCTGGTTGTGAAGCCGCAAGGATCTTGGCGAGTACCTATTTTTGGCATGTACCTTCTCCCAATTCTGCTGGAAGTTTTCCCCCCTACCCTCCTTTTCTGCAACCTCTTGCCAGCCATCACTGGTCCCAAGAGGCTGCAGGACCATTCAAAAAGTGCAGCATGACGCACACATGCACAGTGAAAAGCCGGCTGTAAAGCCAAAAGGATTCTTGGGGGGAAGCCACAACATATTTCTGGCAGGTACTCGCTCCCACTTCTGCTGGAATCGTCTAGGCGATTCCACTGGAAGTTTTCCCCCATTCCCTCCTTGCCCGCAACCACTTGGGACACATCACAGGTCCCAAGAGCCTGCGGGATCCTTTATAAAGTGCAGCACAACTCACACATGAGCAGTGGAAAGCCGGCTGTGAAGCCGAAAGGATTTTTGTAGGGGAGCCGCTACCTTTTTCTGGCAGGTACCCGCTCCCACTTCTGCTAGAATTATCTAGGCAATCCTACCAAAAGTTGACCCTGTTCTCTCCCTGCCTGCAACACGACCCATTAGGCTGTGGGGACAATTCACAAAGCACAGTGTGACCCGCACATGTGCAGTGGTAAGTCGGCCAGGAAGCTACAAGGAGTCAAAGCCGGCTTCCCACATTAGACAAGCTGGCACGGGGGGAACTCAAAGACCAGCGATGAACCGGTCGAGGATGACACTGAATCCCTGGAAAGGTAAGTGTCCTTATATTAAATATATTTTATTTATTTATTTTTTAGAGACATTTTAAAGGCTGCCTATTTATTTTGTGGTGCTATTTAAAGCAAAACAGAAGTCTGATTGGGCCCAGAAAGAATTGTCCTTGCCTGCTACATGTTTCGAAGTTCATCCTTTCTGTAGTAGGTCGCCTTGCATGTTGCAAAGTTCTCTTTTATCCAGAAAGGATTCATTATATGCGGAGGAAATGCAACCCAGTCCATCCATTATAATAAGGAACCTGGAAAACTATCAGAAAAGCCACTGATAAATAATACACCTTCCTATTTTAAATTGTCTTGGACCATCTTCACATTATTTACAACTATTATGTTTGCAGTCTCTGGTTCATTCAGACCTTATACACATGAGTGCCTAGAGGGAGTTGCTGGCACTTAGTGTATGAGATTTGTACTCAGCCTTGATACAGACTGGCACTGAGTGAACAGTTCATTTCCCCTTAGTATGCAGTAAAATAAACATCAATGTAACATTAGTCCAGGTGGAATCTGCAGTATTTTTTTCACTTCTATTGCCCTGCTGGGCAGCAAAAACCTAATGTAGGTGAAATATTTGTTCAAGCATTTTCTTTTGCTAGTCAACATATTGGGGTTCACTTTCTAAAGGCAAATAAACTGTTTGCTTTGCAATAGAAGTTGCACCTTGAGCCCAGGTTCACACTAGATGCGGTATGAATTCACAGCAAATTCACGGCGGATTCTGCACCGCATCTAAATCGCAACCCGTCCATGCAAACTGATTGCAGACTGTATGTTACGTTAACCACTTAAGGACCGCCTAACGCCGATAGACATCGGCAGAATGGCACGGCTAGGCAAAGGGACGTACAGGTACGTCCCCTTTAGGATGCCCAGCCATGGGTCACGTGTGCGACCCGGTCCTGAGCTCCATGACCGCGCCTGGGGGACCCACGGACCCGATCACCGCCAGTGTCCCGTGATAGGGTCACAGAGCTGTAGAACGGGGAGAGGTAAGTGTAAACAAACCTTTCCTCGTTCTTTCTAGAGAGAGTCACTGATTGTCTGTTCTCTGTCATACGGAACGATGATCAGTGACGTCACATGCCAAGCCACGCCCCCACACAGTAGGAATAACTTCCTAGGGAACACTTAACCCCTGCAGAGCCCCCTACATTGTCTGTTCCCTGTCATAGGGAACAATGATCAGTGACGTCACATGCCAAGCCACGCCCCCACACAGTAGGAATAACTTCCTAGGGAACACTTAACCCCTGCAGAGCCCCCTACATGTTAACCCCTTCACTGCCAGTGTCATTTTCACAGTAACAGTGCATTTTTATAGCACTGATCGCTGTAAAAATGAAAGTGGTCCCAAAATGGTGTCAAAAGTGTCTGATGTGTCCCCTATAATGTCGCAGTCATGATAAAAATCGCAGATCGTCGTCATTACTAGAAAAAAAAATATTAATAAAAATGCCATAAAACGTTCCCGTTTTTGTAGACGCTATAACTTTTGCGCAAACCAATCAATAAACGCTTATTGCGATTTTTTTACCAAAAATATGTAGAATATGTATCGGCCTAAACTGGAGGAAAAAGATTATATTTTTTATATATTTTTTGGGGGATATTTTTTTTTTTTTTACTGGATCTTTTTTTTTATTGATGATATTATTCAGTGTTTACATTTATCATACATTTCATGCCATTATACAAATATAGAATACAGATCATATTGACATTTAATAAATATATAAAAGTGCTCTTTCCACCCTTGCTTCTTTTCTATGCTATATTCTTTTTCCTTTTTCTTTGTGCATAGTTTGTATGTTTTTCCTATTGACCCCCCTCCCTTCCCTCCCCTCCCTGCCCACACTACCTTGTCATCTTGTCACATATTTTACATCATTTTATTTTTCTTGTTTTTCTTATTTTTTACTCTACTCTATTCCTTGTATTTAATTCCGTAGTCTGTCCCTTATCAGTTGTGGCGGAGATAGTCTATCATCACATAGCCATGTGTGCCATATCTGGTCAAATTTCCCCGAATCCCCCCTACGGCTATATGTTAATCTCTCTCTAGTAAGTAGTGAGTTTACTAGTGTAACCCATTGTCTTACTGTAGGGACCTCTGGTGCCATCCAGTATCGTGCTATTAGTTTTCTTTTCTTTTAGTTTTCCACCTCTATGACTCCCAATATATATACCAAAGGATCCAATGGGATAGGGGTCTGTATTAGTCTACCTATACATTGGGATATCTCCTCCCAGTATCGGTGTAATTTTGGACATCTCCAGATCAGATGTATAAAGTCACCCTGGTGTATTTTGCATTTCGGGCATAGCGGTGAGTCTCTACCTCCCCATCTATACATCTGCTCTGGTGTTCTATATGCCCGATGCAAAATAAATAGTTGTGACAATCTATGTGATGCTGATATCGATACATCAGGTATACAATCTACGGCTCTTTTCCAAGTACTTTCATTTATATTCCCTAGATCTTCAACCCATTTACTGCGACATTTTAAAGAGGTATAGTCCTGGGCTCTAGATAACAGATCGCTGTATATTTTAGATATTAAACCTTTCCGTTCTTCTGTTCCGAGAACTGCCTGAACTAAGGGGGGTGCGGTTATAGTTAAAGATTGAGTTTTTTGTTGTACCTGCAGCGCATGCCGAAGTTGGAGGTACTGAAAGAATCCCTTTGAATTCAGCTTATATTCCTGGCACAGCCGTTCATACGTCTTCAGTACCTCCCCTTCGTATAGCTGCTCAATGAAATATATCCCTTTCTCCTTCCATACAGCAAATCCCTCTAGCTTCTGCAGATCCGGGTATCTTGGATTATACCATATCGGGGTATAGGGCAACGGTCCCCCTATTTCCAAAATTTTCCTGACCTCCCTCCAAACCCTTCTAAGCAAAACACCTGTTGGGGCGGAGCGTGGTATACTTGGCAAATCCATTTCCAAATGAGAGGCGGCCTTTAGTATGGGGTCACCTCTCGTTACCAGCGCGCAAATAGAGTCCTCATTCTTTTTCTGTCCCCATCCTGCTAGATGTTGGATCTGGGCAGCTAAAAAATAAGTTTTAGGATGTGGGACTGCAAGGCCTCCTCTATCCTTTCTGAGCTGAAGGGTGGCTAGGCTGATCCTAGCCACCTTCTTCTTCCATATCAAGCTTCTCATTAATGTTTCTATTTGTTTAAACCATTTATTTGTAATCCACATTGGGGAATTATGGAAGAGGTACAAGAGCTGTGGTGCCCAAATCATTTTGATTAGATTTGCCCGTCCTACCACCGATAATGGGAGTTTGCACCAACTGTTGCATTTCTCCTTCTGCCTGACCAGTAGTGGGCCCAAATTTAGCTGAAGGTACTCTGCCGGGTCTGGAGATACCACTACTCCTAAATATTTAAAACTGTTACTTATGACTATCTGCTCCGCTCCAGGTGGCAGTGGTTCCTCCATTTTGTCTATAGGCATCAGAATTGACTTTGACCAGTTAATGGCAAACCCCGAGAAGCGACCAAACTTCCCAATGATCTGCATCACTGCCTGTAATGATGCTGATGAGTCACCCAGGTAGATTAGTGTATCATCCGCATACAATGATATCTTGTCCTCCCTCTGACCCCTACGGAATCCCGTTATCTCTGTAGAATTACGAACAGAGATAGCCAGGGGTTCGGCTGCTAGTGCAAACAACAAAGGGGACAGTGGGCACCCTTGCCGGGTACCTCTATAAAGCCTAAACACAGAGGAGAGATCGTTATTAATACGGATTCTTGCTCTGGGTTCCGAATACAATACCCTCACCCATTCTATGAACCTATCTCCTATTCCAAATCTTGCCAAGGTCTCCAGGAGGTAGGGCCACTCCACGCTATCGAACGCTTTGGCAGCATCCAGTGACAGAATGGCCCTGCCCCCTGGATTGTCCACCGGTATCTGTAAGTTCAAATAGAGTCGTCGAATATTATCTGCCGTGGAGCGAGAGGGTATGAAGCCACATTGGTCTTCATGTATCAGCTTCCCTATCACCTGTGATAATCTTGAAGCCAAAATCTTGGCCAATAGCTTCACATCGACATTTAGCAGGGATATTGGGCGATAGGAATCCAGCGATATTTTATCCTTTCCTGGCTTTAGTATAACTATAATTGTAGCTTCCTGCATGCTCTCTGGAAGAGTACCTGTTACAGTTACCTCCTGCAGAGTCTGTAGCAAAGGCAGCAGAAGCATCTCTTTGTACTGAGAGTATACCTCGGCCGGTAAGCCGTCTGGCCCTGGGGACTTATGTGATGGGGCCTCATCTAACGCATTCTTCAGCTCTAGCATGGTAATAGGCGAGTTTAGCATTTCTCTATCAGCTATCGACAACTGTGGGAAAGTACATGATTGCAAGAAATCAGTCATTTCTGATGGAGTATATCTAGCTTTAGAGGAATATAAATCCTCATAAAAATTTTGGAAATCCTTCAAAATGTCGGGCCCTTCAGTATGCGTCTCTCCCGTATTCGACTTAATTGCTATGATATTTGAAGTTTCCCGCTGACCCCTTACTATTAGAGCAAGGAGACGTCCTGTGCTTTCCCCTTCTTCAAAAAAACTTTGTTGTTGAAAATATCTGCTCTTCTCTGCTGCCGTTAATAAAACTGAGTTATATAGGGATTGTGCCTCCCTCCATAAATCATACTTAGTTTGAGAGGGGTCTGCCACCAGGGCTTGTTCCCTGGCTTTCAGTTCGTCACGTGCCCTTTTTTCCCATTCCCTGGAACGAGTTTTAATACCCGATATTTCCTTTATTAGGCAGCCCCTCAGAAATGCTTTGAGTGCGTCCCATACTGTTGCTGCGCTGGCAGTGCCTTTATTATAATAATAGAACTCCCGTATAGCCTCTCCCGTGCCATCCATAGGTGTCAGCAGAGTCAGCCAATATGGGTTCACTTTCCAGGGCATGAGGTTCACTGTTATATTAATATTAATTTTTACCCAGAATGGTGAATGATCGGATAATAGGCGGGGCTCATACGCCGAATCCATTACCCGATTGGATAACAACTCATTCCCCAGTCCTAAATCAATGCGAGAGAGTCCATCATGTGTGGCAGAGTAACATGAATAGCATCTCTCGTCTCCATGTCTCTCTCGCCACACATCATGGAGTCCTATTTCCAATAGAAGTGCAGCAAAGGCTGTTGTATTAGCCCTCTGCCCTGCCCCTCTGGGTGAGAGGGATATTCTATCCAGACTTCTGTCTAGTATATTATTAAAATCCCCTAAGGTTAGTACTGGGACGTCTGGGGAGAGGGCCATAAATTGTGCTAAACTCCTAAGTGGATCGGCAGTAAACGGTGGAGGAACATATATTGAAGCAAGGATGCAAGCTAGCCCATTGATTTTACATAATAGGAATACATATCTGCCCTCTCTATCTATCTGCTGTTGTAGACACTCAAACGTTACTTTAGCTGAAATCAGCACACTTACTCCTCTAGAATAGGAGGAGTGTGTTGAATGGTACTGTACCGGGTACTTTCGAGAGTTTAGTAAGTGGACCAGATCTGGTCGCATATGTGTTTCCTGCAAACAAATTACCTGGGGTTTCATTTTCTCAAAGTATTTAAACATCGCTATTCTTTTGACCTTATCCCCTAAACCCCTGACATTCCATGTCATCAGTATTATGCCCTTATTTTCCTATTCATCGTTACCCCTATTAAAGAACAATTCTATATATACCAAGCAAAAATAAGAAGGGGAAATTTAAGAATAAATTCTAAAATATATTCCCAGTAAGTTACAGCCTTTCCCTGTATTTCGATGTGAAAGTGATATCTTATGTGCCCCTGCCTCCCGCATTTATTTATCTCAAAGAAACGTGTTTTTAGTATACCTCTGTGATCTAAATACCAAAGTTTATGTTTAGACATGATTTCAATACCTTTTAGTGATGTGAGCCCCCCGTCCCTCCCCTTCCCCCCCTCCTCCCCTCCCATCCCCCCCTCTTCCCTCTCCCCCATCTCCCTCCCTCCTCCCCCCCCCCCGCCCATCTGGGCCTACCCTTGGGGCTGTAGCCGCATCACTCTTCCCACCCCTACTTACTCTCACCCAATCATTCATCCTAGCGCCCCTGAGCTGGGGCTCCACCCTCCCCCCTTATTAAAGTGCAGTTTCAAGTGCTTTCCCTGTGCTTCTTAGTACTTGTGTTGACCCCTATCTTCTCTTTCCTTCCCTTCTTCTCCCGGTCCAAAAAAAAAAGGGGGAGAACCACCCAGGACAATCATACTAATTTCTTAATTCCTATCTCTTCCATTCTATGACTCTCTCTTATTTTCCTCTAACCACTTTAATACGCTTGTTGGAGAGTCAAACATCCGTATGCCTTCTGCTGTGGCTACTCTTAAGCGAGCAGGGTATAACAGGGCATAAGTCATCTTATGTTGTTGTAGGGTTCGCTTGATGGGATTAAAGGCCGCTCTTTGTCTTTGAAGGTCTGGCGAGAAGTCCTGATATAATGATATCTTTGTCCCTTTGTATACAATTTCTCCTTTTTCTCTAGCTTTTCGCATCAGCGTTGCTTTATCCACAAAGTTGAGCATTTTCATGATCATAGGTCTCGGGTACCGGCTTTCCTGTCTGGGTTTAGTGGGAACTCGGTGGGCTCTCTCTATGCAAAAAAGCGGCGAGAATGATGCAGCTCCAAACTCTTCCTTAATCCATCCTTCCAAAAAGGCGACGGGGTCCGCTCCCTCACTTTGCTCCGGCATGCCTATTATTCTAATGTTACACCTTCGGTTTCTGTTCTCCAGTTCATCGATTTTTGCAGCCTGCGCATCTATTTGTTTTTTCAACTCCATAACTTCTTGTTTAAGCGGGAATAAGATGTCCTCAGCAGCACTTACTCTCTCCTCCAGGTTAATGGTTCTTTTCTCTGTTTCTTTCAGTCTCCCCCCCATTGAGACTAGCTCTTGTTTTATGCTTTTCAGCTGTTGATCCATGCCAGTCACCATTTCCTTACATGCGTTTATAGCTAACAATAGATCTTTCATTGTGGGTTCACATTCACTTTCTATAGGTCTAGCCTCCATGTTTTCCTTGCCTGGTGTAGGGAGATTTATAGGGGGATTTAATAAGCTTGTTCTATTTGCTGCAATACTGGATTTTTCTGCCCCTTTACCATTCCCCTTTTTGGTGCTTGTAGCCGCATTCAGAGCTGCCTGTGTTGATACTTGGGCATTACCTTGGCTTTTCCTTGTCCCCGATACCCCCCCTTGGGGCACTTGGGACAGTTGCTGGGATTTTGCAGGGGATAGAGTAGTTCGAGCAAATCGCTCGAGTTTTGCTGCCGCTGCTTTAGCTTGATTTGCTTGATTTTTTGCCGCCCGTGTTACCAAGGCTCCATTCAGAGGTGCCTGATGCTGTGCTATCTGTTGCTCTGCACCTTGTCTTTTGGACATACTCACTGACAGGATAGAGGAGGGGCAAGAGTACACACCAAAGGGATAAGGAAGATAAATCTCTAAGAAAGGTATTTTGCCGTCCTCTTTCTCCTTCCTTTGTTCCAGCTGGAGCTTAAATCTGTGGACCACAGAGCAATGGATATGTCCTTTCCCTTTCCCCCCTCTCCTCGGCAACCCTATCCAGGTGCCACTGCTTCCGCTTCCTTTTGTTGAACCGCTAATGAACCGCTAATGTACTTAGTATATACCCGCATTCAACAAAACCGTTAATATACTGGGCATGCCCAAGATTATGCCCCCTGTATTCTGAGGATGACTTTATTCCGCACCATCCATTATATTCTATAGCAGATAGTAGATAGCTTTCACTTTGCAGCCGTGCCTCAGCAGGTGTCCCGCCATGCCATGCTTTTCAGTTTTTAGAGAGCCATTTTCTCTGAATACACCGTTCTGCGTTCCTATATTTCCCAGTTACACAGTCCTGAATCTCTAAGTACTTTCCGGATCTTCCTCGGAACTATAACTTTGACCAATAGCTTTGGTCAATAGTGCAGGTGTAACTGAGAAGGAGAAAAACATCAGCGCATATAAACCAGGCCAGTTTACACTGGCGAATATCTACCCCTACTCCTGCAAGGTAACTGCACGGCGGTGATTATAAATGCTGCGCTCAGTGAGCAAAAAACTGTTTCTCTTTCCCCCTTTCTGCCCCTATAGAGACACATAAAGGGGATAAAAAAAGCAAATAAACAGTCCAAAAAAGGCAGGCATTATAGTTGGAGTGGTAAATGACCACTTATCCACCTTACATAGCACTCTTGTAGCTGCTTGAGAGGAGCTTTATAAGGAACATTTGTAAGGAGCTTTATAATAAAGCACTGTGTAGCTAAAGGAAGAAGTCACTCTGCTCCGTATGATATATGGTATAGGCTTACTGAGTGCAATAAGGGTAAGCAAGCTTTTTTTTTTACCTTTACCCTGGGTTAGTAGTCTGGTGGTCTCCTCTCCTCTGCGCCGGGATTTTATAACAACTCTTTATAACAACTCTGCAGGGAGACTAGCTGGTTGATGCAGCGGTGAGGGAGCTTCTCATTTAACTTGAGAAGCAGCAAGGGCTCGTAAAGTCTGCAGGCAGCCCTGCCTCCTCAGACGATCTTCCTGCATCCTGCATCAGCTACGCTCTGGGCTCCTCCAGGCTATCAACAGCCAACTCAGCCGATCACCGCACACCAGTACACCGCACGGAGCCCCGCGGACCGGGAGGCTCAGATCCACTGCTCGAGCCCAGCAGACTGCCAGCTGCTTCACACGCCTCACATAGTAAGCAGCGTTTAGATTATACACTGCGGGTGCGGGTAGAGAAAGCAGGGTTCAAGCACGGGGCGGCATGATAGGGGAGGCGAGGTGAGATGGCCTCACGCACTCACATCGCACTCACACACAGCCGCTCTCTCCTGCCGGGGGATATTTATTAAAGCAAAAAGTAAAAAATATTGATCTTTTTTTTCAAAATTGTGGCTCTATTTTTGTTTATAGCACAAAAAATAAAAACCGCAGAGGTGATCAAATACCACTAAAAGAAAGCTATATTTGTGGGAAAAAAAGTATGCCAATTTTGTTCAGGAGCCACATCGCACGACTGCGCAATTGTCAGTTAAAGCAACACAATGACAAATCGCAAAATGGGGCCTGGTCCTTTAGCAACAAAATGGTCCGGGGCTTAAGTGGTTAATGACACCCCATGATTTGCAGAATCGGAGGAAAATATCTTGTTGATATCAGAGGAGAATAGGCAGACTGGTTTAAGATGATAGAAAGGCAACAGTAACTCAAATGACCACTTGTTACAACCAAGGTATACAGAATACCATATCTGAATGCCCAACATATCGAACCTTGAAGCAGATGAACTACAGCAGCAGAAGACCACACCGGGTGCCACTCCTGTCAGCTAAGAACAGAAAACCAAGCCTACAATTTGCACAGGCTCACCAAAATTGGACAATAAAAGATCAGAAAAACGTTGCCTGGTCTGATGAGTCTGGATTTCAGCTGTGACATTCAGATGGTAGGGTCAGAATTTGGCATAAACAACATGAAAGCATGGATCCATCCTGCCTTGTATCAACAGTTCAGGCTGGTGGTGGTGTAATGGTCTGGGGGATATTTTGTTGGCACACTTCCAGATCGTTTCTCCCCTCACTTCCGGGTCTCGCTGGCTTTGCTGGGGCATGGGGAGCTATTGGCTCTCAGTGCTGTCAATCAAAGCCATTGATGATGGAGCGGGGGTGGGGCCATGCCCCTCTGTCTGTGTCAATGGATGCATCAGAGGGACTCGGGTGCAAACATGCACTAGTGCCCCCATGGGGAGCGGCTTCCCAAGGGGTCACTGGACAGAGAGAAGAGGCCAGGAGAAAGCGGGGGACCCAAACAATGTAGGTAAGTAGGTTATTTTTATTTACTTTTATTCTTTTACCTTTACAAACCCTTTAAAGTGGAGTTCGGTCTGAGATTTGTTATTTTTTTTTATCAGTAGCTACAAATATTGCTGCTGACTTTTAATATAAGGACACTTAAAGTGGTTGTAAACTTTATGCTACAGGTAAGCCTATAATAAGGCTTACATGTAGCTACCCAGGATATCTCCTAAACCTGTATCGTTTAGGAGATATCTCCCTGTGTCTGCATGTGCCGAACTCATCGGCACATGGCACTAGGGCAAACTGAAGCAATGGCATCTATGTGCCGTTGCTTTAGTCTTCGTGCCATTACCGGCAGCTCTGAAGATGTCATTGCGGCCCCGGCCAATCACAGCCCCGGAGCTGCGATACCTGGAAGCAAGCCCCCGGGCGACATGTCGGTGGCCGGAGGGGGAGATGAGGATGGCTGCGGGGGCTTCGATGTGAGGTAAGTAATACATAATGAGCTTGCATGCTATGCATACTAGCTCATTATGCCTTTGACTTGCAGTTTTTTTTTATTTTTGTATTTATTTTTCTTTAGGTTTGTCCAGGGAACCCAACCTGTCCCTCAGCTCTGGGTGGAGGCACCGGAATCCTTACTAAGGTAAACTACTAAGGGAAACAGGAAGTGAAGCCTTACTTGTTACCCTACAGCACATGCATGAGTCGCACTGCACGTTCTGAATGGTCCCTGCTGTCTTCTTGGACCTGTGTGTCTCCCAGCGAGCGGGGGTGGACATTGCTCGGAAGTGGGAGCAGATACCTGGATTCAGATATCCGCTCCCCTCGACCCCCGAAACGTGGCCATCAGCGCGGGCGCCTAGGACAGGTAAGTGTCCTTATTTAAAGTCAGCAGCTACACTGCTAGTAGCTGCTGACTTTAAAAAAAAAAAAATTTGCGGCTGGAGCTCCGCTTTAAGTAGTGTCTGTGTCTGCCTCCATTAACTTCAAACCTCAAATTGAGATCCTTTGTAAATGGTCCCATTCAAATTAAGAAGAGGTAAGATGGGGGTAGTTGGCCCAGCTTGGATTAAAGGGGTGAAGGGAAGTACATCTGTCCTTTGAAGAAGGAACCACTTTTTATGACTGAGCCTTTTCAGTCTATACTGTATGTGATGCTGCCTTCTGTAGAAGGAACCATCAAGACATCAAATTATGATGTCATCACGGCCATAACCTGATGACATCATAGTGTGGCACTCACATTGATGTCACAGGTGCCTTTTATGGTACCGTTAATAAAAAGGGTATTTGTACTGCACCATCTTTCATTATCCACAATTTTAATCTGCATCTAAAATGTTATTACATTTATCTACTCTGCAGTTTTAGCACAAAAAAAAAAAAACACAACACCATTTTTATGATAAACGATTCCGGCAAACAATTCTATAGCTCATTTCTAATACAAATATTGCAATGAAGTCTTTTACAAATGGGAAATATAATTCTAATGCCAAATGTAATAATCAATATGGAGCTGGTATTAAGTCCCTTTTTCCGCAGTACATTGGCAATATTTCATCGTTTCTCTTTCACGTTAATGCAGTCATTATTTTCCACAGGCAAAAAGACTTCCAACAGCTCTATGTTCTTCAGTCAGCGAAAGGGATCACGCCCTCCCACATACAAGTAGTGAATTGCAATCGAGAGACAAAGATAAAATGGAGTTGAATTATTTTAACGCATCGCAGTGATATGTAAATACATACTGCACATATTTATTAGGCTGGAGAGCTTTAGCTTGGAGATCAAAACCCTTGGGAATAAATGCAAGAGACAAATGCTTTGTAAAACGTACATACAAATGCCATTGACTGTTGTTAGTTGTGAAAAGAAACCATCTGAAGTTTCTGAGTAAGACAAGGGAACCTGTCATTATGGCAACTTGAAGTCGTTGCAATTACAAATAAAAAAATGCCAAGCCCTTTTTTTTTATGAAACAACAACAACAACAACAAAAAAAAACAGCTGCAATTCCACATCCTTGGTGGAGCTGGCCATGCCAAAATACATTGGTAGGCTGGTCCAGAGCAATAATGTGCTGTGGATGCTGGAGTAAATGCATATTGAGATGCAAATGACCATGAAAAAGGGATAAAAGCAATATTTTTTTAAAAATAAATAAAAATATGAAATATGATATATGATATGATATTAGGTGCTTTAGCAAACTGAATACCATCCATCTAGTGTTAAGATCTGCAATAAAGTGATGTTATACTTAAAGAGGTTGTAAAGGTACAAACATTTTTTTTTTCTAAATAGCTTCCTTTACCTTAGTGTAGTCCTCCATCACTTACCTCATCTTTCCATTTTGCCTTTAATGTTCCTTTTTCTTCTGAGAAATCCTCACTTCCTGTTCTTTTGTCTGTAACTCCACACAGTAATGCAAGGCTTTCTCCCTGGTGTGGAGTGTCGTGCTCGCCCCCCCTGGACTACAGGAGAGTCAGGACGCCCACTAACACACAGCTCCTTTCTCTATCTGCAACGTAGAGAGCCTCCTGACTCTCCTGTTGCCCAAGGGATGGGGCGAGCACAACACTCCACACCAGGAAGAAAGCCTTGCATTACTGTGTGACAGAAGAACAGGAAGTGAGGATTTCTCAGAAGAAATAAAGACATTTAAAAGCAAAATGGAAGGATGAGGTAAGTGAAGGAGGACTGCACTAAGGTAAAGGAAGCTATTTAGGGACAAAAAAATGGTACCTTTACAACCCCTTTAATGCTGCATTCACACCTGAGCGTATCATTTTCGGGTGTTTTTTCATTTTTTGGCGTTTTTGCAGCGTTTTTGTACAGGTCACAAGGTCACCAATGTAAAAAGCAGAAAACGCCTGTAATCTGCCTAAAAAATAAGCCCATGTACTTTTTTGAGCTAAAGGTGACAGAACGCTTAGATGTGAACAGGGGCCTTATAAATAAATGGGATTTTGCTTGTTGGACGTTTTGGAACTTTTGAGATGAGCCTTTTATGAGTGTTTTTTTTAGGAGCTGAAAACGCTCAGGTGTGAATGGGCCCTTACACTGGCTCTGACTGAACATAGCAGAATCCAAGTGGAACATGCAACATTAACTGCTTGCTGACCGTATACTACATATATATATATAGATATATATACCGCCAACCGCATACTGTATATATACAGCGGCAAGGCAGCTCCCCAGTGCAGAATCACGTACGTGTACCTGATTCTGCACTTCCGGGTCTAGGGCATGGATGCGTGCCCTTGGCGACCTGCTTCCTCTGTGATTGGACACAGTCAGTGGTCCAGCAGTCCCGATGTCTACCGGGACCTGCCAATAGTTCCAGTGAGGAGCAGAACAGCAACCTGCCTATGTAAACAAGGTAGATCTCCTTTCTATGAGAAGGGGAGGCAGTAATCCTGTGTTTCTGCTAAGCAGGAACACAGATCTCTGCCTTCTTTACAGTAACCCCCTCCCCCACAGTTAGTAATCACTCCCTAGGAACACATTTAACCCTTTGCTCACCCCTGATGTTAACCCCCTTCCCTGTCAGTGTCATTAGTACAGCAACAGAGAATATTTTTAGCACTGATCACTGTATTAGCGACACTGGTCCCCAAAAAAGTGTCAATTATGCTTCGTACACACGATCAGACATTCCGACATCAAAGGCACAGATTTTTTTGCGAGGGATTGTTCACTCAAACTTGTCTTGCATACACACGGTCACACAAATGTTGTTCGGAAACTCTGAACGTCAAGAACGCGGTCACGTACAACACTACGACGAGCCAAATTTTTTTTTTACTACAGACGATCAGAATTTCCAACAAGAACTTTTGAGAAAAGTTGAGAACCAGCTCTCAAACATTTGATGTTGGAAATTCCGACAGCAAATGTCCGATGGAGCCGACAGCAAATGTCCGATGGAGCCTACACACGGTTGGATTTTCCAACAACAAGCTCTCATCGAACATTTGTTGTTGTAAATTCTGACCGTGTGTACATGGCATTAGTGTCCAATCTGTCCGCCACAATGTCGCAGTTCTGCTATAAGTCGCTGATCGCCGCCATTACTAGTAAAAAAAATGAAAAATTCCGTAAACCTATCCCATAGTTTGTAGACACTATAACTTTTGCGTAAACCAATCAATACACGCTTATCGGGATTTTTTTACCCAAACAACATTTTTTATTAGATTTGTTTTATTGCAAAAAGTAAGAAAAATATTTTTTTTTTTTTCAAAATTGTCAGTCTTTGTTCATTTTTGTTTATAGCGCAGAGGTGATCGAATACCACCAAAGAAAGCTCTATTTGTGGGGAAAAAATTACATACATTTTATTTGGGTACAGCGTCGCGTGACCGCGCAATTGTTAGGTAAAATAACGCAGTGGCATATCTCAAAAAATGGCCTGGTCATGAAGGGGGTTAAACCTTCCGGGGCTGAATTGGTTTATTAATAGGGGACATTGAGAAATGTAAAATTGATGTTGGTGCTCAGCTGGGTGCTAGGGAATTGAATTTCCAAAGGATTCCAATGAGGAGCTCCCTTCAATTGTGAAGCCAAGATAGAGAATTTGCTTTTCTCCATAAACAGAGAGTTCAAAGGCAAGAATGAAAACCTCTCAATCTCATGGTGGCAGCAGTGGATAGGTGGAGCTAGAAAGAGGCGCAAAATCAGCCCCAAACTGAAAAAAAGATTGTAGGGTAAATTTACCTTTTAGTTCAAAATTGCAAACTTTGATTTTAAAATGTCAATCAGCTAAAAACGTTGTCAATTAAAGGTGGGGGGAAAAAATCGATATTTCAGAAGACTGAGGGGCTAATTTGGAGACAATAACATATTTCGTATACTTTCACAGATTTGCGATACTAAAGGGTTAAACATCTTGATTTAAAAAATTACAGTTATTCTGTAATCCAGAGTTTTGTAAATGTGACATTTTGATACAACTGTGCTGGTGTACCAATGTGAAATGTCATGGATTTGGTCCTTTGAAGCATGTTTTTCTTTGTGCTTTTTTTAACGCCAGAAATGTCATCTTTTGAAAAGAATATGATGACTGATAGGAATCAGTTTACTGTATATGACATGGTGGTTTCACAAGGCTTCCAATTTTAAGACAGAATAAAATTAAGCCATCATTATGACTGCTTAACTCACATACATGCCATAATCTATTGGAGGGGTGCCCAACCAGTGGCCCGGGGGCCACATGTTGCCCACGGAGCCCTCTGATGTGGCCCGCGACCTCCTGCTCTGGGATAGAATAAAATACAATAGAATACTGTTATTAAAGGTCAGTTTATTACTAAAATCACACTGTATATACTGTATGGGCATATCTGTTCTGCAGTGGTTACTGGTATGCTTTCAAACTGACCCAGCAGGTGCAGAGCAGTGCACCTACGGGGTTACCTGCACTGAGCCATAGACTTCTGTTATTACCTGCGAGTTTGGTGAGCTTTCTGAAAGTGCACAAAACCTGCGAAATATAATAGGAGTCTATTGCAAAGTGCAAGAAAGCCAAAGGTACACTGTGTTGGTAAACCGCAGCACATCAGTGTGAAAGCAGCCTTGGGCCCCTTTGTGTCCTACCTCCGATCTGCGAAAAAAAAGAAGAAAAAAAGGAGGGTATAGTGGACTATGCAGAGCAGACACGAACCTGCCATCCGCCAGCTCCGTTTATTGTGGCCCACGACCGGTTACCAAGTCGCTTAAGTGGCCCTTGCGCTTCAAAAAGTTGGGCACCCCTGATCTATTGCAACCAATCAGGTCCTCCCTTATATTCTCTTAGGCCGTGTACACACGGCAGAGAACCTCGACGGGCAGAACACATCGTTCCGCCCGTCGAGGTTCTCTGCCGGCCGTCGAAATCGGCGACCCGCCCGTCGGGAATGGCAACCAGCCATTCATCCAGACGGGCCGTCGAGCAAAAAGAGAGCCTGCTCTCTTTTCGCTCGACGGGATTCCTGACGGGCGGGGCGAGCCAAAAGCGTACACACGGCCGAGGTCCTCGCTGGAATGCAGCTTCCAGCGAGGTTCTCGCTGGTTTCCAGCGAGAACCTCGGTCGTGTGTACGCCGCTTCAGTTGCACTAGAAAAAATAAAAGCCAACTAGCTGTAAAGAGCACCACATACAGTGCTTACTATTGCCCATAGAATTGTATACAGGCAAACAAATATCAGCAGGAATGCAAATGCACGTCTGAATGCGTGCAAGAATGCATGCACTCACGGGAGCACGTCCACAGTCCCTATTGAAGCCAGATGGCCTATTTGACGGATGATCTGACTACTGCTCAGCGCTGACTGGTCTTCAGCTGTTTCCGTGTGCCCTGCCTGATTGATATTCGTTGCTGACCAACTTGCCATTGACCTGACCTAGGAATCTGTTTATGCGTTTGATTATGTTCATGGCTTTTAGAGCCATGAACATAAAAAAAAAAAGATTGAGCTTTGAGTTCTACCACACCACTGGTCAAAATGTGGGGCTCCTAGCACCTATGGTTCTGGAGATATGGGGCTCCTTGAACAGCCTGTCAGAAACTACATACAAAGTGGCCAGTTTAAATACAAGCTAACACACTCTATTTGCAGCAGACTGAGAGGATGAGCTCACAGTGCCTCTTCTCACTTCATGTCAAGGGCACTGAGCTCAATAGACAGCTTGGAGCCTTGGACCAATGGAAAAGCACATTGGTCCAAGCTGTCCATTAAAAATGCTGCAGTGGAGGCTCTCATCTCACTGCGGTGTCATAGAAGGGGGCATGTGTCTAAAAAACGCATATTCCCTCTTAGCCCAGCCCTCTTGACTACAAGGAAAAAACATGGGTTCATGGGTATAAGATTTACCCATAATCCCATGCTTTTCTCTAAGAGGGAGAATCTGCTGCTGCTTAAAGGGTATGTTTTTAATCAAGCTAAATAATATATTATTATGCTGTATGCTATAACATCATTTATTATTTATCTATTTACTGTGAAATTATTGGTTTGAACTTATAACTTTAAACATCAGTAATTTGTACGTTAAGCCCCCTGCTAGAGTACAGTTTTTGAAAATATAGTAAATTACCTTAAAGTGTATGTAAACCCCCCAAAAAAAATAGTTTTGATGTCACAATGTAGAGTATAAGATTTCCTATAATCTGTGCCCAGTCTTGCCACACAGAGTTAATCCAGCGCTGAGAAATCCTCTTTTATTGTTCAGTGAAAATGAACAGCCTTCCAGATAAAAACCCGTCGAAATAAAAAGTCAGGTTCTCTCTTCTTGCTTTGAGTGAGAGGTTATTTACATATCTAGCTTGGACATGTTTATCATATGTTATGTTATGTTTATCATAACATAAGGTGATCCAAAGTTCATTGTATATTACCAGGATGTGTTATGTGGGGGAGGGGTGGATTTCTCACTTTTTATACTTTGGATCTCACCTCATATTATGATAAACATAACATAACATATGATAAACATGTCCAAGCTAGATATGTTAATAACCTTTCACTCAAAGCAAGAAGAAAGAAACTGACTTTTTATTTTGACAGGTTTTTATCTGGAAGTCTATTAATTTTCACTGAACAATAAAAGAGGATTGCTCAGCGCTGGATTAACTCTGTGTGGCAAGACTGGGCACAGATGATAGGAAATCTTATACTCTACATTGTGACATAAAAAAATATATATAATTTTAATTATTTTTATATTACGGTACTTACTTATGTTAATTAATGGATGAGCTGCGATGACATCACTCGGAGCTCGGAAGGAACGACACGGGTATTCCATTTTTTCAGAGCACATGTTCAGGTGACGTCACCAGCCCGTTCACTATTAAATTTCTCCTAAACGGTGCACTGTTGGGATTAAAGGAAATGCCTTCTGGATGTTGCAAAGCACATGACTCATTCTATGTGAGTGTTGCTCCAATCACAAGCACCCGTTTTGTCACATGGGGCAAGCCTATGCGCGGCTAGTACAGGTTTAATTTGAAGCTAAGTGAGAGCCTATAAAACATAAACTGAAGCCTAAAGCTCCACTCTAACTTAAAAGAAGAATACAGAGCATCAATACAATGTTTTACATGTAGCTGGCAAAATAAAAAAAATATATATATATTTTTCAGTCCTTGACTATAATAATTAAATTATGTATAAGCCACTACACAATTACACATGCCCTTTGAGGATCAAGCATGAAGAAAAAGATACAGCATGTCAATAGACTATAGCAATTCAAACACAATTCTAAAGTCTGCTGCCCTTAGTTTCTACATAGAACATGCAGGCACATTAGTTTTCTAATCTATTGAAGACAATTAGACATTTACTTTCATTTTCTGTATGAATAGCAATTAAATTGTAGACGTGTGTCTCTCTACATATGATGGAAACTCACACTGATCAGCAAATGATGAATCCTGTGCTTAACATAATCAATCAATGTATGCTAATTCTCCCATCTGCTTCTTTCCACTAAAAAGGTCACACAAATATTATAGGGAATGCAGTCCAAGTCACTCAATAGCCTTTAATGATGACCAATTCATCCCTAACAATAGATGTAATAAAAGGGTTTAGCATTAAGGATGGATATAATGGTTTAAATGAGTCTGTACAGCAAATGTATCATGGTAAAGGACAAACAATTCCTACAAGCCTAACAATTAGATACGTTTTGAAGAGTCAACAGATTGTTTAAGAGATGTTAAACTGGAGACATGCTGTATGCAGTTGAATCACTTCGAAATATTAATCTTATTTTGTAACATCATGCAAATTTGTGATTGTGTGCAGGAACCTATATCAACCAATCACAAATCAGCTTTTAGAAAGTTGCTTTACTTACAGGGTTCAATGAAAGCTAACATTACTGATTGAGATATTCTGAAAAGTTTGGTCCGAATTATCACCCTTAGTAGTGATGCTGTGGATCTGCTGGCATTGTCAGTACCTTGTCAAGATGATATTATATTATATATATTACCCCACATATCTTTATGGGGGCTCATTCTTCTTCTTATTTTTTGTCCTCTCTTAGATTGGGGAATCAGGTACTTTTTGATCTTCTTGATCTAGGGAGTGTCGTGCTGATCTGATTGTGCCTGGGTAGCGTACGGCATGCCGCACATGGTGGGGCTCTCTCTGCTATGTGAGTGGCACCTCATATACATTGTCCCCATATCACCTATGGGGCTTACATTACCATGTATGATTTGTCTGCATCTGTCATCCATTTGAAGTTCTGATACTCTTTTCTTTCCCATACCGAATCCCTTTACCTGCAATGGAAATAGGTCCTGAAGAAGCGACAGCGAAACGTTGACCTTATTTGACTCAGCAGTAATAGGGAAGATATACATACTTTATATATCTATGGTTATACAAATGAGAGCTTGATTTTCTCTTATTTTATTCTATATATGTTTATTCATTTTGTATCATTAAATAAATCTATTTATTTTTGTAAAACTATATAGTGTTCTAACAGTCCGAATTATCGTTTTGAAAATCATGTGCCTCAAATATGTTGAATTTCCTATCCAGAAGTCCTAGTGAATTCTATAGGAACCTAAACCAGGCTTCAAAAAGTGTGCATTAAAGTAAAACTGTGTAAAATGGCAAACCTGCTGGGTGACGAGATAATGATTGTAAAACTGGGATGCAGTCTGGGAAAATTAAAAAGAAGAAGCATCTCCTAAAAATCCTGAAAACCCTTATGTGTTAAACATTCTAGAAAACAAAATATTCCCCTAAATTTTGGGAGATGGGGGTGTAGCTTTGAAGGGAACTTTTAAAGGGTTTGTAAAGGATTTTTTATTTTATTTTAATAGCTTCCTTTACCTTAATGCAGTGCTGTTTTCATGTCCTCATTGTTCGTTTTTGCTCTCGAGTTGCTGTAATTCCTCTCTGATCTCCACACTTCCTGGTTGTCTGTTTCCTGATAACCACAGTACTGTGAGCTTTCTCTCTGTGGTCACTAATCAAGGAGGTGTGATTACTGTGTGTCTAAAACCCCTCAGCGCCAATCAGTTTTGTTTTCCAAACCATTACTGCCCTGTATTGGCTCTGTGGCTCTGTGGCTCTGTACAGCTCAGGCAGGAAACAGCATGCAAAAATGAAACTAGAAACTACAGGTACATTATAGGATTGATTTGTATCTATTTTTAATCATTTTTAAAAGGAATCATTTAACTTTTATGTCTCTATACCCTGTAAACAGTCATTTCAGCAAATACATTTTTTTTATTTAGAACTCCTTTTAAGGTGTCAGCATACCAAGACATTTTGGACAATTTCATGCTCCCAACATTGTAGGAACAGTTTGGGCATGGCCCCTTTCTGTTCCAGCAGCCTGTAAAGGCAAGCGTTCCAATACCTTTACAGTGTATATACAGTATGTACCATACTTGTGAGACCCCTGTGGAAGCTGTAAATCACTGTAGTAGGCAGATGCTCTGCTACATTATGAACACAGGAGGTCTTGCATTTCTCACAGGTACCTTTCGCAGAGGAATTGGGATTTTCGTAAAGTATTCTGTATTTGGATAAAGTAGAGATTGTGACATCACTGCCTGCCTCTCCAAAATGTCCAACTAGGGAATGCCTTGCATTGATTGAGAAAATGCGAAGTATTTCCTGACTGGCACTCATGTCAAGTGAGCGACCTTCTGGTCCAAGCTAGACCATTGTTATTATGTAAAGATTACCATACCTGGAATTCAGCTTAAATGACCGGATTATGTTAATTCATACAATCCCTTTAAGACCACTTTATTGTCTTGCAATTTTAACTAAATAAGTCTTGTGACTATAATCCTCTAACTCTCTATATTCCTCAATCCAGAGCAGGACTTCTCCCGAGAAACCTACAGTAAGTGTGATTCATCAGCTTTTCACTCCCTGTGTCCATTACAATGGCTTGTACAGTAACCTCTGTCTCGTATTAGTAGCAGGAAATTACAAACACCAAACTGCTGGGACAGAGAGGTAATTTATCACCATGAAAATTTGCCTCTTACTTTGCTTTCCCTCTCGTTATTAAACGGTTTGTTACATCTGACACTACTTGTGGAGCGGCCTGGCTAGAGAAGCTCGGGGAAGCACTTTAATCCCGGGAGACACTTAGAAGGGAATTGAAAAGTATTACACAGCAATGGTTTAAGTGAAAGCCTGAGAGATGCATCCTGCATGGGGAGAATGGGAAGAAGCAATGAATGGGATATTCTGATACCAGTTCCCTTACCAGATGCTGATTGCAACACGTAGCCAACAGCATCAACTGATTTATAGGACTCCTTATAGGATCTGTTGACTTCTCTTTTACAGGCTTGCAGTAAATCAAAAAATTACCAATTCTGGGGATTGCTACAGATTGCTGGGATTCTCATATAATATGACATTGTGCGCTCCGTTCAGTGCAGGGACCATAAAATTCTATCCCATATGTGCATTAGGTCGTAGAATTGATTTTGGTTTTACCACCTGCATTAGAAATTATACTCTAACGTTGAACCTTAAGCACTCTCTTTAAGGGACATAAAAACATAGAAACACATGTAAGAGGACAACTCAATATTACAGTAGGTAGACCCCTCTCTACTTCAGCTAAGAGAATGTATAATATAAAGTAGACTTAAACCTTTAACTTGATGGCATTAAAGGGTCACTAAAGGATTTTTTTTAAGATAAATAGCTTCTTTTACCCTAATGCAGTCCTGTTTTCATGTCCTCATTGTTCGTTTTTGCTATGATGTTGCTGTAATCCTTCTCTGTTCTGGGCACTACCTGGTGGTCTGTTTCCTGATGAAAAAAGTAATGGGAGCTTTCTCTCTGTGGTCACTAATCAAGGAGGTGTGATTACTGTGTGTCTAAGGCCTCGTACACACGATCAAATCTGTCTGCTGGAAACGGTCTGCTAGACCGTTTCAGCAGACAGATTCGAACGCGTGTATGGGTGAGCCGACGGATTTGGCCACCTGACAGATTGGAAAGCATGCTTACCAATCTGTCGGCTGGGAACCCATCCGCCCGACATGTCTGCTGGTTAGTACAGTCTGCTGGCGGGGATTTTGGTTTGCTCGTGTGTACACACGAACAAACCAAAATCCAAGCAGACAGATTTGTTCAAATCGGTCGATCCGACCGATTTGAACAAATGGATTGCCTCGTGTGTACGAGGCCTAAAACCCCTCAGAACCAATCACTTTCTTTTTACAAACCATCACTGCCCACTATTGGCTCTATGTCTCTGTACATCACAGAAGCATGAAAAAGCATGCAAAAATGAAACTGAAACTACAGGTACATTATATGATTGATTTTTATCTATTTTTAGTAATTTTTTAAAAGGAATCAGTTAAGTAGTATGTCTCTATACGCTGTAAACAGTCATTTCAGCCAAAATATTTTTTTCCTTTACAACTCCTTTAAGTTTGCTAATGCAGGGTGTACCATAAAAAGTAGCAAATTTGCATTTTATTAAAATACTTGCATCTCAGTGCTGCTGATTCTCCTCCAAACTCTTATACCACATACAGACGATCGGACTTCCCGACAACAAAACCATGGATTTTTTTCCGATGGACGTTGGCTCAAACTTGTCTTGCATACACACGGTTGCACAAATGTTGTTGGAAATTCCGAACGCCAAGAACGCGGTCACGTACAACAAGTACAACGGCACTATTAAAGGGAAGTTCAATACCAGTCGTGTTGGTAGAAGTCTGGTGAGAGACGACTCGCACTTTTCAGCCTTGTGCTTTTCAGTCCGTTATAGCATGATGAATGTGCTATCTCCATTACGAATGCTAGTTTTACCAGACCAAGCGATTCCGTCTCGTACTTGATTTAGAGCATGCGTGGAATTTTGTGCGTCGGAATTGTCCACAGACGATTGGAATTTACTGTACGAGAATGGATTTTGTTGTCGAAAAATTTAAGAACCAGCTCTCAAATTTTTCTTGTTGGAATTTCCAACAAAAAGGTCCCATCGAACATTTGTTGTCGGAAATTTTGAGCGTGTGTACGCGACAATACAGTCACCTTTGTCTACATCTACTCGCTCCAGCATTGGCTGCACATCATTGTTCATTGCACCACCTTCCTGATGGTGACAAAAGTATACCATAGCTGCACAATGGCCCGGATTCACAAAGCACTTGCGCCGACGTATCTCCACATACGCCGCGCAAGTGAAAATATGCGCTGTCGTATCTGTGCGCCGGACCCACAAACTAAGATACGCCTAAAAACAGACTTCATCCCACCGACGTAACTTGCCTATGCCAGCGTAGAGTGTGCGCATATTTACACTGGACGCATGTAGTGCTCCCATTGATTTTCTATTTAGATATGCAAATGAGGGAGATACGGCGATTTACAAACGTACTTGCGCCCGGCGCATGATATACACGGTTTGCGTAAGTTTTACGTCTGGCGTAGTTATTTCTCATAGATGAGGCACAACCCATGCAAAGGTATGGACCATGGAACACAAGCCTATGTATTGTATGTTGGACGTCTGTGAATATGGGCCGATGTGGGTCTGGCTGGGAGTAGGTTACGTTAACAGCATACACAGTGATCCGGCGTATCTTAGGCAGTTGTTCCAACGTGGTTGTGCGCATGCCCACGGGGATATGGCAGTTCGTTTAAGTACTTGTCTGGCACCCGGCCCATCATTTGCATGGGGTCACGCTTCATTAGCATGGATCACACCCACGCCATGCTGGTGCGTTGGAAGCATTTGCTTTGTGAATTCTATGCTTACCTCTCTGCGCTGCGTCGGCGTAGCGTAAAAGAGATATGCTACGGCGGCATAAATGCGCGCCGATGTCTGTGAATCCGGGCCAAAGTGTATAATTTTTAAGATACTCCAATGCCACGTACACACGATCGGTTCATCTGATGAAAATGGACCGATGGATTTTTTCTTCAGATATCCGATGAAGCTGACTTTCATCAGTCTTGCCTACACACCATCAGTTAAAAATCAGTTAGTGTCAGAATGCGGTGACGTAAAACACTACCACATGCTGAGGAAAATGTTCAATGCTTCCGAGTATGCATCGACTTGGTTCTGAGCATGCGTGAAGATCGTTTTTTTTCTATCGTTTTTTTAGCCATCAGATAATTTTAAAAACGGGTTTTACGTTTTTTCAATGATGGGGAAAAGAACGATTGGGGCCCACACACGATCGGCTCGTCTGATGAAAACGATCCATCGGACCGTTTTAATCAGACGAACCAATGGTGTATACAGGGCACAAGGGTGCATGTGACAGGTTGACAAGGTACTGTAGGAGAATATTTGGAGGACAGTGGTTACCCATTAACAGAAAGTATTTAAACAAGAACCCTAAAATGAAACTATAGGTACACATGAATTATATAAAAGGATAAATCTGTCAATATAAATAAACAGAAGCCCCCCTGTTTTTTTTTAATTACCTAGTTGTCCTGCTAGAAGATCTGTAATTTTTCAACTTTCTTTAACCACTTGCCAACCGCTTCACGCACTTATACGTCGGCAGAATGGCTTCCGTGGGCAAAGTAATGTACCTGTATTGTGCTTTTAAAAGCCCACCATGCCGCAAGCTGCAGAACAAGGAAATGCCTGTGTAAACAAGCAATACATGTAATAGTGATAAAAGCATCCCTTCATGCTGGCGCACAGAAGCAAACGCATATGTAAGTTACACCCGCAAATTTAAACAGTGCTCAAACCACATATGTGAGGTATTGCCGCAATCAATAGACCCCTTTCACACTGGGGCGTTTTTCCCCTGCATCCACAGTGTGAAAGCCCAAGTGCTTTCACACTGGAGGGGTGCACTTGCAGGATGTTAGAAAAAGTCCTGCAAGCAGCATCTTTCGGGGTATTGGAGGAGCGGTGTATACACCTCTCCTACCCATTGGAATGAATAGGCAATGCTGCCAAAGCACCTACAAAGCAATTCGGCAGCGACGCTACACGGGCACATTTAACCCTTTATTTGGCCTCTAGTGGGGGTTAAATGTGCCCTAAAACCAGCAGCGTTTTACCATCAACGCCCGCCCACCCCAGTGTGAAAGCAGCCTTAGAGCAAGAGCAATAAGAAAAGGGCAAGACCTCTCCTGTAACTCCAAACTGGTAAACGTTCAAAATTTTGAAAGCATCGCATGGAGATTTTTAAGTACCGTAGTTTGTCGCCATTCCACATGTGTGCGCAATGTTAAAGCAAAAAAAATATTACTAACTTTTTTTTTATTCCTGAAAGTGTATTTTTTCCCAAAAATTGCTTTTGAAAGACCACCGCACAAATACAGTGTGACATAAAATATTGCAATGACCACCATTTTATTTTCTAGCATCTCTGCTAAAAATATATATATTCCATTTAGGGGGGTTCTAAGTAATTTTCTAGCAAAAAAATACTGATTTTAACTTGTAAGCCACAAGTGTCTGAAAAAGTCCTGGTCCTTAGGTGAAAGTGCTTGTGCCCCGAGTTCAGCTTTAACCACTTCAGCCCCGGACCATATTGCTGTCCAAAGACCAGAGCACTTTTTGTGCGTTGCTTTAACTGACAATTGCGCGGTCGTGCGACGTGGCTCCCAAACGAAATTGGCGTCCTTTTTTCCCCACAAATAGAGCTTTCTTTTGGTGGTATTTGATCATCTCTGCGGTTTTTATTTTTTGCGCTATAAACAAAAATAGAGCGACTATTTTGAAAAAAATTCAATATTTTTTACATTTTGCTATAATAAAAATCCCCAAAAAGATATAAAAAAACATTTTTTTCCTCAGTTTAGGCCGATACGTATTCTTCTACATATTTTTCGTTAAAAAAAAATCGCAATTAGCGTTTATTAATTGGTTTGGGCAAAATTTATAGCGTTTACAAAAAAGGGGGTCGTTTTATGGCATTTTTATTATTATTTTTTTTTACTAGTAATGGCGGCGATCAGCTTTTTTTTTCGGTACTGCGATATTATGGCAGACACATCAGACACTTTTGACACATTTTTGGGACTATTGGCATTTTTATAGCGATCAGTGCTATAAAAATGCATTGTATTACTATAAAAATGCCATTGGCAGTGAAGGGGTTAACACTAGGGGGCAGGGAAGGGGTTAAGTGTGGTCCTGGTGTGTTCTAACTGTATGGGGGGGGGTGGCCTCACTAGGGGAAGTCACTGATCTTCTGTCCATACATTGTATGGACAGAAGATCAGCGTTTCCCCCGCTGACAGGAACACAAGGTATGTGTTTACACACATACCTCCCGTTCCCCGCTCTGTACCGAGCAATCGCGGGTGCCCGGCGGCGATCGTACCCGCCGCGCGCGACAAGCTGCTAAAGGGAGGACGTAGAGCTACGTGCTCCCGCGTAGCAGTGCCACCGTCCCGTAGTAATATGACGGCGGGCGGTCGGCAATCAGCTAAGCAGCGAGAATTCCACGGGGCACTGCAGGCTTCACAATGAAACCCACATTTTAAGAACAGGCTAACAATACCCACTCTGATAATAAACAACAAAGCCACATCACATTACAACAAAGCCACATTTTAAAATAATATCCTGCTTTTCTACAAGGCCAAATGTTTTATTTAAAGAATATCCTGTGCTTGGTTAACCATGCCAGTGCCATCTACTTGAAAAATGATATGGCGCGTATCGGTGATGGACACGTACAAGGAAAGTATTGACCGGGCAGTCGGTCCAGGGATGATAACATCAATCACTACCATCTAACACGTGAAAGAGAGGTGATGTTGTAGTGGTATGCAAAGGCACCTTTGTGGGCCCATCACAAGTGACAGTAACAGTTGCAGCTCCAGAATTCTAACTACGTGTGCTGTGTTTTTAGAGATGACATGTCCCTTCTCTGCAATGTGCTGGCAGAAGATCAGGACATGCTTCAAAATGTCGCCAGCAAAGATAGAAATGCCGTCATATGTAAGACAATATGTTTTTTTCACAGGCCTTTTTTTTTTGGTTTACAAAAAAATAAATACTAAGCCTTGTTAGGCAACACAGAAATCTAAATAAAAACTGAGTCTAATATTTGCATTTAACATTTGCCGATATGTGGGAATGCCATTTTCCTGTATCAAGCCTCTCTGTACAATGTCGTCCAAATCAAATTTATATATGTTGGATGAACCATATAGGCAGGAAGTGGTTAACGCTACCCCGGTTGGGGTCAATTGTGTTTCCCAGTTCTTTCTTGGTGGGCTTTTTTGGTCCAACCCCCAGGGCATGTGTAATATAAAAGGGCCAGAGGCTCGGATCCTGGGGGGACTTACTAAAGAGCTGTTATTAAAGTGGAATTCTACCCAAAAGTGGAACTTCTGCTTAAACCACTCCACGCCCCCCTACATGCCACATTTGGCATGCAATTTCTTTTGGGGGGGAGTGGGACTTCCTGCCCCACTTCCTCCTTCCACCCAGGGACCGCTTAGGCGACTCGTCATATCGCCTTAAGTGGCCCCTCCTTGTAGGCGATCACTTGGAACACGTGAACGCGATCGCCTGTCCACTCAGTGAGCGGAGCGGCGCTCGCGAATGCGCGGTGAGTGCTCAGCCGTGAAGCCAAAAAGCTGTCACGGCCGGGTGCCCACAGTTAGAATGGAGGCGCCAGCGGAGAGGTTGGAGATCAGCGATGCCCCTGGTGGACGTGTTGCTGGACAGTGGAAAAGGTAAGTGTCTGTTTATTAAAAGCCAGCAGCTAAACTTTTGTAGCTGCTGACTTTTAATAAACATAAAAAAGGACTAAGCTTTAAGAAGAGAGCCTGGGCCTTGCTCACTATCGTTCCATGTTGAGGTCAAAATTCCTAGGGGGACTTTTGGGACTTGCAGTCTTCTCTGAAGAAACCAACCTAGCTAGCAACTAGGGATGTTAGGAAAAGACTGCACTTTATTACAGACTGTTGTGTGTGTGTATGTCATCATGTTAATTTATTCAAGTAAAGCATTTGAAACTTTGTCTGGTCTGAAGTTGCTAAAGCGGTGTCATGCAAGTAACTGGCATATATAGTCTACAGCTCAAGTCACTAAACACATTGGGGTATGCAGATAACAGTACAAGCATTTATACAGTTTGAAGATACAAATGACATATACAAGTAATCATGTCTAAGGCCTCGTACACACGATCGGACATATCCGATGAAAACGGTCCGCGGACCATTTCCATCGGATATGTCCGATCGGGAGTTTGATCCGATGGCGTGTACACACCATCGGATCAAATTCCCCGCCGCAGGACGGCGCGGTGACGTGGCGGTGACGCGGCGGTGACGTTGACGCCGCCACGTCACCGCTACGTCACCGCACCAGGAAGTAAAACACTTCCGCGCATGCGCCGAATCCATTCGGCGGCGGCGGTGCGGGACGACATGTCTGCTGGTAAGTGTACTAACCAGCAGACATGTCGGGCGGACAGATTCCCACCGGATAGATTTCAAAGCATGCTTTGAAATCTGTCGGGGGGAGAAATCTGTCCGCTAGCCCATACACACGAGCGGAGATGTCTGCTGAAACGGTCCATCGGACCGTTTTCAGCGGACATATCCCCCCGTGTGTACGAGGCCTCACACACAGTAAATAAAACACTGATCTTCTTCCCAAATATGCTGTGAGGTGCACAACTCTTCACTCAATAAAACTTCAGCCTGCTCCCCTCAATAACAAGACCTCTACAATGACAGTGATGTCAATAAAGCTACTCAAGGGGTTAATGCTTGGGTCTGGTCTCCTCCAGATAGGAAACATCAGTACAACTTGAATATGCTTGCATAAATCACCATATAAAAAAAAGGTGGCCTCATAGTGCACACCTACTGAGAAAGTCCTGCTACTGGATGAAATGCATATGGGGCAAAGCCAGTAGTGTATTTAGGTTTTGTGCTGCCCTAGGCCTGACTAAACGTGTGCACCCCTAATTTAAATATGACCCACCCGTTTCTGTCAAGGACACATCTATTTCTGTTTAAGACCCACCCTGAAAATTTTGAGTAGGGACACTAGTTCTTAGGGCCGAGGGGGTGGGGCATTGAATTCCCTTAATTTGCATAGATTTCCTCTCACTTCCTGTTTGGCTGTAGGGCAGGAGGTGAAGGTAAAATTCTGCAATGGGACAGGGATGGTAAAAAATAAACTGTCAGGGGCTATAACCCTTCCTTACTCTATCCAAAATGAAAAAAAAAAAAGTGTTGCCCATAGTTCTACTTTAAGCACAAATTTCTGATAATTTTATGGAGAGGACTAAGAAGATATAACAATGCCAATGGTGCAGCAGTGCAAGTATCTTGTGTTACACTAGCAGTGGGGACTCTTTCCATGCTGCCCCCCTGCAAAGTGCTGCCCTAGGCCTGGGCCTTGTTGGCTTAGGCCAGGATACAGCGTTGGCCCCATAGCAGGCAAGGGGAGGAGCCAGGAGCGCCGATGGGGGGACCTGAGAAGGGAAGGATCAGGGCTGCCCTGTGCAAAACCATTACGCAGAGTAGATAAATATACCGGGCCAGATTCAGAAAGATCAGCGGATCTTTCTGCTGGCGTAACGTATCCCTGATACGTTACGCCGCTGTAACTTTGGGCGCAAATTCTTTATTCAGAAAGAACTTGCGCCCTTATTTACGGCGGCGTAACGTATGTGTTGCGGCGTAAGGCCGCATAATTCAAATGGGGATGTTGTGGGCGTGATTCATGTAAATTAATCATAACCCCACGTAATTGACGTGTGCGCATGCGCTAAATCACGTCTCTTTTGTCAATATAAACGGCGGGAACATAACTAACGTCGAGCCCCATTCCCGAACGATTTACGCAAATGATGTAACCGACATACAATTCGATGCTGTCCCGACATCCATACCTAACATTGGCTATGCATCCTATAGCAGGGGTAACCTTACGCCGCTATAACGCTAACGCGAACAACGTAAACTACGACGGCCAGCCGCAAGTACGTTCGGGAATCGCCGTAAATCCCTACTTTACATATTCGATGCGTAAAACAACGGAAGTGCCACCTAGCGGCCAGCGTAAAAACTGCAACTAATATAAGACGGTGTAACAGAATTACGCCGCTCGTATATTAGTAGAATTCCGGCATATCTTCTTTTCTGAATAGCAAAAAAGATACGCCGGCTATTCTATTGATATGCTGCCATAAATGCTATCTGAATCTGGCCCAACATGTTTATTATTTTAATGAAAAAAAAAATTAAAGCTTTACAGTCACTTTAAGAAGGAAGAGATTTTAAAATGAGGAATTTTACAATTATATTGGAGACTAGAGAAAGCCTCAATACTAAAGTATAGATTGTGAGGGCAGAAAAACACTTTTTCTGAATAAAGCAGATCCTCTAGCCCTGCATTTAGTTTGCATTTGTAGCGCTATACAAGTTACTCACTCATATATTTTGTGAGGGGAATGTGTAGGAATATAACATTTAATAAAAATGTATACAAAGTTCCCTGAGAACTTGATATCTTTTTGTAGTTAAAGGGGTTGTAAAGGTATAATTATTTTTTTCCTAAATAGCTTCCTTTACCTTAGTGCAGTCCTCCTTTACTTACCTCATCCTTTGATTTTGCTTTTAACCCCACTGGCTTGGGGTTACATTTTTGTGCTGCGATCGGTAACCCCGAGTCAGATTCGGGCTCGCCTCGCAGCATCCACAGGCAAGGTTTACTTACCTTGTTCCAAGATCCAGCGATGCATCCGCGCTGTGTGAGCGAGCGGGTCCTCGCTCGATTCACACAGTGCCTCTGTGTGCCGTCAATCTCCGTTCCCTGCGACGTTACGACGCACGGGAGCAGAGAACGGCGCCAAATTCAAAAACGTAAACAAACACAGTACATACAGTACACTGTAATCTTATAGATTACAGTACTGTATGTCAAAAATACACACCCCCTTGTCCCTAGTGGTCTGCCCAGTGCCCTACATGTACTTTTATATAATAAAAATTGTTCTTTCTGCCTGCAAACTGTAGATTGTCCATAGCAACCAAAAGTGTCCCTTTATGTCAAAAATGGTTTTAGATCAGCTAGAAAACAGCCATAATAAATTATAATCACTTGCAGAATTGAGCGACAGCGATTTGTGAGGAAATTTTTCATACAAAAAAAAAAGTAATGACAGTGACAATTCTGCAACTGAGCAAATTTCTGTGATTTTGAGTTGATTACATTATTGAATAATTTTTATTATAATTATATTATTATTTTTTATAATTATTTATAATTATTTATTATATTATCATTTATAATTTTTTTTTTTAATTCATACCCGGGATGCCTACTAGACTCTTGTTTGGTCAGATTTAAGTGAGTTATTCCTAAGAATTACAAGCCTACAGTATAAAACGCAAAATTTACTTGCAAATAATGGTACCGCTTTCAGCACCTAAAATCGGAAAGAATCATACCGCCAGGGAGGTCAAATGTCCTTCTCTTCTGAGAAGTCCTCACTTCCTGTTCTTCTGTCTGTAACTCCACACAGTAATGCAAGGCTTTCTCCTTGGTGTGGAGTGTCGTGCTTGCCCCCTCCCTTAGACTACGGGAGAGTCAGGACGCCCACTAACACACAGCTCCTTTCTCTATCTGCAACATGGGAGCATCCTGACTCTCCTGTAGTCCAAGGGAGGGAGCGAGCATGACACTCCACACCAGAGAGAAAGCCTTGCATTAGTGTGTGGAGTTACAGACAGAAGAACAGGAAGTGTGGATTTCTCAGAAGAAATAAGGACATGTAAAAGCAAAATGGAAGGATGAGGTAAGTGAAGGAGGACTGCACTAAGGTAAAGGAAGCTATTTAGGAAAGAAAAATTGTACCTTTACAACCCCTTTAAGGGGAATGTTTCATTACAGAATTAAATCTTATCTCCTGTTCTTGGGGTGAAGCTAGAAGACCCCTGATGTCCCCATTGAGAGGACATTGTTGTCAATACTGTCACATAATGGGCTTGTCAGTACATATATACATAGGACACGTGTTAATACATAAACACCTACTACACATCCCTACACACACCAGAAGAAAAGTAGCCATAGAGCCTCTTCCAGCCTTGCAAATGTGGCCTGGGCATCCAAGTGGTAATGACCCCCCCTCCTCCTGTTATTGAAAGGATTAAATAAAATAGGAAGCAATTCAAATGTAAATATACCAAATTTTTACTGTGTGTTTATGATCGTAGAATTATGGAGCTATACACATTTTTTCCTTTTCTAACAATATATTCTCTGAATAAACCAAGAGTCCTTTGGTAAAATCAATTGGCCAGAAGTGAAGCTCTAGTGATCCTCTCGCCCATTCGCTGACACTCTTTTGACCAAGAGATTCCAAGCCTGCCCACCACGACAAGGTAGACTCTTCTAGAGCAGGACCTACACTAACTACACTAAGCTACCCTACTGGATGCTAGTCAGCCTTACTCGAATGTTGGGTGTATGTTTGTAGTACGGCCTCATCCTATAATCTGTGTGTGCGATCTACTCTCTCCTAATTTGGTTGTGTGTGTGTGTGCATCTATCTAAAGCATGGAGCGGTCAGTTTATGTACATCTGGACGTCCTCTCCATTGGATCACAATGTCTTCTATAAAGCTCTTGAAAAGAACTAGCCCTGGTATATTTTTTAGGACATTGCTTTGTCTTTCCATTGACTTAACAAGAGGTTGGCAGCACTGGGTGCAAACTTAGACGGCCTTGCAGTTGCTGTGGTGGAATCCCTGACTCTCTGAGTGGCAGCCGCCACTGGTGTGGGGACCAAATTTGAAGGTGCCTTTGGTCTCCGGGAGGGCTGATTAGACGGCCTTGCAGTTGCTGTGGTGGAATCCCCGACTCTATGAGTGGCAGCTGCCACTAGTGCGGGGACCAAATTTGCAGGTGCATTTGGTCTCTGGGAGGGCTGAAAAGATGGCATTGCAGTTGCTCGGGTGGAATCCCCGACTCTATGAGTGGCAGCCGCCTCTGGTGCAGGGACCTAACTCCTGCTTACTTCCATCCTATTGTCTTCACATCTCCGTTCCTATTTAAAAAAGCAAGAATTAGTTAGTAGAATCATTTTTTTCATTCCCCCCACACCCCAAAATAGTGCAATATAAAAAAATTAGGGGAGAAATGCTTATATTACTACATGTTATCTTGTATATCGTATGTGTGATGGTGAGATCCCTACACGATGGGAAGTCCCTCCTGTTGTAGGAATGGTGTGGGGACCTGCGGTGGTATAGCAGGGTCCCTCGGAGGGAATGTATTGCAGTGTTATGGCATACCTCCCTACTTTCTGAGATGGGAAAAAGGAACATCTATTGGTATGCAGATATAGGACACACACCCCTACTATGCCCTCCTTAAAAGAGAATTGTACAAAAAAAATTGGTAAAACCCACAAGGGCTTATTTTTACCACTACTATTCTTTTATATTGGCCTTTGGAATTTACAAATGCATTTGGCATGTCATTTTTTTTGGGGGGGGGTGTCCTCTTTTTAGTAGGACTTCCTGAGGGACAGAGGGACTTTTTCCAAATCAGGGACAGTCCCTCAAAATCAAGGACAGTTGGGAGCTATGATTATTGTATGGAATATTCTTGTAGTCTATCGATTTAAAAAATGAGAGTCAGGGACTATACTCACTTTAGAAGACATTTGAGGAGATTGCTTTGTCCTCTGGCTGCATTGATCGGCGGTCTTGTTTTGTCTCTTTTTTCCTGGTCCCTGGGAGGACATATGAGCCATGTGCGTATCTTTTAGTCTGAAAAACCTGGGACTTTTGGTGGCAGTCACCACTGGTGCAGGGATCTGACTCAAAGCCACACCTGGTCCATGGGGGGACTGGACAGACACGTCTACGACTGTTGTGGTGGAAGTCTGAGTGGCAGCCATCACTGGTGAGGGGAAGCATCTTGGAGACGTCACTTGTGCGGGAAAGCATCTTGGAGATGTCACTGGTGCCGGAAAGCATCTTGCAGCTGCTACTTTTCTCCTTCTTGCTGCCATCATGTAGTCTTCACATCTTAGTTCCTATGAAAAGAGGTAAAAATGTGTTCTCTTCTGCATATCTTAAAAGGTGTGTGTGTATTGTGATCACTAACATTTGTATTATTTTCAGCAACACAGGGTTCATTTCTTTATTTTGCCCCCCCCCACCCATAATACTGCAATATAAAAAAAGCAGGGGAAAAGTTATTAAAGGAGTTGTAAAGGCAGAAGTTTTTTTTCTTAATGCATTCTATGAGTGTAGCAGCCCCCTCCCCCATCCCCCATTCTTACCTAAACCCATCTTTATCCAGCAATGTTGCAGGAGTGTCTAAGCTGCTCAGGACTCCCCTCCTCATTGGCAGCAACGTGGCGAGATTGGCTCCCACTGTTGTCAATCAAAGTCAGTCAGTCATTTAGGAGAGAGAGGGGGCAGGGACAGGTCACGGCTCCATGTCTGAATAGACATGGGGGCAGGGCCAGGTCACTGCTCCATGTCTGAATGGACACGAGGGCAGGGCCAGGTCACTGCTCCATGTCTGAATGGACACAGGGGCAGGGCCAGGCCATGGCTCTGTGTCTGAATGGACACAGGGAGCTGTGACTTGGCTTGGGTGCCCCCCATAGCAAGCTGCTTACTGTGGGGGCACTCAACAGGAGGGAGGGGCCAGAAGTACAGAAGAGGGACCCCAGAAAAGGAAGATGCGGGCCACTCTGTGCAAAACCAACTGCACAGAGCAGGTAAGTATAACATGTTTTTTTTTAAACAAGACTTTACAATCACTTTATCTATACTTACCTTACTCCCGACTTCCTATCTGGAAACGTCTGGAAATGTAAGCAGGTCAGGATAGGGCACCCACATACCTGTCTTTTATGCATAACTCTGCCATCATTGCCACCATCCCTAGTTCTCCTCTTTGGGCTCTAGACAGACAGGTTCAACCCCACCGTCCATGGGGTAACGTAGGTGCCAAGTCCAGAGACCCAGTACGGACAAACTCTGGCTGCTACAGGGGATCTTTTGTGCCTCTGACTGTCACCCACATCATTTTCTCCTTCCACATTGCTTACAGGGAGACTCATTGACAGGAAGTATCTCATGGAGGATTTCCCCCACAGTTCCCACAACAACTCTTGGCTGTCAGCTCTCCACACTCTGGGTAGAAAGGTAGCAGCTTCTTGCTAACCCCCATTCAACACACAGCAAAGACTTTTTTTTAGTGTTACCTGCAGCCCTCTGTCCATAGTCACTTCCTTGTGTTGTGGGGAGGTAAACTACACCTGAGACACCCTTGCCATTGCATACTGCACAGCCTGCAAGGTTACACTTTTCCAGCCCCCAGATGATTTCCCAAAACATGCAGCTGGCTTCCTTTTTTCTACCGCATGGTAACTGCTCCAACCTAAGAGGCTTACAACTTTGCAGGCAGTGCTGTGCCCTATCCTGACGGCTATGTCAAATGTAGAGGGTTGTAATGGACAGCGGTTCCCACAACACTTGGCTAGGTCCACTGCTTTTCCAGATAGGTCACCACACCATTTTTTTTGGCTCAGTGATCCCCTTAAAATCCTGAAGGGTCTGGTGTGGATTTTTGGGGGGCCACCACACCATTTTTTTTATTTTGGTGTGGGGTTCCCCTTAAAATCCATACCAGATCTGAAGGGTCTGGTATAGATTTGGAGGGGGACCCCTACTCCATTTTTTTATTTGGTGCAGGGTTCCCCTTAATATCCATATCTGACCTGAAGGGCCTGGTATGGAATTTGGGGGGACCCCCACACAATTTATTTTATCATTTGGGTTTGGGGTTCCCCTTAATATTCATACTAGACCCAAAGGGCCTGGTAATGGACTGGGGGGAAACCCATGCCGTTTTTTTCAATGACTTTCATCTTCATTATAGCCGCAAGTAGTTTTAAATTACTTTTTTCCTTTAGAAATGTAATTTTGTGCAGGGAATTTTCTAAACACTGGAAAAATGTGCCACTTTACAGGCATACTATAGACACCCCCAGGTACAAACATTAAAGGAATAATTTACTTTTACTGTTTCACTTTAAGGATTATTAAAATCACTGATCCCAAAAAAACGGCGGTTTTTAAATCTTTTTTTTGCATTGATACATGTCCCCTTGTGTAGGACCCAGGTCCCCAAACACTTTTTATGACAATAACTTGCATATTAACCTTTAAAATAAAGGAATTTATGATTTTTCACGTTCATGTCCCATAGACTTTAACGGTGTTCACCACATTTTTTGCCTGTTCGCAGGTCAAAGGCCAGGTCCATATGGCCTCCTACACATCAGGCTACTGACCTGCAGGATGTAAGTCAGGGGTGGCATTTCTTTTCTCCTTCTCTCGTGTGAGTCCTTCTAACATGATTCCTCAACTCTCACTCTCAGGGGACCATCACTCTGGTACAGATAACAGACCTACATAATGTCGGTCAGGGCTCAGTGTAACCTCTTCCTATGCTCCCTATGCCCCACCAATAGCTGATAAATAAACGGGCACTACACTCTACACCTGGTAACACTCCCAATAACCCCAGCGTGTCTACAAGACAGGGGTTCTACACTTTTCACTAATGGTTGTCAACTTATGTGGTACAGAGGACCTCATACCAAGAGTTAGAAATTGTGAACATGCTACAGGTGTGGTTGGAGACTAAGGACATGCTGCAGAAGACAGAAGAAGATTGGCAACATGTTGCTTAAGGCTAATAATGATCACTGATACAACCTCTTTACAAAACAAAGCTTCTACTCCTGATACAGATGAAAGGACCACAGGTGGGCACCAGGGTTCTGAAACAGTTTCTGAAAGGATCAGGTTTTTCAGATGGAGTTGATGGCAAGAAATATAGGTAATTATGTGTTTTTTGCCAGAAAAGTGTAATTTAAATTTTTGTGACACAGTGGCTTTATGCTGACTACAGTACTCTAAAACAGTTATGCCGTGTACACACGATTGTTTTTCGGGTTCTAAAAAATGACGTTTTTTTTATGTCATTAAAAACGATCGTGTGTGGGCTTCAGAGCATTTTTCGGGTTCTGAAAAATGGCCAAAAAATGTCAAACATGCTCTATTCTTTAACAACGTGTTTAACGTTGTTGTTTTTCAAGTTGTAAAAAATGGTCGTGTGTGGGCTTTAACGACGTGAAAAATCAGCGCATGCTCAGAAGCAAGTTATGAGACGGGAGCGCTCGTTCTGGTAAAACTACAGTTCATAATGGAGTAAGCACATTGAGTGAGTGAGTAACTTGTATAACGCAACAAATGCGAACTTAATCGCCTCAAGGCGCTTTGCGTCCAGTGTTGTCCTGATCCTTAGAAGAGGTGCGTCTTCAGTTTTTTCCTAAAGGCCCGATGATTTTCTTCCATGCGGAGGGTAGGGCATTCTAAAGCCTGGATCCTTGGACTGCTTTTCTGTAACAGACAGTAAAGCTCGAAATCATCTAAAGCAGCCCAAAGGGTGGCGTGATCCGAATGGAACTTCCCCTTTATAGTGCCGCTGTACATGTTGTCCTTCACCGTTGAAAAAAACATTGTTTTTTCTAGAGCCCGAAAAATGATCGTGTGTACCAGGCATTAGAGTTCGCTTGTGTTGTCCTGTTTAAATGGCCATGTCCATTTTCTTGTAGGATATCTGACCTTATTGTACATATATTTTTCTGCTCTATCAGTTCTGAGCATTAACCTAATTCATGTACATAAACACCAGTTCAATTTTGTTCCTACTGCGTTCTATCAATTGTGCTTCTGTGTGCTAGCTGCTCGTTACAAGGCCATCCGTGCTTGCAATCATTAATAACCATTTAACTAAATGACTATTAACAACCCTTAATGGATATCGCCATGCAGTCAATAACCTGCTTTATCTCTCTCTTGCGCCCTTCAGCAGTGTTTTCTATGTCCCAATAAACCAGCAGATGTTGAGAGCAACAAGGCAAAAACGTGGGCTTAGCAGATCACGACATATTTGTTGCAGCAATAACGCCTTTTTAGCAAACAATGCATTTAGTCTGCTCCTAAGACATATTTCACGTGCATATTCTTTATCAAACATGGTATGATAAGAAAACAGCATAGAAACGTGACAAGGGAAAAACAGAGTGTACATTAAGGCAATATGTAATGGACTGGGGTCCGTATCCACTGGGACAGTTCAGGAGAAGACAGAGTACCACGTTTTGTGGGGAGACTGCTGAGGGGGATGCCCATAACACAGTAGAGACACACAGGGTTATATTGGTTACACAGAGGTGGCAGTGACACCAGAAACTCTAGGGAATGCTCAGGTATATGAACTGATACCAGATGCTGAGGAGACACAGAGTGACACCAAATGCTTTGGAGACAAAGAGTCACACTGACTGCCGAGGAGACATGGAGTGTCACTAAATGCTGAGGAGAAATGGAGTGACACCGGATGCCCAGGAGATTTGTTTGGGTGTCTGTATGTATAGCAAAGGTGTAGGCCACAAGAAGAGCTGAGGCTCAGAATCTAAGGTACTGCCTTGAGCATCCCAAAAGGAATGATGGACTTTGCTTGATAGCACCCAGGGTGTAGCCCTTGGACACACCCATGCTGACACTAGCTGCGTTAGCTACACCAGATTCTCTGGTGTCACTGGGTGACATAGGAACCCAGCCACAGGGAGAACAGGAATACTCAGGGCTGGTGCAAGAATTTTTGACACTCTGGGACAAACCTCATTTTGCAGCCCCCCTGGCTCCGCCCCTGACTCCACCCCCTTTCCCTGCCCATGTAACACATGTGACCTACCTGCCTCCTACACTGACCTACCTAAACTGACCTACCTGACCACTACACTGACCTGCCTGCCCCCTACACTAACTTACCTGACACATACACTGACCTGAATATATGTTCGTATGCTCCTGATGAGTGGAGTTATTCCACGAAACGCATCGAGCATACAAACATACAATATAGCTGTCATGTCACAGTGAAGATGTTTATTACTATGGGCTTGATATTGTCTGAATCATCAATTGTATTTTACTATATATTATAGTTATATGTCATTCTGGGTCACATTGCTGGTTTCATTGTTTATCATGTGTTATTATGTTTATTTTTGTTACTATTAGAATGCTATATGATTTACCAATCATGCTTCTGTTATACATTGTAACTCATTTATTGATCTTCTCTGTTTACCTACATTGCATTGCGCCCTAGCATGCCATTAATAAATATTTTTTTATCATATTGATTGATTCATTCTGCCCTAGTGTTCTGTTTCAAGTCCCAATAATTTATTTTTCCACATACACTGACCTACCTGACCACTACACTGACCTACCTGACCCCTACACTGACCTACCTAATACCAGAACTGACCTACCTGACCTCTACCCTGACCTATTTGATCACTACACTGACCTACCTGACCCCTACGCTGACCTACCTTAAGCATACACTGACCTACCTGATTCCTACTTCCTGCCCTACTTTCACTCCCACCCCATACCCTACACACACAGCTCAATGTAGATTGATGTAGATCAGAGGATCTATCCTCTTCCTTACCTTTTCCTCCTCCATCTCATCAGGCGGCAGTATTGTAGGAGTCCCTGCCAGTGCCATCCATCCGCTTCTTGGTGTCCTATGCCAGCGCCATCGAGCCACTCCATGGTGCCCCCTGCCAGCCGGGAGGTCAGTTAATAGCCATTGCATCTTTTTAATGCTTCCATGATCTCCATTGAGCCCTGCCCCTCCCCTCCACTGTACTTATACATACACACAGGCCACACAAGAGAGGGACAGGCTGGAGCAAAGGAGCCCTGGGGCAGTGCTGTTCAGGTATTACTGGAGAAGGAGATGTGACAACAGGGAGCTCAGCGGGACACATCAGGGGATTGGCAGCATGTGCAGCGGATATGCTCCTGGGACAGCTGGCAGTCAAGCTTACCCATGCCTAGGACATTATCGGGACAGAGGCCGTGTCTGATCCCTAGGTAGTAGTGTGCCCTAGGCGGCTGCCTAGTTTGTCTAGTGGGAATATTGAGTTCTTAGGGGTGCTCAGAGGGTACACTGGGGTCACCAAAGTGAACAAGGATGCAAGAGCTATTGGTAGCACTGGGGTTTAGGGGGTCACTTTAGACACAGTAGGAGTCACTGTGAGCTCATGAGTTACGGAATTGCGCAGGTTTCACAGAGTACACTGGGGACCAGGAATTTTGGATTTACTGGAAATGCACAGGGGACTCAAAGGTTGGCTGGGTTATAGAGGAGGATGGTGACAGTCTCAACAGCTGCAGAACCCTGAAGTTGGTGGCCATGCATGGAGAAGACAACCTGGTGTTGGAACAGGGCACAGGTAAGTGTGACACGTTTGGTATTAAAGGGGTTGTAAAGGTTCACAGCATCTCCCCGCAGGGATGTAGTCCCAAGGGAGGGGGCGAGCAAGCTGACTAACCCCCAGCCAGAATGGCTCGGATGATGGGGGCAAGCTTCCTAAGGAGGAACAGGAAGTGAGAAATTCAGACAAAGAAAAAAAACATTTAGAAGGAAAATCGAAGGAAAAGGTAAATGAACCAACAATGCACTAGCTTAACCACTTGAGGACCGCCTAGCGCTGATATACGGCGGCAGAATGGCACGGCTGGGCACAGGCACATACCTGTACATGCTACCTGCTAGCTGGAACGCACGCCTGAGACGCATGTCAGATGCCCGGGATTGATGATCTTTTCACCCATACGATCTAGCCTCAGTGCCAGGTTTTGGGGCACTACTCATAGTAAGCAGCCATTTGGCACTTTTATGTTGTTTTTACTTTTTTAAATAAACGGGTTACACTATGTTGGCATTATTTTGTCATTCCATGCAACCATTGGGATCCATCTGAGTACCAAGCAGCAGGACGCATCTCATCCAACAGGTTTTCCTGTACAGCTGTATGTGACTCCTTACTTTGGTATCAAATTAAGGGTCATTGTTATCTGGTAAGGAACCATTTCACTTGTGCACTTTGGGTGAAGACTGTTCTTACTGGTGAAGGTGGACCCTAACTGCAATTTTATAAGAGCACCAGCATGAGCTAATACAATCAAGATTAATATATACAAATATACTTATCTATGGACTTTTAGAACAATTCCCTCACATTTCCCACACATGCTTTCTGTGCTGTCTTGTTATGTTGGTTTGCACATGTTAGCACAGGCTATGCTATTTATGGTGATTTAGTGAGAGGTTTTTCACCAACATCTTACTGGATCATCTTAACACAATTATTCTTATTAGTTATCACACATTTTGCAATTTTGTTTGTGGACCTCAACTGGGATTTACAAGAGCACCAGCATGAGCTAATGCAATCAAGATTAATATATGCAAATATACTTATCTATGGACTTCTAGAACAATTTCCGCACTTTTCCCGCACATGTTTTCTGTGCTGTATTGTTTTGATGTTTTGCACATGTTAGCACAGGCTATGCTATTTATTGTGATTTAGTGAGAGGTTTTCACCAACATCTTACTGGATCATCTTAACAAAATTAACCATAGTAGATCACTTATTTTGTAATTTTGTTTTAGTTTACTAGCGCACCCTTGTTCCTATTTTCCAATGTCTGTAATCTATTGATTATTTTTGGGTAGCAGCTTTTTTTCACTAAATATTGTCGCGATAAATTTTCTGCACACATACCTGTACACCTGTACATCGCCTTTAAGAGCCAAGCCACGGACCACGTGCACGCTTGCGACCTGGTCCGAAGCTCTGAGACCGCGCCCACGGGATCCGATCGGCGCCACTGCCCCGTGATCGGGTCACAGGAGCAGAATAACGGGGAGAGGTGTGTGTAAACACACCTTCCACGTTCTTCTGTGTGGCAGTGACACTGATATAGGGGACGACGATCAGTGACATCACGCCTACAGCCACACCCCCTACAGTAAGAATCACTCCCTTAGGGCACACTTAAACCCTTAGAGCCACCTAGTGGTTAACCCCTTCACTGCCATTGTCATTTTCACAGTAATCAGTACATTTTTATAGCACATTTCGCTGTGAAAATGACAATGGTCCCAAAAACGTGTCCGATGTGTCCACCATAATGTTGCAATCATGAAAAAAATCGCAGATCGCCACCATTACTAGTAAAAAAAAAATATTAATAAAAATGCCATAAAACTATCCCCTATTTTGTAAACGCTATAACTTTTGCGCAAACCAATCAATAAACGCTTATTGCGATTTTTTTTACCAAAAATAAGTAGAAGTACGTATTGGCCTAAACTGAGGAAAAAAATATATATATTTTTTGGGGATATTTATTATAGCAAAAACTAAAAAATATAGTTTTTTTTTTCAAAATTGTCACTCTATTTTTGTTTAGAGCGCAAAAAATTAAAACTGCAGAGGTGGTCGAATACCACCAAAAGAAAGCTCTATTTGTGGGAAAAAAGGACACCAATTTTGTTCGGGAGCCACGTCGCACGACCACACAATTGTCAGTTAAAGCGACGCAGTGTGGAATCGCAAAAGAGTCAAAGGCCCAGATTCAGGTACATCTGCGCATTATTGGACCGGCGTAGCGCACCGCCTTTACGTTAGACTTGCGCAATTATGCCGCGTAATCACCCTATTCTCGTAGCTTTTGCGCAGGAAATTGCGCATACGTAACGTTTTTTCAGAGGCGTAAGGAGGAGTAATACAAATTGGGAAGGACGTGCGCGTGTTACATTGAAATGAGCCGTGACTAGACATGTGCATTCGTTTTCGTTAGAATGCATTTTCGTCCGAAAATCAGATTTTTTCGTTATCGTATTAACAAACGATAACGAAAGTGCAAGAAACGAAAACCGAAAGATCCGACATAAAAAATGCTTTATTTTCGTTTTCGTTGCGGTAAAAATTCGATATAGAGAGATTCGACATTATAGGGAAAAGATTAGACACTATAGAAATAATAGATTAGACATTTCAGAGCATAGATTTCGATTTATGAGACGTAAAGATTCGACGTTCCGTTGAATAGTCGTTGGTCATTCATCAGCAACCAAAAAGATTCGACGCTCCGTCGAATCTTTATTTAATGTAATTTTTTTTTGCCCATTCGACAGAAACCAAGTATTATTGGATTTTCGGACGAAAGCTAATCCCCAACGAAAAACGAAATAAATCAAAACGATTTTCGGGAGTAACTAAATAAATTTATTTTCTAAACGAAAACGAAAAAACGAAACGAAATATTCCAGTCTGCACATGTCTAGCCGTGACCCCATGCAAATGAAGGGCTGGCCGGCTCACGCATGCGCGCTTGAAGGAGACCATGTCAGCTCCGCTGTGCGCATGCTCACGACTCGGGAGCGGCGCAATCAGTGAAATTGGAAATGGACTAGGGCAACGTTGTGAACTACGCAAACAGTATAAATAGACACACACAAACGCACTTCCTTTGAAAAAGTACATCCCTTTGTCCCTTCCCATTTAACCAAGTGCTTTTGTTCTTGTTGTTCGTTGCGGTGTGTTTTGTAGTTGTCAGATTAGTGTTCTGTGTGATCAGGTGTTTGTTAGTAGATTTTTGAAAGTGGTTTTTGATAAGTGTTTGAGAGACTGTTTGTTTGATTGATATATTTCTGTTTGTTTCTTTTCCTGCTGTATTTTTTTTTTTTGTGACTGTTTCTTGCTGAGTCGTTTTCTCTGTGTGTGTGTGTGTGTGTTTTTTTGATTGGTTGGGCTTGTTTGTGTGCGTGAATTTTGTTGACTGGGACTGTTTTTTTTTTGGAAGGATGACTGAGAGAAAACGCAAGCTGAATTTTACAGTTGTGGAAAAACAGATTCTTGCCCGGGCCATTAGCGAGTATGGGCGTTACCTCCACGGCCCAGAGAGTGCCAACACCACCCCGGCCAGGAGGAGGGAGATTTTGGATAGGATCACTGAGCAGGTGAATTCAGCGGGGCAGGGGGAGACACGGACCAGGTCTGGGATTGACAAAAAAATCAATGACCTCCGGCGTCTGGTCAAAAAGAAGCTGGCCAGAATGCATGCCCATGCCAGGGGCACAGGAGGGGGCCCACCATGCCGTATTAGCCTGACAGCGGAGGAGCGTGCGGTGGCCCTGACCTTTCATCGGCATGAAGTTGAGGGCCTGCCCGGCTTTGACTCAAGTCCGGAGCCCGTGGTGCCAGGTAAGTTGTTTTATTTTTTAATATCAGGTGTGTAGCATGTGTGGGGTGGGGGTGAAAGGGAATATGTGGCAAGTGTGTGGATCCTCCAACCTGTGAATGTTTTGTGTCATCCACAGATGTGCAGGAGGGTGCAGGGCCATCTGGCCTGACCGCACCAACCCCAGGACAGCAGCCTAATGAGGCCCCCCCAACAAGGCCGGAGTCTGCGGAGGAGGTTCAACAGGAGCAGGAGAATCATGAGGAGGAGGAGAATCATGAGGAGGAGGAGTCCATGTCAGGCACTGGACGTTTGGGTTTTGAGGACTCCTCCCCTCTGGCTGGCAGCAGGCAGGCCTCCCTAAGGGGGAGCCCCCCCCTCCTCCTCCCCCAACATGGCTCCCCTCACAAGGGCCTCCCCTTCTCCCCGGCCACAAGCATCAGCTGGAGGCAGGATGTCATCCCAGACCACCAGGGGGTTGGCCGATCTCCTGCCCGCCACTCTGAGAAGGGACCAGTTCCTCCAGACCCGCCATCTGGGACAGGTCAGCCAGACATTGGTGCGGATGGAGGAGAGCCTGTCCTCCATCAAGGATACGCTGGGGAACCTGGACTCCCACTCCCGGGCTTTCACAACCTGCCTAAATGAACTGCAGACGACATCAGCAGGCGTTGGGCAGGATGTGAGGGCCCTTACCCTGGCTATCCAGGCCAACACGGCAACACTTGGTGCTGCCCTGGACAGAATTGCCGTGGCCTTGGAGGGCAGGCCACCAGGTGGGCAGAGATCAGGGGCTGCTCCTCCTTCCCCTGTTTTACCCCTTCCCCATGAGTCTCCCCTGAGAAGCCCGGGGGCCGTGGCCGGGGGCGCCCCAGGCGTGGCTCACGCAGAGGGCACTAATTTGTTTTTCCCATTTTTTTTTTTTTTTTTATAGTTTTTTTTTTTCATTTTTTTTTTTTTTGCTGGAAATTTTTTGCTTTTGCAGGTCATTTTTTTTTTTTTTTGGGTTGTGAATGCTGTGTGAATGTGGCGGTGACATTCCTGCCGGAAAAGGGGTGTCACCCTCTATTTTGGTGGAGAAGGGTTCCCCAGGACCAGGGAGAAGTGATCCCCAGGTCCGTGTGAATGGTGTATGAATGTTCAGTGACATAATTGGAGCCTTGGCGTGGCGTTGCTGCTCACAAGTCCTGCATGGTGGACTGGTGCCAATCCAATTTGATGTGGATGTGGGGTGTGTGTGCTAGGGACCACAGTGGTGTGCATGCATGCATTCTCATTGTGCCATGATTAATGTGTGTGTTTAACGTGCAAAGATGCCCAATGTGAGCTGTCTCCTGGCTGCTCTTCCCTCAGAAGACGGGGTAGCCTCGGTTAGGGGGGGATTGTCTGGTTCAGGGGTCAGGTCATCACGTATGTCAATCTGCAGGCCCTTTCTTTCAGCAAAGTTGTGCAGCATGCAACATGCACCGATGATCTGGCACACAAAGTTTGGGGAATACAAGAGGGTACCCCCAGACTTATCCAGGCATCGGAAACGTGACTTTAGGAGGCCAAAGGTGCGCTCCACCACTGCACGGGTTTGGGCATGTGCTTGATTGTATCTTTCCTCTCCTGGGGTTTGGGGGTTCCGGATAGGAGTCATGAGATGGGGTCCCAGTGGATATGCAGAGTCACCTGTAAGGGAAAAGACAGGAGGATGTTAGTCATGCATGTGCCCCTTGTGATGTGTGCATCATGGGAGGGGATAGTCATGCCTGCCACCCATGTCACTCACCAACCAGCCAGGTGTCCCCATACACGTTCTGATCGAATTCCATTCGGATTAGGCTCTGATTGTAGATGTAGCTGTCATGGCTGGACCCTGGGTGTTTGGCACGGACGTGCCATATGAGGCCTTGGGCATCGACTATCACCTGTACGTTGATGGAATGCCAATGCTTCCGATTGCGGTACATGTGCTCTGTCTCCTGGGGGGGCTGTAGTGCCACATGTGTGCAATCAATGGCCCCCACAGTGCGTGGGAATCTGGCAATTCTGTAGAAATCTGTCATTGCCTTCAGTCGCAGGTCCTCAGTGGTGGGTTTGATGATTTGGTTGGCCATGCGTCTGAGAATTGCAGGGACAACCTGGTGCACACATCTGCTCATGGAGGATTGTGACATCCCAACCACCACTCCACTTGTACGCTGAAAAGAGCCACTGGCAAGGAAATGGAGTGTTGCCATGACCTTGACCAGTGGCTGCACTGCATGTGAGCAGTGTGTTGGGCTGGTGATGTCCTCCTGCAGGGTTGTGGTTAATTCCAGGATGGCATGAGGGGTGAATCTGAAGATGCGAAACACCTCAGAATCACTCATGCCAAACAGGTCTATGCGGGTGCGGTATATCCTCTCCCGTGCCATCCTCTGTGCCCTCATCCTTCTTTGTTCATCTAAAGTCAGTAGTATAGCTATGTGCGACGATGCCCCTGGCATGTTGGCATACAGATTGTTGTGCAACACGTGTGACTGCTGAGCTGCTCACTAACAGTGTTGCTTTATCTAACAAGTAGACTTTTTTTCTTTTTTTAGACCAGCTTTTATCAGCTCTAATTTTAGACAGGACATTTTGCTGTTGCGCACACTGCGTCGCCTGCGCTGCCCCAACGTTGTTTTGTGGATCCCCGTAAGTCCCTCATTAGCATATTTGACTAGCAAATCAATGGTGTGTCTAGCGCACTTTTGCGCGGAAGGATGCGCCAGTCTAACGAAATTACGCGGGACAAAAAAAAGTAGATTTTTTGCGTATCTCGTTCTGGGGATGCCGCGCAACGAAACGCACGCACACATTTAGACTTACGCACGCACATCTCCTGTTGCGCAGGCGTAATCGCTCTGTGAATCTGGGCCAAAGTCCTTAACCTGCATAATGGTCTGGGTCCTAAGTGGTTAAAGGAACCTATTTAGAAGACCTTTACATCCCCTTTAAGCCCACATACATCTAGGCTTAACCTACTCATGTTATAGAGATTTGTTGTCATGTTCTGTTCTCTTTCTGGGACAGGAAGTGAAGCAAAATGTTCCCAATTGCACACAGACAGCAACAAAAATAATATTTACCTGACTAAAAATAAAAAAATGTATCACTTAGAGTCCATTTTTGTTTTTACGGATATAAAATATTACATTTTTTAGATAGCTTAGCAAAAGGCCAAAGTAGGTAATAATATTTGCTAAGCATCCTAAATTCAAATTCACTCTGTGTTCTTGTACCAGAGTTTAGATCCCCAGTGACTATTATTTTTATAATAATATAACTATTATTAACTGTTTAAAAACTAGAGTTGAGCGGATACCTGGATGTTCGGGTTCGACGGGTTCGGCTGAACTTCGAAAAAAAAGTCTGGTTTCAGGCCCCGAACTTGATCCGAACTTGACCCCGAACCCGAACCCTATTGAGGTCAATGTCGACCAGAACTTTTCAGTACTAAAATTTCTCTAAAAAAGTAATGAAAGGGCTATAGAGCTGCAAATGGCGGAAAAATGTTGGTAAGAGCATGGCAAGTACTCTGCAAACAAATGTGTAAAGGGAAATAACATAAAATACATAAAAATAAAAAAATAATAATCTTATTGGTGTTTTTTGAATAGCACAATAGAAGAACAGTATCTAAAGTGTGTATCTCACACGTACAGATATGGGGGAAACACTGAAAAATATATATTTATTGCCCTAAATGGGTGTTTTTTTGAATAACACAATAGAAGAACAGTATCTAAAGGATGTATCTCACACGTACAGATATGGTGGAAACACTGCAAAATTTTTTTTTTTTGCCCTAAATGGGTGTTTTTTTGAATAGCACAATAGAAGAACAGTATCTAAAGGGTGTACCTCGAATGTACTGATATGGAGCAAACACTGCAAAATATATTTTTTTGCCCTAAATGGGTGTTTTTTGAATAGCACAATAGAAGAACAGTATCTAAAGTGTTTATCTCACACGTACAGATATGGAGCAAACACTGAAAAATATATTTTTTTGCCCTAAATGGGTGTTTTTTGAATAGCACAATAGAAGAACAGTATCTAAAGTGTGTATCTCACACATACAGATATGAAGCAAACACTGAAAAATATATATTTATTGCCCTAAATGGGTGTTTTTTTGAATAACACAATAGAAGAACAGTATCTAAAGGATGTTTCTCACACGTACAGATATGGTGGAAACACTGCAAAAAAATTTTTTTTGCCCTAAATGGGTGTTTTTTTGAATAGCACAATAGAAGAACAGTATCTAAAGCATGGGTCTTCAAACTATGGCCCTCCAGTTGTTCAGGAACTACAATTCCCATCATGCCTAGTCATGTCTATGAATGTCAGAGTTTTACAATGCCTCATGGGATGTGAAGTTCTGCAACAGCTGGAGGGCCGTAGTTTGAGGATCCCTGATCTAAAGGGTGTACCTTGAATGTACAGATATGGAGCAGACACTGCAAAATATATATTTTTTGCCCTAAATGGGTGTTTTTTGAATAGCACAATAGAAGAACAGTATCTTAAGTGTGTATCTCACACGTACAGATATGGAGCAAACACTGCAAAATATGTATTTTTTTGCCCTAAATGGGTGTTTTTTTGAATAACACAATAGAAGAACAGTATCTAAAGGTTGTATCTCACAGTAACATACGCAGTGCTGGTGTAATTTGATTTCTGAAACAGGACTGACTGCTATCTATTTCTCTCCCTAAAACCAACACCAGGAACCTTTCCCTAAAGTACCTAAAGCAGAGTGACTTGCTGTGCTATGTAGATCACTGAGTAATTTAATTTCTAAAGCAGGACTGACTGACTCCTATCTAATTTTCTCCCTAAAAACAACAGCAGCAACCTTTCCCTAAAGTATCTAAAGCAGAGTGACTTGCTGTGCTATTTAGATCACGGAGTAATTTGATTTCTGAAGCAGGACTGAGTCTGACTCCTATCTAATTCTCTCCCTCAGAGCAGCAGCAGCACCAGCCTTTCCCTACTCTATCTAAGGCAGAGTGACGTGCTGTGCTATGTGCCTCTAGCTTACATAGAGGCTGGGTCACATGCTGCACGGGCCATTCACTGCCATGCCATTAGTAGGTATGGCTGTGATGGCTTCTAGGTCACATGAGTTAAACAAATGTTGATTGGCTGCCCTGCAGCGCGCCATTACATTGCTGAACATCGAACTCGAACCCGAACTTACAGTAAATTGTTCGGGTCCAGGTACCAAAAATTCAAAAGTCCGGTACGAACCCGAACTTTACAGTTCGGGTTCGCTCAACCCCATTAAAAACACATGCACACACAGAAAAAAATTGCATGCTATGGATGCATATACACTTTCTGTAATTTATGCACCTACTTGTATCTAAGAATATACTGATATATACGTTGTTGCAAAAAATATAGCATGTTCATATTTGCTGTACATTGGTGTGACTAGCACCCAGTAACAGAAATAGTGACAATTGCATTAGTGGTCTTTGAAGTAGATATATACCCTAACTGAATGACATTTATTTGCCAAAGCATTGCATGTGATAGGCAATTGCCTTGTTTTCAATTCTGCAAATTCAGTGTTGAGAATTCCTTGAAGCCTATTTTCAGGCGCTTTCAAAGCCTGAGACGCTTGCCTAATCCTCCGTATATGACAACCACATTACTGGATGATATGCATATACTAACACACAAATATTGGCAGAAACATTTGTATTTACTGTACGTTTTAGCAAAGAATACATGGCAGGAATACATAACAAGCAGGGAACTGATAAGGCCATCCAATAGTAAGCCAAATGCATTAAATCAATCTTATTTGCACCTAATTAGCTTTTTTTTATGAAATGTGCTGAGGATCCAAAAAGGGTGAGGAAAATACCTTTAAGGACATGTGACAGCCAGAGACCAGAAGATCAATATTCCTGATTTCCCTTTTCTTCATTTGCATTGAAGTCACCTTTCCATGGTGCCTAAACAATCTGGATGTCATTGAATGTGCAGCTCAGACTGATGATTACACATAGGAGAATAAAACCAGCTATATTTTGATTAGAGCTCAAACTGCTATGTAAATATATTACTAAACGTTGGATAATAAATGCTCAACTGGGTAATTTTCGACTAGATTGGGATGACAACACTAATGTATTTGGATGGCAGGCAGTACAAAACTTGGCTGCTTTTTGTAGTGGGAATTTATAGACCGCAAGTTTTGGCCGTCATTTCTCCTGAAGATAGGTGATGTCCACATGTTCTCTTCCTTAGCATACTGTTAACATGCACAGTATGCTAGTTTTTTATATAGTAGCCACCATAGGTGTGCGCAGCCTATTGCATTAGGGTGTGCACCCCAAATCTTAAACACATACACCTTTCTCTGCAGCCTCAGCTGTACTGGATAGTAAATGAATGGGAAGTGCTCTGTGATCTGTGGCTTCCTGTTCATTTACAAACTGAAGCATATTAAACAATGTTTACTATTCTTCAGTTATGAATGGACACAGTGAGCGAGTGTGTTCAATTAAAAAAATCAAGGGGCCAGCAAATTACATGCAGTAAAACCTTGGATTGAGAGCATAATTTGTTCTAGAAACATGCTTGTATTCCAAAGCACTGTATATCAAAGCAAATTTCCCCATTAGAAATTATGGAAACCCAAATTATTAAAAAGGAAATTGTCCCGGTGGGGCTTTAAAACAGCAAAGTTGAAAAAATATGGAGAAGCAACGTGTAAAATACAACGTTTTATTGGAAAAAGTTATGACATAAAAATAAGGAATGAGTTGCGACATGATGAACAATATAAAAATATCCATACACAAATCATAATGTAACAATAAAATACATAGCCTGTAAAAGTGACAAGCATTTGCAGTTACTAACGCGTTTCGACCAAAAGGTCTTCTTCAGAGGATTTTTACTGGTTGCAGCTGAAAAAGAGTAATTTCATAAATACTATTGTACATGAATTGTCTCATCTATCCACTCCCTCAAGAGGAACCCTGCCCTGTCATGGGACATGAGTGGTCCCAGACTGCGGGCAAGGTAAAGCAAATGAGGGGCGAAGAGGAGAAGGGTTAATTGAAGTATTTAAATAAAAAGCAGCACATTTACCAGAATAAAAAGGTATGGAAAGTCCCGAACCGAGCTCTCATGTGGTGGTGGAAGGGAGAACATCCCAGCCTGCAAGTCTCCTAACCCGAGTCCTCCATAACTGCTGCTTTCCGAGCAGGGCGCCATCTGGGGGTGGCTGTATGTGACCAGATGAGGGAGCACCTGGAAAAGGTACCACACCAAAAGAAGGGGGATAAAAAAGGAGTATGTCCTGAAATGCGTAAACTGTACTTGCTTGGAGGGAGCCTATGAAATATAGGAGTATGATATGTGTTCTAGTATGCACACATATAGAGGGTAAAGTGTAGGTTATGTTCCGAAAGAAAAGAATGGAAAACCGGGTGGGAGCCCGGAATAAGGCATAGGAAAAGTGATGGGACGCCCGGAGAGTGAGGAAGTGAGGTGGGAATGGGGAAGGGGGGGGGAAGTGAGGGACGAAAACAAAGAAGAGAAGGGCGAAAGAAAACCGGGAGGAAGGCAATGTGAGGGAGAGGGAAAAAGGATGGTGGGAAGGGTGTGAGGAAAAAGGAACGGTGGGGAGGGTAATGATGGGGTGAAGAGAGGGGGGGGGGAAGGTGAAAAAGAGGGGGGGGGGTGTGGAGTGATACAAAAAAGGGGATGAAAAGAACGGGTCCATAGATGGAAAAAAGAAGGTAGCGTGATTACTGTGGAGGTGACTGAAAAGGAGAAAAGAAATGGGGTAGGTGAGGGAAAAGGGGGAAAGGAAGCAATGGAGGGGAAAGGAAAAGGAGGAGGGGGAGGGGGAATAGAGGGGAAAAGAAAACGGGGAACCTGTGGTGGTGAAAGGGAGCGGGAGAATGACTAGGGGGAAAGGAAAGCAGGGGAATGGGGGGAAAAAGAGGAAAAAAAAAAAGGGGGGAACAGAGTGAAAGTGAGGGAAGTGCAAAGGTGAGAGACCGATGAAGTGTGGGCGGAGTGGGAGAGCGGAGGGGAAAAAAAGTGAGGAGGGGAAGGGACTGATAGGGGGAAGGGGGTGACTGGATAGTGGAATGGTGTGTGAGAAAGATGAGTGAAATTGAGGGGTGAAGGGGTGTAGGTTGGGGGGAATGAGAGGATGTGAAATGGGGATAAAAGTGAGAGGGAGGGGAGAAAAGGAGGAAGGAAAGAGAAAACGAGTGGTGGTGTTAGTGAAGGGTGTGGACTGTAAGGGCGCTGGTAAATAGAGGAACAGCCGCCCAGGGTAAAAAGGTGAACCGGAGTCATGGGGAGAGTGAGCAGGTGTGGATGGCTGGTGTGGGAGGAGGGGAAAAAAAAGGGGGTGAACAGGGAGGAATAGGTTACCTAGATTCTTTACTGGGTAGGGATTGAAAAGGATTGGCTGACACGCCGGCTCGGTTGTAGCAATGTCAGACTGGAGTGTTGGCATCTAAAATTAAAAAGAGCAAGGAACACCCTTTGTAAGACAGGCTTCCAAAGTTTCCATATAGGGATGAATGGAGCAGGACTAATAGTATATACAAATAGGGCTTACCAATTGGGATGCTATGACTCGTGGAGACGCAGATAGGCTCCGTGAGTGCTTGCATCCGGAAGCGGAAAAATATACCGCTAAGTGACCTGGGATAGGTCAGGGGTACTGTGACCCCGCCTCAGGTAGGAGGAGACGAGAGGTATCACCCTCCTCCATCCGGAGGACAGTGTGGACAGATAACCTGGGTGCACCTTCCGGCGTATGCGGAGTCCAAATGGATTCGGACACAGCCGCCACTTCCGCATCATGCGAGTAACGTTGGCGCCGTGGCGGCCGCCAGGGCGTCATATGATCGTGGGAGTGGCCGTATATGCCGCCAGCAGGGGAGGACTGGCAACCACCAAGGCAGCGACACTGCCTGGCGGATTCCAGAATTACAGCGTAGTGACGCATGTATTGCCTCACCCTGCTGGACGGTGACATTGAGCAGACCCAAAACCAGACAGCTCATTCCACAACTCAGTTTATAGTTCATATCAAGATTATAGCAATGTGACCAGTTTGTGTAACCATAAAATGCCCATCCACAAATGGAAGCCTCCACAAGGGGATTAGAAGCAAAATCCAGCAGGAGCTACAGAGTATAAAAGAGAAGAGAGGCGCCTCTAAGTGTAGAAATATGTTGCTAAATGTTGTACTTAAATGTAACCATATTGTTACACTTATTCCTCATACACACATATGGGGTTTCCGATTGGGAAAAGTTCCCGTCAAAAATCCAGAGGGGAAAGCCGAGAACCTGCCCGATTCAGTCATTCCCCTACACATAGCCGGTTTTCCCCACAGGAAACTATGAAGGTAGTCAAACATTAATGCTAGATCCTACCTTTCCTCCCCTGCCGGACAAACCAGGCACACCCCCTGCACACACCTATGGTAGCCACTAAAGTTTGAAAAACTGGAGGGGAGGAAAGGTTGGATCTAGCATTCATATTTGACTACCTTAAAGCGTATCTAAACTTACAAACAAAAACATGATTTTTTGCCGGAAAAGCAGCACCCTTGTCATTTCCTATTGAGTTTAAAGAAAAAACCCTACTGAGACCTGTCTTCTTTATTGTGTAAACTGCCAGCCCTATCAGAACACCATCCAATGGATATCAAGGAGTGTAGACATGTTTTTTTCATTTTAACATACTGTATTTCTATTGTATTTAATACTGTTTTTATCCCACGTTGGAATAATATGGTATCTCTGTTGGCCGTGCTTTTTCCTCAAGAAGTGAAAGGCGAAGGCAAAAGAAGGACTTGATTAGGCAAATGGCTTAGAAGAAGGCTTAACCTTGGCCATGAAAACATGTAGTCACTGTCATCTGGCTATATAGTGAAGTAAAGGAGTAACTTTTTTTTTCCAGTTAGTAAGTAATATAGCATTATATGTTAAAGGGCTATCTCAGTAACCCTATGGTGGTCAAGGGCAGAGAGTAATGGTCAATAGCACATCTTCTATCTCAGAGTGTGTAGCAAAAATGTTTTAATTTATGAGTTTAATCTTTGTTTCAGACCCAATGTTGTTATCCAGCTTTGCCAAATTTTGTTAAAGCGGATCTCCACCCAAAATTAAACATGATCACATAAATAATATTGCTCCTAAACAATGCCGAAACCGATATTTGCAATTAAAATAACATTTACAGTACCATTAAACTAGATGGTTTTCCAGTCTTCCTTCCTCGGGTTATTGCTTTGGTTTCTGTTTGTTTCCTGTCCCGTGCAGTGTCTACTGGGAACTCGTGTCATAGCTCCCTTAAAATGGTATTCTTCCCACGTTAGACAAGATATCGCGCGATTTTGAGGAAGTGACGCGCAATGTAAATCAATGTTGTTGTTTGGTCAGGCTGGGTAAAAAAAGGAGGCGGGATCTTTTAACTTCTTGTGTTGCCGCTGTCATGGCAACACATACGCCAAAGCCGCTGCTGCCCGTCACTCGTGCGCATGCACGAGATCGAGCGGTGGATGCTGGGACATCAGCATCCACTGGAACGAGGAAGTGCCAGGCTGTGGGCTTATGCCCACAGTTAAAATGGAGCAGGAACCGGATGGATGAATATAACTTTTATTTGCCACTGTATTGCAGCGGAGCGGCGGGGAGAAACAGGACACGTGAGTAGCGCTAATTCTGGTGATTTAACTTTTAAAGAGCCATTAAAAAAAAACTTTTTGCCGTGGGAGATCCGCTTTAAATTTCTATGAGCAGTTGCATGTTAACTGGTATAGTATAAAGCCAGAGTTTTGCTGATAGCCAATTTCCAGCTACCTATTTGGAGAGATCTGGATGTTTCCATTGTAATGTATTTCTCTCCTGGCATAGTGTTCTGTATAAAAAATAAATAGTTTAGTGTGGTAGGGGTTAACATAATCTAGCCTGTAACCCTGCTTATCACCTCAACTAAACTCATTCAGAACATTTAGGCACAAGGACAGGTCCATATATTGTGCATGAAGAAGCCTACATCCGTCTTGCATGTTGACTCATACTTGAGGTATGCTGCGGCCTGTGTAGAGGTTTAAGTAGTTGAATAATCTTATCTTCATCAGAGATCTTGAGGGAATATTTTTTAGTCCAGTTTCTATAGTTGGAATACTTGTTTGAGTCAATAGGAGTGAGAATCTGATAGTAGGGATCAAAGAGGTTTGAGGATTCTGTCCATCATCTCAAAAACATCTAGATTGGGAGGTCAAAGTTAGCTTTGAGTGTGTCGAATGTTAATAGTGTGCCTTCCAGCATTCTCTTTCGCAGTGATTTAATGCCATATTGAGTCCATTCTTGGGGATCTGGCATTCTTTGAAGATGGGGGGGGGGGTTCCTATGTGGGGGAGAATTAGTAGGGTTTATGCTACAGTATTTATGTCACGCTTTAGTCCAAACTTTAAATTGGTTGTTATGGACAACACAGATCCCTAATGCTAAATTTGTCCCTTTACACGGGATGTTTGTCATATGTAATTTTTGGAAAATATGGAAATATTTACTAATAATTTATGACTGCATAGGCAAAATGTAAAATGTTACGGGGTGTATTCACCATATCTCTCATAGGCCATAAATATCAAGGGAGTAGCACCTACCATTAAACGTTGAATCTTTACGTCGAATCGTACATTTCCGTTCGAATATTCCGCCTACAAGAATTCTAATGTTGTATGACTAGTAATAATGTTGAATCTATTTTCTCATAAATCGAAATCTAATCTCTATTATGTTGAATCTTTTCCCATAATGTCCAATCTTTTCCCTATACTGTCGAATCTTTTCCCTATAATGTCGAATCACTCTATATGGAATTTTTACCGCAAGGAAAAGGGAAATAAAGCATTTTTTATGTCGGATCTTTCGGTTTTCGTTTCTTGCGCTTTCGTTGTCGTTTGTTAAAACGATAACGAAAAAAACAGATTTTCGGACGAAAATGCATTCTAACGAAAACAAAGAGTCAGACGGCTTACTATAGTTCAAAAAACTTGAATCAGTTGCACATTTCTTTTGCTTGGAGGTCTCTAAATTGTAAAAGTAGCTGTAAATATAAAGCAGACAGCATGCTCCCTCCAATAAAACATTATATAATTTTATACTAAAATAATTTCATGATGTAATGTGGTGCACAGTAAAGTGTCATTATTTAGTGTGCCTAGGGCAGCATGGTGTCTAAATACAGGCCTGAACTTGTCAACTCCACTGGAAGCCTGCCTGAACAATGGTGGTCCGTGAGTCTGACCTAAGGTCATATAGGCAATCAGTGGCTACCGTCACCTGTCCAAGGCAGTTACAAGTGGATTTACAAAATGGAAAGGCTTAATTAATCCATTGCTTTTTAATTAATGGTGAAGATGGTTCAGCTTTGGTTTCATAGCAACTCTGTAGAAAGAGAAGTGGTTGCTTCTTGGCTTCTATAATAAGACCAGCTGAGCAGCTGGACATAATGCCCCCAGAAGCATCATTAAGTTATATCTTCTGCTGTAGCCAGCTGTGCGATCTCCACCAATGACAGTGTAAATATTGTAAGCTTTGGTGTCAAAGGAACAAGAAATAAAAGGAATTAATTTCCTGCTTAATGCTTCCTAGATTGTGAATGATGTCAGTCAATAATGGGGTTCAATATAAACTCTGTAGGGAACCTTTTAAAGGGAACCTGTTATGAAGGAAGTGTTTAAGCTATCATTGTTGATCTCTCCTTCTAAAAAAAACTGGTTGCCTGGCTGTCTTGCTGATCCAAATGCTTTAGGGCCAATTTACATGTCTGTGTTTTGGCAAAACGTGCATTACATGCATTGCATTGCATTGTGGTGACATTCATTTTGAATAGCACCCCTACACACTAATGCAGCTAACATGCCTTGCAATGCATTATAATGCTCCATAGTGCATTGCAGTGCATTTTTGTGATTTTGTGACGTATCCAATAATTGTGCATATTTTTTGTGTATCAGAACCCCGTTGATTTCATGCCTGAAACATTTGAACCATGGCTGGCCTCCTCAGTACCCTCCTACCCGACATTCTTTAATCTGGAGCTGGGCAAAACATTTTTGGCCAGAAAGTAGCTACAGCCAATCAGCTGCAGCACAGTTTTGGGTATTCTGACAGTTTTGTGTAGGCAGGTGTAAGTTCCTCTCCATCCAGAAGGTGGTGCCTTGCTGCTGTGCAGACGGAGTGGAGAATCAAAATAAATATTGTTCCTCTGCAGACTCCATAGGCATCACAGGGAAGGCAGCTGTCTGATTGGATCCCTGGTAACCATTGGCAGCCATCTTTGGTGGGGCAGCCCTTTTAGGTAGTGAACCCTGCAGGTGTTTGAAGTGCTTTTGTGAAGTGAACAGGATAGGGACAAGTACCCCGCTTGCCAGGGAGAGAGATAGTGCTAGGGAAAGGTTCCTGCACAAGGAGAGACAGCACATAGACACTGCTGCTTGGTTCCTCTGTCCATCAGTTCCATAACTGCTGCTTAAACCTTCTGGTTCTTTCTGTAGAGCCACGAGCTGAGTCCTTCCGGTCCCCCAGTTAGACACCCCTCCAGCACATGTTGTTCTGGAAAAAGTAGGCCGTGGCTCAATAATGCGTTACTGTAAGCCTTGAGAGAATTGTCAGTCTATGCTGCGTTAAATACTGGAACGAGATAGTGATTTAATGCCTTTTACTGACATATGCTCCATTAACACCAGGGTTGTCACACTGGAACTTTTGGGTAATAAGTGTTACTACAAGGGTTTTACCAGTGCTACTATCAGTGTTACTAAATTGCTCCTGTAAATTTCTGGCATACTACTACTTAAACTACTATTTTCTTTAAATACAAAGTCGTAAATCTTTACTTGGTCTCCGTGTAATTGCTTTCCCTCTATTGGGTACCTCAGCTCTTGGTCCTGCCCACACACAGGTGCCAGCGGTCAGAATACAATAGCAGAAAGCGAGACATACAGCCATCAATGCTGTAAAGCAGAATCCCTTAGTGCAACTGACTGGCTCCCTGTGCTGCTTCTCCCTCTCCCAATCTTAGCTCTGGTATAGGGCTTTTTTTCAGTGGGAACGCGGGGGAATGCACTTCTGGCGCCTCCAGAACTGAATGTATGTAATGGCAAGCAGGGCCGGAATGGCCTACAGGGATACCCGTAAATTTCCCGGTAGACTGCTTGTCCTAGTTGCGCGCAGAGCTCCTCTCTCTCCTTCTGTCCTCCGGCTGATATTTTGTGGTTCCCCATGCATGAGCCTAATGCTTTGATGCTTTGAAAGTGCCCAATCCCCCTATCAACTGCAAATTTTCATGATTGGAATCACAAATAAAGTAAATGGGCCCCCATTGTTTCACCATCTTTCAAGCTGTACACATATACCCCACCGCTCTTGATATGCTAAGCCTAAGCTAGGATGCCATGCTGGGACTTGGTGTTCCCCTTGCCTATTTTAAAATTTATATCACTTAAAACTCAGCTGGTTTAATGACAGACACAAGGGACTTCGAAAACAAGCAAAGCAAAATCTTCTTTGCGTCTGACTACTTTGCAGGCCGCAGATTAAAAAACCCAGGGATCCATGGGGGAAATCATTATGAAAGCAATCTACAAACGAGCAAATGTATTAATTAGCGTTGCATATATTTTTTTTAATCTTGCATAAATACATATTTTTCATTGTTAGCAAACCAGCCTTGAAGTTATAAAAATATTAATTACTTCTGTTTTCACTTCAGTTAGATGTAAAATGATCATCAGACACAAATCTGTTATTTATTCAAGGAAAACAAATTAAAACCACATAAAATGTGCGCTTTAGGTATTTAAACTTTTTAGTGCATAAATATACCAGCTGTTAATGTGCGCTACATTGATCTAATGCTTTGCTAATGTATTTAGAAACTAAGCAAATTAATGTATGTTCTTTATTAGGCAAATAGGTTTTGAGGGAAGTATTTCATTTGTAAATAAAACTTGGAATTTGTGGTCGTCAAGTTGCCGTCCTGATCGCTAAACTCAAGATGGAACAAAAAAGTTGAATAACTATAAGAAACACTATCATAATGTCACCATTTCTACAACCGAAATCTAAACTGAACTGATTCATGGTATGTAGTATGTAACATGGGTCCTATTGCACAGTATAGTGGACAGTGAAACTGCATAGCACAGTATAATGTATAGAAGTAAAATATACGAGTTAGGATGGACAATGATCCCCAGAATTATTAGGTTTTTGAAAAGAAGTAGCAGTATAAAACCCAAAAACAAACATTTATTATATTCAATTTACCATTTCTTTTTTTTTTATCAGAAAAAATGTTTTTTAAATTATAGTACAATCTCAAATTGGTAGAGAATAACAGATGGAGCAACCATCCATACATATAATATATACAGACATCTTGCAACGATTCCACATCCAATTCAGTATACACTATATTGTCAAAAGTATTGGGAAACTTGACTATCCTGACCCAATACTTTTGACAATATAGTTTATGTTCAACAGTCTTCCCATGGCACATGTGAACGGGATAAGACAGCACAGAGATACACATAACACAAAAATAATTAAGAAAACAAAAGAGACAGAAAAGCCACAACAGGGAACTTGCAATGACAAGTAAATCCGTTGTCCGGCAGGTTAAGATATACAGAGCCGTAGTGAATAAAGACTGCAACCAAGACGCTTTCCCCGACTTGTTCATTCCCCGACTTGTTCATTCCCCGCCTTAGTTGGGATAGGCGGTACACTTTGGTGGGGGTGGGTCAGCCACGCCATGTGACCTTTGACCTCTGGAAACACGCCTTCTGACCTTTGACCCCTGGGGGAGGTCCCAGTTCCAATTCCTGAGTCCTAGCCATATTCTTCCATGGGAAACCCTAACCCTTAACCCTAACCCTAACCCCAACCCTAACCCAACCCTAAGCCGAACCCTAACCCTAACTGACCTTTGACCTATGAACTTTAACCCTGAGTGCATCTCCACTTAGTGATTCTCCCCACCCTAAACCCCTACCTTTCCCAGATCCCTCTCGGTTTGTTGGAAAAAACAGAAGTGCATCTTCACTTAGTAACTCTCCCCATCCAAAACCCCTACTTTTCCCAGAACCCGCTCGGTTTGTCAGAAAAAGGGGAAAAATCTTTTTTTGGGGTTTAGATTGCCGAGTGGAAACTCGTAGGACACTCGTAGGACACGTGGCCCTAATGTCATTACTAATATAGTTTACCACCCTGGACATAACTATAGGAAAGGGAAGTTTTAAATACCCTGGAATGCTTAGCCCTCACTCCTGCAGAAACCTATGCAGAACCAATTGCGGGGGGGGGGGGGGGGGGTTGGGGGCTAACTCTGGTATATCTAGCCACATTTGCCAAATAGAAAATAATTTTCTGGTTAGCATTTCTACGTTGATATGTCTATTTTTCTCTTATCAAGAGAGAGTTAACTTGGTCTATCCATTATATACTCACAAAAAATTGCAGCGCTCTCCTTCAAGTGCATTCAAATTATGGTGCATTGATAAATATCTAAAAACAGTGTAAAAAATCATCAAAATATAATACATTTACGTGAGTCCATCTTTTCTTTAACCACTTGCCTACTGTGCACCTACACCCCCTTCCTGCCCAGACAAAATTTTAGCTTCGGGCACTGTGTTGCTTTAACTGACAATTGCGCGGTCGTGCGATGTGGCTCCCAAACAAAATTGACGTCCTTTTTCCCCCACAAATAGAGCTTTCTTTTGGTAGTATTTGATCACCCGTGCGGGTTTTATTTTTTGCGCTATAAACAAAAAAATGAGCGACAACTTTGAAAAAAGACACAATGGGCCAGATTCAGGTACTGTACAATTTCCCTGGCACAGAGTATCAGAGATACACTACGCCGCCATATTTTACCTGGCTCTAAGACAAATTCAGGTAGATTTCGGCCTGTAAGGTACGGCGGCATAGTGTATTTCTCGCGGCGGAATCGAAATACGTGATTAGGGGGCGTGAAGCATTTAAATTAGGCGCGTCCCCGCGGCGATCGAACTGCGCATGCTCCGTTCAGAAATTTCCCGCCGTGCATTGCGCGAAATAACGTCGTTACGTAATTTTTTTTGAGTAGCGTCGTTTACGTACATTCCTATTCCCAGACGACTTACGCAAAAAAAATAAGAATTGAAATTCGACGCGGGAACGACGGCCATACTTAACATGGGCCGTCTAACTATAGACCAGCTAATAGCTGGTATAACTTTACGTAGCAAAAAGATGACTTCGTGGATCGCCGGAAAAAGCTCATTTGCATACCCCGACGCGGAAAACGACCCGAACTCCACCCAGCGGCCGCAAAAAGATTGCAGCGTAGATCCGAAGGCGTACCAAGACGTAAGCCTGTCGGATCGAAGCCCGAAGCCGTCGAATCATGGTTTGAGGATTCAAACTAATGATACGACGCGCGCAATTTGAAAGTACTCCGGTCTAACAGGAGATAGACCGGAGTAATGGCTCTGTGAATCTGGCCCAATATTTTTTGTTTTTTGCTATAATAAATATCACATTTTAAAAAAAAAAAACATTTTTATCTCAGTTTAGGCCGATACGTATTCTTCTACATATTTTTGGTAAAAAAAAATTTAAAATAAAATCGCAATAACCGTATAGTGACTGGTTTGCGCAAAAGTTATATTGCCTACAAAATAGGGGACATAATTATGATTTGTTTATTTATTTATTTTTTACTAGAAATGGCGGTGATCTGCGGATTATAGCGGACACATCGGATACTTTTGACACATTTTTGGGACCATTTACATTTATACAGTGAACAATGCTATAAATATGCATTGATTACTGTATCAATGTAACTGGCAGGGAAGGGGTTAACCACTAGGGGAAGGGGTTAAATGTGTATCCTAGGTGTGTTCTAACTGTAGGGGGAGGGGGGGTGACTGGGGGAGGTGACCGATTGTGTCCCTATGTACCTATGTACAAGGGACACAATCGGTCTCCTTTCTCCCTGACAGGGACGTGGAGCTCTGTGTTCACACACAGAGCTCCACGTCCCAGCTCAATTGTAGGCAATATCATGTGCCCAGCGGCCATCGCGGCCGCCGGGCACACGCACGGTGTTCTAAGTGACGCGACGGGTCACTTAGCATCTTAAAGTGACAGGACTACATATGACGCCCTGTCAGGAACATAGGGTATCTCGCCCGCCATCATTTGACGGCGGGCGGGTATCAAGTGGTTAAATACATATATACAGTTTATCAATAAATGATATAATGTCTGTAAAAAAGGTGCTGTCCCATACACCAGAAACTCTTCAGCAATTGCCTCTGATCACCACAGAGCCTGAACCTTTGAGAAAACCCATTGGGCGCAACACGTAGGGTTACGTTGACATAATCACGCTGGGACTAGGTGGAGCTGTGTATGCAGGGATTGTATTGTGAAATGCTTGTTTTTTACTTCTGAAATGTGAGTGGATTTTTATATGGAAATAAATACTTTTTATTAATGATTTGCACTATGGTTCTTTCCTATTGCCTCCGATATGATGAGCTGCTGGGAGCTATGGATTTGGAGTGGGAGTGGTGCCACTTATAACACTGCAAAGCACATATAGTTAGTTAGTTAGTTAGTTAGTTAGTTAGTTAGTTAGTTAGTTAGTTAGCCAGGTTGAACAAAGACACAAGTCCATCCAGTTCAACCATAAAAAAATTAAAATAAACAAACACAATAAAACACAGTATAATCCCATACACCCAACTCCATACCTGCAGTTGATCCAGAGGAAGGCAGTTAGTTAGTTAGTAGTTAGTGAGGTCCATTCAAGCGGGTGAGAAGACACCCATAGGTGGGGTGAAAGACACTGTGGTGATCAGAGGCAATTACTGAAGAAGAGTTTCTGGAGTATGGGACTGCACATTTTTTTATGGACAATAAATCATTTATTGATGGACTGTACTGTATATATATTTAAAAGAAAAGATGGACTCATGTAAATGTATTATATTTTGATGATTTTTACACTGTTTTCAGATATTTATTAATGCACCATCATTTTAATGCACTTCATTGAAGGAGAGCGTTGCACTTTTTTGTGACTATATATATATTGCATTTTGTACAAGTGATTGAATGCATAGTGGTGCTAGCTGCTTCCTATAGTATATAGAGTTCAGTAATAGGTGGTTTATACACAGGGATAGCACAGAAAGTTTTTTTCACAGTCTAGCTATTGTTTCTACATGTGGCGACATCCAAAAGAAGGCAATTTGTTTGCAAAAGTCTGGAACAGAAATGTAGATAGGTGGAGGAAACATTTCCTCATCTATTGCACCTGCTAGGCAAATGACTAAAACAACAAGGTTCATCGGGACAATAATCGATAATAATTATAAAAAAATACGTTGGTCCCATCTTTCCAATACCTAAGTAAATAGGGGCAATGCCATACAGTTGGAGGGTTGAGACAAACCTTTTAACACTTACAGTCACAGTGCTTACAATGATTAGAAGAAAACCAACACGACAGTGTGGTGTAGGATGGCCTAGGATGGCTCATTGGTAATAAATCAAAACTACAACTTGTAAAATATCATAAGTTATTATACACATAGAATAAAGTTTCCAGCAAATGGATATAAAGAGCAAAATTCATAATATGTCATAAAAAAAAGGAAACACGTTTCGCAGTCACAAGCTGCTTCTTCAGGACTCTATATTTGCATATGACAGAATTCTTGCAAAGGTTTGTATTAATTCTCTAAAAATAAAAAAATACAAATAAGATAACATTATACTGTAAAACAAGAAAACATAAGCTGATATATAGATCCCTATACATACAGTATTGTTTATATAATGGAAAGCATATATAAATCAAGTCCTATAGATCAAAAGTATTTTCTATATACAGTTGTGCTCATAATTGTACAGCCCCAGGCAGAATTTATAATTTCTTGGCCATTTTTTAGAGAATATGAATAACACAAAAACTTTTTTTTCACTCATGGTTAGTGTTTGGCTGAATCCATTTATTATAAATCAACTGTGTTTACTCTTTTTAAGTCATAATGAAAACATAAACTACCCAAATGACCCTGATCAAAAGTTTACATACCCTGGTGATTTTGGCCTGATAACATGCACACGAGTTGACACAAAGGGGTTTGAATGGCTATTAAAGTTAACCATCCTCACCTGTGATCTGCTTGCTGGTAATTAGTGTGTGTGTATGTATGTATAAATGGTCAATGAGTTTCTGTACTCCTGACAGACCATTTCATCTTTCATCCAGTGCTGCACTGACATTTCTGGATTCTCGGTCATGGGGAAAGGAAACTGAGGGGTTCTGTTGAAACCAAACCCGGTCAGGTAGACCAACTAAAATTTCAGCCACAACTGCCAGGAAAATTGTTCGGGATGCAAAGAAAAACCCACAAATAACTTTAGGTGAAATACAGGACTCTCTGAAAACATGTGGTGTGGCTGTTTCAAGAGGCACAATAAAGAGGCAATTGAAGAAAGATGGTCTGCATGGTCGAGTCACGAGAAGAAAGCCATTACTACGCAAATGCCACAAAGTATTCCTCTTACAATATGACAGACAGCACAGAGACAAGCCTCAAACCTTCTGGTACAAAGTCATTTGGAGTGACGAGACCAAAATTGAGCTTATTGGCCACAAACATAAACACTTTATTTGGAGAGGAGTCAACAAGGCCTATGATGAAAGGTACACCATTACTACTGTGAAACATGGAGGTGGATCGCTGATGTTTTGGGGATGTGTGAGCTACAAAGTCACAGGAAATTTGGTCAAAATTGATGAATGTTGTATGTTATCAAAAAATACTGGAGGAACATTTGCATTCATCAGCCAGGAAGCTGCGCATGGAACATACTTGGACATTCCAACATGAAAATGATCCAAAACACAAGGCCAAGTCGACCTGTCATTGGCTATAGCAGAATAAAGTGGAGGTTCTGGAGTGGACATCTCAGTCTCCTGATCTCAATATCATTGAGCCACACTGGGGAGATCTCAAACGTGCAGTTAATTTGAGACAACTCAAGAATTTACAGGAACTGGAGGCTTTTTTCCAAGAGGCAGTTTTACCATCTGACAAGATAAAGAGCCTCATCCACAAATACCACAAAAGACTTCAAGCTGTCATTGATGTTAAAGGGGGCATTACACAGTATTAAGAACCGGGGTATGTAAACTTTTGATCAGGATCATTTGGGTAGTTTCTGTTTACCTTATGATTTAAAAAGAGTAAACACAGTTGATCGATAATAAATGGCTTCAGCCAAACACCAACCATGAGTGAAAGAAAAGTTGTTGTGTTATCATTCATATTCTCTGAAAAATGGCCAAGAAATCATAAATTCTGCTAGGGTATGTAAACTTATGAGCACAACTGTATAACGGCTTCAATAGGCTGATATAAGTGACTCACTGCTGAAGAGAAGTATAAAGCAGATTAAATAAACAGACACAGAGCAATGTGTTTTAGACAAAGTCTGATTTATAATCTGATCCTAACCCAAGGCAGAAATCTAAGTCATTAAGTATCATCTCTGTCTACATGAATGCCCATCCCTTGTTTTATAACCTTTTCCTTTCTTTCTTCGAACTTGGATTTGAATTGGCTCCAGTTTTTCATCTTTGCGCCACACATTATGAAAGCAATAAATAAGCACTGATAAAATTGCCAGCCAATCAAAAACTGGAGCCAGGAAATGTCAAAGTAGTACATCAAGTCTGTACCCTGCGAGGGGTAGACATATCTGTGGGTGACTTATGCGGTTGAGGCGGCACAAATTATATTTAATCAGGTAGAGAAAAATGGATTCTAACCTTTGCTTTGCGATTAGAAAATACCAACGGCAGACTTCCAAAAGTGTCCACAGAGCTGTAGACTGTAAATATAAGCAATGACCTGAAAAATGACTTTGTTATGAGTTTATAGGGCTGTTTTTTGCTTCAAAATTTGTTGTTACCGCGGTGCATTTTTGATGTGTTTTCTATTCATTTCAATGGGGATCTGTGTTTTTGGTGTGGTTTTAAAAAAGTGCACCAATAATGTAGCAACCAGGACTTCGTCTTCGTACGCCGTCGGATCTACACTGCAATCTTTTTCCGCCCGCTGGGTGGAGTTTGCGTTGTTTTCAGCGTCGGGGTATGCAAATTAGCTTTTTCCGGCAATCCACAAAGTTACGATCGTCCGTCGCATTCTCTTACGGCATCTGAAGTCATCTTTTTGCTGCGTAAAGTTAGGGAAGCAAAAATCTGGTCTAACGTTAGACAGCCCATGTTAAGTATGGCCGTCGTTCCCGCGTCGAATTTCAATTTTTTTTTTTGTTTTTGCGTAAGTCATCCGGGAATAGGAATGTACGTAAACGACGCTACTAAAAAAAAACCTGACGTAACGCCGTTATTTCGCGCAATGCACGGCGGGAAATTTCTGAACGGAGCATGCGCAGTTCGATCGCCGCGGGGACGTGCCTAATTTAAATGCTTCACGCCCCCTAATTGCGTATTTCGATTCCGCAGCAAGAAATACACTACGCCGATGTACCTTGCGGGCCGAAATCTACCTGAATTCGTCATAGAGCCAGGTAAAATACGGCGGCGTAGTGTATCTCTGATACTCTGCGCCAGGACAATTGTACCTGAATCTGGCCCAATAACTTTTGCGCAAAGCAATCAATATACGCTTATTGCAGGTTTTTTTTTACCAAAAATATGTAGAAGAATACGTATCGGCCTAAACTGAGGAAAAAAACATTTTTTTTTTATACATTTTTGGGATATATTTATTATAGCAAAAGTAAAACATATACGGAAAACAGATACGCCGTCGTAGGTTAGAAGTTATTGCGGCTTATCTAGAGATAAGCCGCGTAACTTCTACCTGAATCTGGCCCATAGTTTTTATTTTCAAAATTGTCGCACTTTTTTTGTTATTATTATTTGTTATTATTGTTATTGTTGTTATTTATAGCGCAAAAAATAAAAACAGCAGTGATCAAATACCACCAAAAGAAAGATCTATTTGTGGGAAAAAAAGGATGTAAATTTTGTTTGGATGCAATGTTGCACGATCGCGCAATTGTCAGTAAAAGCAACACAGTGCTGAATCCCAAAAATGTCCCGGTCATTGGGCAGCCAAATCCTTCGGGGCTGAAGTGAATAATCAAATTATTTAGTTTAGTTAAATTTGGTTGATTCGCTCAATTCGTATTCAGGATTCGTATTCAGAATTTTTTGAATTCACTGATTTTTTTCAAATCGGTCACAAAGAAAATTGTATATATTTTTTTTATTTAAACGCAAAAGAAAAATCTTCATCAAATGATTACAATGACTCATTAAATCATCTTTGGCTTAAAAAAAAAAAAACAGCATTTATTTGAAATGGTACTCTAAAGCCCCATGCACACAATCTGAATTTCCGATGGAAAAAGTCTGTCTGACTTTTTCCATCGGAAATTCCGACCGTGTGTATGCCCCATCGGAGTAATTCCATCAAAAATTCTGATGAATTCCATCAGAGTTTACATAGAGAACATGTTCTATTTTACTCCGATGGAATTCCGTCGGAATTCCGATGTGAATTTGGTCGGACAAAGATCCGATCGTGTGTACAGGGCATAATAATATACACAGGGCCAGATTCTCTTAGATCTGCCCTTTGTGTGCGTAGCGTAGCGTATACCATTCACGCTACGCCTCCGCACTATTTACGGGCAAGTGCTGTATTCTCAAAGCACTTGCTCCGTAATGTGCGGCGGCATAGCGTAAATGGGATGGCGTAAGGCCGCGTAATTCAAATAGGGAAGGAGGGGGGGTGCTGTATTTAAATTAAGCGCGCCCCTGCGCCGAATGAACTGCGCATGCGCCGGCTGTCAACGAAGCCCACTGCGCATGCTCCATAGTACGACGCAAATACATTAGTTTTGACGTGAACGTAATTTACGTACAGCCCTATTCGCGACGAGTTATGTAAATGACGTAAACAACGGAAAAACTTGACACTGTCCCGACGTCCATACATAACATGGCTTACGCCGGACCTATGCAAGGTTACCCCTCATATAGCAAATTTGTTCGGGAATCGGCGTTTCATGCTCATTTGCATATTGCATAGCGGCCAGCATAACATTACAACTTAGATCCGACGGTGTAAGTCGGATCTAAGCAAAATCTATGCGTAACTGATAGTGTTGCTCACGAATATTCGCATTGCGAATATTCGTTACGAATATTGCATATTCGAGTATTCGCGAATAAATCGAATATCGCGGTGAATATTCATATTTTTTCAAATTTATTTTTAAAACAGATCACATCCTAGTGATCTCCATCGACGTCTAAAAGCATTGCTGGTATGATTAGAGACCCTGGGCCGATTAGCTGAGGCGATCCTTTTATGTTGCCGAATATTCGCAATGCGAATATTCGTATTACGAATATTCGCGAATACTTTCTCTGCCCTTCTGTGTTTTGTGTATAAAAAAAAAAAAAATTAGCTTTAGTTTAGTCATATAAGTTTGTGTAAGTAGAGTTAGTGTTTAGTGCATATTAGTTTAGTAATCCAGGAAATGATCTCCGTTTTCGCGTTTTGATGAGAATTTCGCAATCAATTTCGCATTCGCATTAGCGAAATTTCGCAAATTTTTTTTTTTTGATAAAATATCACGAATATTCGATATTAAGGAATATTTCGCAAATATTCTTCTATATATTCGTGAAATCTCGCGAAATCGAATATGGCGTATTCCGCTCATCACTAGTAACTGATTCTAAGAATCAGTCGCATAGATACCTAGGGCCAGATACAGAGATAAAACAGTGTATCTGGAGATACACTGTCGTATCTCTTTTGAGAATCTGGCCCACAGTCTTTAATTTCAGAAATATGCTTACGGTTTTAATTCAAATTGAATTCGATTTGAATTTCAGTTTGAATTTTGGAATTTCAGACAAATTTCGGATGAATTTCAAATTTCGGATGAATTTCAGACGAATTTCATTATCCTGTAAACATTGATTATAATGTAATTCGGGTATTTGATTATATCCAAATCTCCTAATAACGAAAAATGTGTCCGAATCTCAATTTGAAACACAAAGCGCACGTGTCTACTTGCTGCAATTGTGCAGAAAGCTTGTAAAGCCTGGCAAGTCTAGCAATGGCATAGCAAGTCATTTTCAAACTTGCAGCTCAGATGCTTGCTATATGGAATATTATGTTTTCATAGGGTATTTTTCTTTCTTTTTTTTCTGGCGTTTTACTTTTTAGAAAGTAAATTATATGAAAAAATAGCAAAGAAAAAATCCAGCAAGTTCCAGTTTTATTGATGATGGTAAAATTAAAAAGTATGCTAAAAGTATTTTGTATTTCATTCAAAACAATCAATGCTTCTTCCCTGCGGTTTCAACGCAGACATGGAATTTGTTTTCCGTGTCTGGGAAAACAGAGAAAGCAATGCGATTTTACCAACAGGGATATTGTTAACAGAATGTAGGAAATAATTCTACATTTTGCCAGTACAGCTTAATTACAACAAGAAGTGCAATGTGGGTACGAGGATTTGGTGGCTAAAGGTGTCGCTGTAAAGTCAATTACTGTCTGAGTGACTGGCAGACTGGCAAGGAAAGTGATTAATAATGAAAGGCTTGCAAGGAGCTAAATCTGGAGGGGAATATAATGTCCAGATAAGCAGAATTAACCTTTTCTCTTGAATAGAAAAACTCTACTAAAGCTACAGAAAGACTGCATGCTGCACATAAATTCAGAGTCAAATATACAGTATAGTGCAACAATAAAGCTGCAACATAGAAACCAATCAGATCCTTTGCTTTATTGTTTTATCAACCAAACACCATTAGCATACCTCCCAACTTTTTGAGATGGGAATGAGGAACACATTAGCAAAAGTATGTAGTGGGAGGACACACCCCCTGTCACGCCCCCTTAAAGAGGAAGTAAACCCTCTTGAAAAAAATCTGGAGAAAAAAACCCTGGAAGAAAAAGGCATAATGAGTTAGAATGCATAGCATACTAGCTCATTATGTATTACTTACCTGAGATCGAAGCCCCCGCAGTGGTGCTCGTTCCTCACCTCCGCCGCCGCCATCTTTCCCCAAGTGTCTTCCTCGTATCGGTGCTGTGACTGGCCGAAGCCACTATGACGTCACTCCCGCGCATGTTCCATAGACATCGGTGCATGTCTTTTGTAAAAATTTCATGTAAACTGTGTAGGTTTAGAACATATTTCTTGCACCTGCAGGTAAGCCTTAATCTAGGCTTATCTGTAGGTAAAAGTGGTCTAAAAGGGTTTACAAACACTTTAACCACTTCCTGCCGGTCAATAGTAAATTGACGTCTGGGAAGTGGTTGCATTATCCTGACTGGACGTCTATTGACGTCCTGCAGGATAATGGCTAGCGCACGCCCGCTTGGTCGCGCAGCGCAGTGAACAGGGACGGCGTGTGTCCCTCGGACACATCACTTCCCCGATCTTGGCAGACAGACAATTTCATTGGCTGTTTACCACATGATCGGCTGTGTCAAAGTCACAGCCGATCACATGTCACAACAAACTTGGCAGTGCGTTCGGTGCGCACCGCCAGAGGCTTGCAGAGCGGGGATCGGGGAAGGACACAGTGCTTCCCCGAACAGGGTAAACAGCTAATGAAATTGGCTGTTTAACAAGTGACCGGCTGCGTCCAATCACAGCCAGTCACAAATGTAAACACAGAAGAGCAGTTACTATATGATCCCTGCTCTCTCCTCACAGAGCAGGGATCAGTAAGTGAGATCAGTGTAGTGTTTTGTCTACTGTATTGTACTGTGCACAACACGGTCCCCCCAAAAAAGAGGACCTGTCACACTGCCCAGCCCATCAATCAGCCCATCTGTCAATCAACCCAGCCAATCAGCCCATCAGCCAGTCAATCAATCAATCAGCCAATCTGTCAATCAATCAATCAGCCTATCTGTCAATCAATCATTCAGCCCATCTGTCAATCATCTGTCACAGGCCCACCTCTATCGGTATTGCCATTGGTACCGCCACACAGGCTACCATTACCACCATTGGTACCACCACCAGTAGTTTTTCAAATTCCCGAAATTTCGACTTTATGAATTTTCTCATTTCTGAATTTTAGAATTTCCAAACTTTAGAATTTCCAAACTTTAGAATTTCAGAATTAATTAATCTTAATTAACTAATTTGTCAGAAATTATCATGTTGATAACAGAAGAAAGGAGCAGGACATAGCCACGGGACTTAGTGCTTTAAAGAGAGATAAGACAACACCTCAGATATATGTGCCCACTTTAAGCACAGCGATCCTGAAGAGAAAATTTCATTGTGCCACTTGCAGCAATAACCTCATTCCTCCCGTCTTCTATCTATAGCATGTTCAATTAAAAAGGAGAGTGGAAAGTGACGTGTGCACTGCCGACTTATCAGTCTAATACTTCCTCTCTTACTCCCCATGAACAAGATCCAGAGACTTTTTAAGCTCCTACAGCTTTCCTTTGCTTTAAAGAGCTCTAAATTAGTTTTACAATATCTGTTGTATAGGTTTATTGTGAGCATGAAAGCCATAAAATAACATTTTCTAGTTAACTGATTGAAAAGACGCAGGCTTGCCAGACACCCCACTGGCTTATTAAGAAGCTTTGGTTAAAAAAAATAAAACTGAGAAAAAATCATTTGAAAAGAGCCGCTCAGCAGTTTGTTAATCGCTATTCCTGCATGAATGTGTATTAAAATCTGTTTCTGATTTAACATTGGATTCAGTAAAATGAAATTCTAATTGCAAAGGTGTCAACCTAGTTGAAATCAGTGTGCTTTTTTTTTTTTTCAAAAACATGATGGATACACTACACAATAGGTATACAAGGATCTTGGTTATTAACCTCTCCAATACCAGGCACCTTTACCCCCTTCTTGCCCAGGCCAATTTTCAGCTTTCAGCGCTATTGCACTTTGAATGACAATTGTGCGGTTGTGCAATGCTGCGCCCAAACTTTATTCTGCTTACACAAATAGAGCTTTCTTTTGGTGGTATTTAATCACCACTGGGTTTTTTTTTTTTTTTGCTAAACAAACAAAAAAATTCTGAAAATTGTGGGAAAAAAAGTTTTTGTTTATTTGTGTTATAAAATGTTGTGAATTAGTAAGTTTCCTCCTTCACTGATGAGGCTGCACTGATGGGCACTGATAGGCATCACTGATGGGAATTGATAGGTGGCACTGATAGGCAGCCTTTATGAGCACTGATAGGTGGCAATGATGGGCACTGATATGCGACACTAATGGGCGGCATTGATGGTCAACGATGGACACTAATGGGCAGCACGTATAGTCAGCACTGTTAGGCAACACTAATGAGGAGGCACTGACAGGTATCACTGATGGGCACTGATTGGCATCACTGATGGGCACTGAAAGGCATCACTGATGAGCGCTAGTGGGCATCACTGGCAGGCATTGCTGATGGGGCTGCACTGATAATCACTTCACTGATTATCAGTGCTGTACAGAGCCCCCCCTGTCAGGAGAGCCGCTTACCCACTCTCCTTTACTCATGCCATGTCAGCGTGAGTAGAAGAATGCCGATTAAACTGTGACTGGACACATCAGAGCTCGTTCCTGTGATCTGAGATGCGGTGTGTCCTAGCGACACACCATATTACCGATTTCCAACCTGTGCATCCCCAGGGGTGTGCATGAGTGTCTCGTTCTGAAGGACATTACGGCCTGTCAGAATGGGAGAGCCACCACTCGGCCATCATTTTGCTATAGGTCAGATGGGATGTGGTAAATCTCAGACATGAAATATGAACAAAGCTTATCCCTCTATAGTGTGTACTTCAATCCAGAGCATTTTTGTCTGCTGCTTCGTTCCTCTGCTATCAGTATGAATTGCTCTGATCTCAGCTCTCTGCCCCATTTTTTCTGAGTGAGAAGTATGTAGTGAGGACAGCCAGTCAGTGAGCAGTATGCGGTGGGGACATGCAGTGGGCAGTATGTAGTGGGAAGGCTGGGAGAAGTTCTCCAGTTCTTTGTGTGCATTGTTGGGTTAAAGCAGCACTAAGTGGAGCATTGGGGGAACTCGTGCAGTGATGAAGGTAAACCTCTCCCCATCAGCCAAGCATAATAGTTGGCAGGTACAGTTTAACACAATCTTGTTGAAACAGCATTACAACATAAACTACCCAACACATTTCGCCAATAATATGATATGTATATGTTTCTGTTTTTTTTTTTAATAGAAGGTTTGTATTTCTTAATCGGACAGCATTCCCTGAAGAAACCAGATAAATGGACGAAACATGTTGGGAAGTTTATCTTGTGATTTGTGAACATTTTTTTATTTTGTTATTCATAATAAAAAATAAAAAATCTTTTACACATTATATTTGATAATATTATTCTGCAGGTAAAAAATCCAAATTATTTCTCTTTTTCATCTACAGGTGCACACTCATTATCCAATAACCAGTCTAGGGGATTTGTTATTTTGTGGGTAGAACTTGGATAGGAGAAGGGATTAGTGGGGTACTCTAACTTGAATTGCTAACTTGAATTGCTGACCCATACAACATCTGAATGGAAGAATACATCCTTTGCTTGCTCTGGGAGCAGACTGAATGAACTCTGATTCTTTTGGACACTAACCAGTATCCCCGATAGCTGGCATGGCACCCGTTCACTGACTTTACTAGCTTGAATGGATGGCCCTCACAGAACTGGCCCCTAGACATAGGTCTGTACTCACAGTAGCCAGGAACTGATCCTTCTAGGTGTGTATCCCTCTCAGTCAGCTCTGCAGGACATTGCAGGTTACAGCTTCTGCAATTCTGGCCCTCAGGTTGACTACCTGAGGCAGGCCGCCTGGTAGCCTGTACAGAGGAGGGGCAGCAACCCCCCTTCCTCTGGGACCCCGCTCTTTTGGCCGAAGACCCCATGCACATGTGCTGTCTTGGTATAAATACAGTCACCCAGCATGCCTTGAGGTACTTTCCTTTGTCACTGGCCAGGGCTGTAACTATGCCTATACTCCCATTTGTCAGGTTTCCTCCCACTGTCCAATATGCCCCTTCCTATTGGACCAGTGTGAAACAGGCAGACAACATGAGCAGCATCTGATCACACTAAGCAGACCCTATTAATGGATCACTGCTCCCTGTTAGGCAGAGAGTACTTAAATTTGCCTGACAGTCCCCCTGTTAAGCAGGAAAATCCAAAAACGATGCACTCTGTAGTACATACCTAGGAGGGTGCTACACATATATGGCGGCAAGGTGGCTCTGATGTGCACAATCGCATACCTAGCTCATGATTCTGCAGTTCAGGGTCTAGGGCCCTCGCGACCCACTCCTGCTGTGATTGTACATGGACTCTATGTCTGCCAGCACCTGCAGACATAGAGATCCAGAACAGCGATCTACCTATGTAAACAAAGCATATCACCGTTCGGTCAGTAAGGAAGGCATGGATCCTATGTTATCTCAAAGCAGGAACATTGATCAATGCCTTCCCCTAGTACAAGCACCTCCCCCACAGTACACAAGCACAGGCTAGGCACACATTTAACCCTTTGATCGCCTTTGCTGTTAACCCCTTCCCAGCCAGTGTCATTGGTACAGTGACAGTGCATATGTGAAAAGTGTCAGTTAAAGTCCCGACTGTCTGCCGCAATAGCACAGTCCCACTATAATTTGCTGATTGTAACCGATACTAGTAAGAAAAAAGAATTCCCTAAATATATTACATAGTTTGTAGACGCTATAACATGCCCAAACCTATTAATATACGCTTATTGGAATTATTTTAACCAAATATATATAGCAGTATACTTATTGGCCTAAATTGATGAAACAAATATATATATATATATTTTTAATTTGCAGTCTTTTTTATTTATAGCGCAAACAATAAAAAAAAGCAGTGGCAATCAAATACTACCAAAAGAAAGTTCTATTTGAGAGAAGAAAAGGAATTTTTTTTTGGGTACAGCGTTGCACGACCACGCAATTGTTAGTTAACGCATGGCCTGGTCACGAAGGGGGTAAATCTTCCAGAGATCAAGTTGTTAAATGCAAATGATTTTCCTGTACTGCACATTTGGGGTGACAGGGATGTTTTAACATTTTTATTTTATATAACCGTTTTTTGTCACATTCTGTACTATGCACCCTCTATCTCATGCTCCCATGTATTGGCTGAAGGTGACAAGTAAACAAACATGCTCCCTCTCCTAGGAGGTTTATACTGACAATGGCAGCCCCCATATTTCCCTCAGCATTGGTTTCCTTTAAAGTGTTACTAAACCCACTACAGTAAAATCAGTCTGTATATGCAGTAAAGCATGCTTGTTATACTCACTGTGGAACCTAAGGTTGTTAATTCTCTACATTGTCGAAAAAGACTGTTTGATCCTGTCTTCTCTGGTCCTACCCTCCTTCCACTATCCCCTAATAATTTCCTGATAACACAGTCTATGGAGTCAGGCTGCACATGCTCAGTTTGGTGTGTATTGCTAGAGAGGTTTTTTCTTCCTAGGAAGATGCATGTGATCAGCACAGGGCCAATTAGCGCTATCCAGACAGAGGGTCAGGGGTCATGCAGTCTCATAGGACAGTCAGAAAACTTATCCTACAAGCTTTAACCAGTGCTTGGCTGGACACTGATAGAAGTCACAACACTGCTATATACTGCTGAAAAGAAAAGATATTTAGCGGTTTATATTTACTAAAACTATTGCATTTTCACGTTCTATGTACTGGGGGAGACCAGCTATAGTGAATGCAGGGTCCTGGGTTTAGTAACACTTTAATTTAGTTCAGATATAAGTTCAGATTGAGTTTTTTTAGAGGTGAAAAGCTTGTTGTTCCTATGTAGTTTACTAAAAAAATGTTTTGTCAAGCTGTTTTTTTTTCACAAAAATTGGCAATTTCCAATTAGAATTCACAGCAGTTGTTCTTAGGATGGGACGGATACAACAAAGCCGGGTACTGGCAGGTGTTATTGTTGAGAGCGCCTGCATTAGTGATTCTCAACAAGTGAAACTTCTTGTTGACTACAAAAATAATGTGTCTCTCTGTGCTTACATCTGTAATTAAATGCTGTGCTTTAATTATGTTTGCGAATGAGTGATAGCCCCTGAGGGTATATCATTCACAGCACAGTTAGAAAGTCATTGAATGTAATCTGCTTGCCATCTTCATAATTTGGATTTTCATTTTCCAGCTATCTGTTTTCGAAAGCAGCAAAACAGCTACAACTGCTCAGATTAATTATTAATTGAATGTACGCCTATGTTTCCATTAAAACTGAGCTCTAGGAAATCTGATAAATACACAGGTGGATTTTAGGTAACCCTGTTGGATGGTACAGCCAGATCCTCCACTATACTATTTACTATGCCCTGTGAGTATGTACAGCTGGGTCACACATTTCACAGAGCCTGCCTTCTGAACTACAGAGGGGTTGAGAGGAGGAGTTTCAGGGGGCACAATCAGTACAGGAATCACTGCTTGTACACACTAAGGTACCATGGGATATATAGTCCTTAGCAATGGAAAGTAAGCAAGAAACAAACAATATTCTCAGTGCTATCCTTCTTTGTGAAAATGCCAATAATTCACAGGTACTGTCCATAAAATTTTATGGTGTACGTTCCATATAAATGTCCAGGATATCAGATGAAAGAAAGTAGTCTTGAAAAAGTATTTAAAATAGGTAACTGTACTCCAAGTGGGAGACAAGGCTGCTTGTGTCCAAAAAGCTGGGAGACCCGCACTACAAAAGAAGGGGGAAAAGAGAAAGAAGCGCCAAGCAAACTCTTGGTGTAGTACTGTTTTAATTATAAATAAATAAAATACAGTAAATGTTTTGCTTGCGCCTATCTAGCAAGGTTACTTTATGGTATAAGCAAGAAAGCTAAGACCTCTGCAGTGTATAAATGTGCTTTTACTATACAAAAATGATGTACATACAAAACTATTACAATATTAGGAATACAAATCAAGACTGACAGATATCTATAACAAACAAAATGCCTAGCAAATAAATAGACTATAGTCTGTAACAGTAGAAATACACTTAAATGGGTTGTAAAGGAAAAAAATGTTTTCCCTAAATAGCTTCCTTTACCTTAGTGCAGTCCTCCTTCACTTACCTCATCCTTCCATTTTGCTTTTAAATGTTCTTATTTCTTCTGAGAAATCCTCACTTCCTGTTCTCCTGTCTGTAACTCCACACAGTAATGTGAGGCTTTCTTCCTGGTGTGGAGAAAACCTCTTGAGGGGGGAGTGGACTAGCCGGAGTGTCAGGGCGCCCACTACCACACAGCTCCTTTCTCTATCTGCAAAGTAGAGAGTGTCCTGATTTGCCTGCTCGCCCCCTCCCCCCTCAAGAGGCTTTCTCCACACCAGGGAGAAAGCCTCACATTACTGTGTAGAGTTACAGACAGAAGAACAGGAAGTGAGGATTTCTCAGAAGAAATAAGGACATTTAAAAGCAAAATGGAAGGATGAGGTAAGTGAAGGAGGACTGCAAAAAATTCCTTTACAACCCCTTTAAACGTTACTTAAATCTGGTTACTGTGTTTTCATGATCTCCGTTGCTCCTGGAGACCTGGCACCTTCTTCTTGGCTGGAACAGATTTGTGTGTCCTTGGTTCTAATGCATGATGACGTTTTCTTCTGTTTAGGGCATCATCTTTCCTTTTATATGTCAGCTTGTTTACAATGGTTACAAACTTGATTACCTTAAAAACCAACAAACCTACATCTCAGTAGCTTCAGTTTGAAAGGCACTCTCTTACCTTACCTGTGTAACTGTAGCAATAGGCTGTTCTCAAATAGCCAACGAAATACAACAATGGTATCTAGATTCCCATTGTATCCAACAGCATTGTTTAAGAAATTCTGTGTCTGTGAAACCAGAGTCTTATAGAAAAATTATATTTTACATCAAACGCAACACAGTAAAACCTTGGATTACAAGCATAATGCGTTCCAAAAACATGCTTGTAATCCAAAGCACTTGTATATCAAAGCAAATTTCCCCATAAGAAATAATATAAAAATCAAATGTTTCTTTCCACAAACATTTATTCATAGGTCCTTCAGTTTATAGCTCATATTAAAATATTATAGCAATGTGACCAGGTTGTGCAACCATAAAATGACCATCCACATATGGAAGCCTCCACAAGGGGATTAGAAGCAAAATCCAGCAGGAGCTGCAGAGTATAAGAGAAGAGAGGAGCCTCTAAGTGTAGCAATGTTTTGCTAAATGTTGTACCTTCATTAAATGTGACCATATTGCTACACTTATGCCGCGTACACACGATCATTTTTTGTGATGAAAAAAAAGGACGAAGTAAAAAGCGACGTTTTTGAAACGTCACTTTTCAAAGACGATATTGCATACACACCATCGTTTTTTTCACAAAAAGCGAGGTTACGTTCACCACTCTTTTCCATTGAAGCTCGCTTCATAACTAGCTTCTGGGCATGCGCGGGTTGAAAAACGTCATTTTAAACAACGTTTTTGCTACACACGGTGACTTTTTGTGAAACAAAAAACGACGTTTTGAAAAACGACACAAAAAATTCAAGCATGTTGGAATTTTTTTTGGGTCGTTTTTTTCAAGACAAAAAACGACGTTTTTCCCACACACGATCAATTTAAATGACGTTTTAAAAAACGTTGTTTTTTTTCATCGCAAAAAACGACCGTGTGTACGCGGCATTAGAGGTGCCTCTATTCTCTTTTATACTCAGTTGTGAAATTACGCTACTTGTATATCAAGGCATCGCTTGTATATCAAGTCAGAATGTATTTAAAAATGTTGATTGTCCTGCAAAAAGTTACTCTCCAACCAAGGTTTTACTGTACATTGAATATTAGTGCTAATGTGTGAAAAAGCTGGTTTATCTATGAACCACATAATACTCAAAGAGGACTTGAATATTAGGTAATAAATAAAGTTACAGTGAAAAAAAGGAATAGGTATGAGAAAAAAAAAATGATATTCTTGTGTGTGAAAAAAAAAACATAAAATGAAAAAACATCCAACTTATAAAAGGTGCCATAAAGTGCTTAATGCATAAAATTCCAAAGTTCATAGGGGTTAATGTGTATAGATGTAGAAGGCTTCAGACCCAAAGTGATAAGTTCATCAGATGGATAGAGAGGTATCTCCAAAGTAAAGGCACAGAGTATCCAAATTCCCACAGTGGAAGAAGTGGGGTCACGCCACCCTAGTGTAGTAAAACGTGAGACTTACCAGAAGTTTTTGACCACAATGAAGTAGTCAATGTATGCCTTAATATAATACACAGCTCCAATCCTGGTCTCTCATCAGGTGCAAGGCAATCTCTAAGCCAGATAAACACAGTTTCCAGAACAATCCATATAGCTCAACCACCCATATGTATAGAGACAGAAGAAAGAAGCTGACTATAGTGAAGTCCTGCAAATAAAATAGGTATTTATTAAAAAATATTGCACTTACAAAACACTTACATAAAAAATGTTAGTACTGGGCTGTGCATATACCTGTAGCTAAAACATCCAATTGCCAGATTCCAAGATGGACCGCAATGGGGCAGCGCATGCGCAGTATCCTCGTGCGTTGTATGTCCTATCTCTGCCCTACATGTTTCATCATAAATTACGTCATCATGTGCCCTGTCAGTCCATGCCAGGGTGCCACAGCTCCACAGACAGGACACTTCTGTACAGAGCCTTCTCCAGTCTTGTACTGCTGATACCTTTTGTGAGTATAACATTTTAATGTATTTCATTTATTTGTAATTAAAACTGTACTACACCAAGAGTTATCTTCTCGTTCCGTCTTCTTATGGAAAGTGAACAGCAGAGAAGAAACTGCAAAGCATGCAGAGAATCCAGGAAGGTGTGAAAAGAGAGGACCAGCAGACAGGCAGAACTCCAAAAACATTACAGGATATTTTTCTACATTACACAATAAAAGTGAATCCTGTGACTATACATTTCCTTTAATACATGGTAAAGGATTCTCAGAGCACTATGAATTAGCTAATGATACAGCTCAGCAGTGTTTGGCTGCCTTGTGGTTATGTTTTCCTGACTGGAACTTCAGATTTATGATAACCTCAGACTAACGGGAAGTTTTTAACGGACCGAAAATAGATAAGGATACATATGTAATAAGACGCATTCAGCCCCATCTGCTCACTCAAAAACAAAATCCCCAAATTTGTATGCAATGGGGTAGATTCACGTAGAAATGCCTATCTATAGGCATGCCTAGCGTCTGGCTTTTAAACTAGGCCGCCGCAACTTTTTCAGGCAAGTGCTTTATTCTCAAAGCACTTACCTGGAAAGTTGAGGCGGCGTAGTGTAAAAGAGCTGGCCAAATTCAAATTCGGTGGGTAAGGGGCGTGTAGCATTTAAATGAGGCGCGTCCCCGCGCCGAACGAACTGCGCATGCGCCGGCCGTGATTGGTTCCCAGTGTGCATTCTCCAAATCTCGACGTCAATTCGACATGTAAACAATGTGAACGGCACTTACGCACAACCCTATTCGCGAACGTTTTACGTAAACGACGGAAAAAAAAGCGTCGGCACGCCGTCCATACTTAACATTGCCTGCGCCTCATATAGCAGGCATAACATTACGACGGTACTACGCTAACGCAAACAACGTAATTGAATAGCTGGGCGTACGTTCGGGAATCGGCGTATAGGCTCATTTACATATTTTAGACGGGAACGCCACCTAGCGGCCAGCCTAAAATATGAAAATAAGATTAGACAGCGCAATAGACTTACGCATGTCTGATCTAAGGAAAATATGCTTAACTGATTTTATGAATCAGTGGCAAAGATTGGGCTCATAAAACGCAGAGATAAGACGGCTTATCTGGAGATAAGCCGTCTTATCTCGTACCTGAATCTACCCCTATGTGTCATATTTACCTGGCTTTAAATTTTATTTTTAAATCCACATCATAACAAATAAAGAAATACAGCATGTACAAAACCACTGCACATTCTCTTTTATAGTGATTTTCTTCCTGGACAGAATTAGCATTTTACCTATTGATTTTACACTATGCCTGGGGTTGATCTCTAAGTCCTTTTACGTCAGGTAACTTCTATTTTGTAGTATTTTTGTCTTTTGTAAAACGCGTAAGTAAACTCTGCACGCACTACTGAGCTATAATTTCAAAAGGCTTTACAGCGACAAGTGTTTTTCAGAGGCAATAAATGTACCTATAAAAATGATTCAAAGACAGGAGGGTTTAAGCACAAAAACTGTCTAACAAATAGCGCACAGAAGGACAGCAAAATTAATTTTCTTCTCGATGGTCTGATAGACAAGCACTTTTCAAATTTACATTAAATCTCTTACCATAAACACTTACATTTTCATAGACGGCATTACACATTTTTGGAAACATCATTGATGTCCTTAGGGTCCACAGAACATAAACATAGTTAATTTTATTTTTTTAATGTTAAATGGGGTCTATTCTTGTTTGCAGAAAGAATATGGTTACTGCATAAAATGTATTGATTTATGGTGTATCTAAGCCATAGTAGGCGTTGGTTGTGTTTATAAAGACATAAAACATATATAGGGATCCTAAAATATCCCTAGAAAAAGGGATTTTTAAATACAGCTTACCTGTAAAATCCTTTTCTTGGAGTACATCACGGGACACAGAGCGGCATATTCATTACTATATGGGTTATATGGAGTACCTTCAGGTGTGGACACTGGCAATCTCAAACAAACAGGAAGTCCCTCCCTATATAACCCCCTCCCCTAGAGGGAGTCCCTCAGTTTTGTAGCAAGCAGTATGCCTCCCAAAATGTTCCCAAAAAGAGGGGTGGGAGCTCTGTGTCCCGTGATGTACTCCAAGAAAAGGATTTTACAGGTAAGCTGTATTTAAAAATCCCTTTTTCTTTCTCGTACATCACTGGACACAGAGCGGCATATTCATTACTATATGGGATGTCCGAAAGCAATGCTTTAATGAGGGGAGGGAGACATCTTCCAAAGAAGGATTTAATTTAGAGGTATACTCAAATACTAGTAAATCCAACTTAAACGAGAAATGTAAATCTCAAATCAAATCAAGGGAGCCCCCTCAGATCCTGAGGAGCTTGAATCGTGGCCTGTAGTACTGACTGCCCAAAGGCTGTATCCGCATTCCTTCTTACGTCCATTTGATAAAATTTTGTAAACATGTGGACTGACGACCACGTTGCTGCCTTGCATATTCGAGCCATAGAGATCTGATGATGATGTGCTGCCCAGGAGGTGCCCATGGCCCTGGTAGAATGGGCCTTTGCCGACAAAGGAGGAGGCAACCTCTTCAAACCGCAGGCCTGAACGATTAATTGTTTAATCCATCTTGCGATGGTGGATCAAGCAGCTGCCTGACCCATCTTGGGCCCTTCCGGTAAAACGAACACCACATCTGTTTTCCGAACCTTCTCTGTAGCTTTAAGATAGGCCTTTATGGCCCTGACAATATCCAACGTATGCAGCAACCCCTCCTTTCTAGAGGTGGGTTTTGGAAGAAGGATGGAAGTACCACATCCTGGTTCAGGTGGAAACTGGATATAACCTTTGGTAGAAAGGAAGAATGAGGACGGAACCCCGCCCTATCCTTATGTAAAATGAGATATGGTTCCTTACAAGATAAGGCTGCCAATTCCGATACTCTCCTGGCCGAAACTATGGTGATCAGAAATACCGACTTTCTAGTCAGTAAAACCAAGGTACCTCAGCCAACGGCTCAAGGGGTTGTTTCTGTAGAGTTGACAGAACAAGATTTAAGTCCCATGGACAAAGTGGTGATTTGACCGGAGGATTAACACGTAAGACTCCCTGTACGAAGATCTTAACCAGCGAGTGGGCGGCCAGCGGCCTCTGAAATCACACTGATAAGGCTGAAATCTGTCCCTAGATCGTGCTTAATGCCAGGCCTTTATCCACTCCTAGCTGGAGGAAACGTAATACTCTATCAATGGTATACTTGCGGGAAACCCATCTCTTAGCCTCACACCAGCCTACGTAGGCCCTCCAAACCCTATAACAAAATTACCCTGGAGGCCGGCTTTCTAGCCTCAATGAGGGTAGGGATTACCTGCCTAGACAGACCTCTACCCCTGAGAATCAGGGATTCAGCCGCCAGGCCGTCAAATTTAGACGCCGTAATGCAGGGTGGAGGATCGGGCCTTGTGAGAGTAGGTCTGGCCCTAGAGGAAGAGTCCAAGGGCCTCCCGCTGCCAATTTCAGGACTAGTGAGTACCATGCCCTCCGGTACCAAGCTGGGGCTACCAGGATAACCAGCCTGTGGTATGATCCTGCGCCGCAGGCGGGGGTAGTAACTGCAGTGGGGGAAATGTATATAGAAGTTATGATTGATGCCAAGGGCAAACCAACACATCGGTTCCGCAGGCCATAGGGTCCCTCGTTCGAGACATGAACCTGTCTAGCTTCTTGTTGAATCCTGATGCCATGACCTCCACGTCTGGCACTCCCCACTTCTGGCAGATTGTCTGAAAAAACTTGTGGATGCAGAGACCACTCCCCCGGCGACAGGGTTTGGCGACTTAGGAAGTACGCCTGCAGGTTGTCCACCTCGGGAATGAATGTCGCCGATATGCAGGGTACATAAACCTCTGCCCACCGAAAAACCAAGCTCCTCTCACTCTGAGTGGCTTGACTCTTGGTTCCCCCTTGGTGGTTCACCTATATGCCACCGCTGTGGCCTTGTCTGAATGACTTCTCACCGAGGACCCCTGTAATCTGGATGTCTATGCCAGGAGGGCTAGCTGAGCCGCTCAGAACTCCCAGACCTTGATGGGCAGCTGCCTCTCCGCCTCTGCCCAAGTTCCTTGGTGAGTGAACTTGTTCAAGACCGCTCTCCAGCCTTCCAGACCACTGGGCAGAACCAAGCTGCTAGAATTGCTGCCTGTAGGACACGAGCGTGGAAGCGTGTGGTATTGCCTCGAACATGGCCATCGCATACATAGGCGAATAGTTGGCTCTTTAGAACCAACTGAACCAATCTCTTGATAGCCTCGACCTTTACCAGGGGCAGGAACATCCATCTTCTGTTCTGTGTCTAATCTCGTGCCGAGATATTCCAACTGCTTTGTAGGTTGAAATGCTGATCTTTCCCCGGTTTAGGACTCAGCCGAACCTCTCGAGGTACTGAACCATGAGGGCTACTACGCATTCCACCAAGGAAGCGAGTGATCTTATGATTAAGAGGTCGTCCAGGTATGCTAGGACCGAGATCCCTTGGATCCTTTGGACTGACTAGAATAGGAGCTAGGACCTTCGTGAATACCCGGGGGCCGTAGCCAGCCCGAAGGGGGGCGCCACAAATTGGAAGTGACGCTGTATCACTGCGAAGCGTAAAAACAAAAATATTTGATGTGGCTGAAAGACCTGGTACATAAGGGTAACCCTCCTTTATGTCTATAGAAGCCCGATCCTTCTGGAGTGTGGCGGCTGCTGGCCAAACGGATTCTATCCGGAAAGAGTTCTGTCGGGGACCGATCCCCAGAGGCCTGTCCTTGCGATCCATTGTTAAAAGTTTGATCGCGCAGGAGGACCGTACTGCCTGAAATTTGAGGGCCCTGGAACCGGGGGGAGCTGCCCTTTTAAACGCAGGACCCCGGAACTTCCTTTGACTGGTAAAAGGGTACTTTTGCCACTTGAAACAGTCTGAATGTATTTATCCAGATCTTTCCATGGAAGGGCAAACCTGCCAGCAGTCTTTTACATGGGGCTCGGCCGCCCAGTTCTTCAACCAAAAGAGCCTTCTCATATGCACTAAAAATAGTGACAACGAGACGCCTGCTGGATGGAGTCTTTTTATAGCCTCTACCGCAAAGCACAGAGCTCTGGGAATATCCAATAACTCCTCTGCCTATCGGGCAGGGATGTCTAAGCATCTGTTTTGTCTGGTTCCTTAATGCCTGAAAAAAAACTCCAATTGTAGCCACTGCTGGCTGTAGCCAGGGATGCTGGAAAAAGTGTCTCTAAACGTTTATCGACCGGGACTTTAAACATTTGTATGTTTCCCCTTAGGCCAGTTAATGATTTATTCACCCATGAGATGGCTGCGTCCACCGTTGGGAGCGCCCCCTTTCTTTAGAAAAAGTCTTTTCCATAGGGTAAATAACAGAAAACCTTCCAGGTGGTCTCCCATCCAGGCACTAACCAGGCCCTACCCTGCTTAGCCTCCGAGATCAGACGAGATCGGGCGCTTTCCGGGAGATGCGGCCTCAAGGACCTCACGGGTAGTTGAAAAGCAGTGCCCGAACCGGGACCTGAACCCTGGACCCTCAGATCAAAAGTCCGATGCTCTACCAACTGAGCCATCCGGGCCCCTTTTAAAGAGCACTTGGTCAGGGGAAAGAGTGCCTGCAAGCACAAATATTTCCTGGCAGACGTGCATAAAGACTACCCTCTCGTCAGCTTTAGGCGGCAGAAAAAATTCTGTCCGGTCGTCCCAATCCTGGAAAAACCAATTCCTCTAACAGAGGATGGGCCAGAAAAGCTGCGTTGCTTAAAGGCGCTTTTAAAAGAACCCAAAGAGGATACCGCAGGAACCTGAGGCTCTGGAAATGGCAAATTGAATGCCAAGCGGACCATGTCTGTCCAAGACTGGACCCACAGACTCTCCGCCTGGGAGGCTGAAAACGATTCTACAGTGGTAGATCCTCTAGGTTCTGTCCCTTTTGGCGATGGGGATCTAGTCCGCTTCTTGCCAGAAAAAGAGCCAGCGATCATAGCTGTTAACCTCTTTTCTCTAGCCCCCCTAGGGTGACGGCTAGCATCTCCTCTGTGATAACACAGGGTTGGGCCGACCTGGGCCAGCCTTAGCACCAGACCCCCTTAATGGCTTATCCAGGGTGACCCCTATAGGAATAACCTGTGGGGAAAGTATTGGCATATTATCAGAACCAGAGGAGGAACCCCCTTTGTCTTTGCCTTTTCTCTTTATTTTTTTTATTTATTTTTTTCGTTTTGATCCTGAACCCTTGGAAGCCATAATACAAAACCGAAGGACTCCGCTTACAACAACAGACTGTTATAGCCAGGAGTACAAAAAATTAAGGTTTAGGGGACAATAGGATCACTAATGCCCCAAAACCGGTGGGGCTCAGTATGTTTTCTTTTATATATTATTCACCACATACAGCCCCACCCCCAACATGTTTGCCAGCATTCAACCTGTTGCCAAGGGGATTTTGGCTTAACAAAAAGTATTGGAGCTGACTCCAGTATGTAGTACCCCTTCTCGCCACCGGGAGTCACTGTGCTGCCAGCTCTACGTCCTCTCTCTCTCCAGCTCAGCTCTGAACTGAGCTAAGAACGCGCCTGCTGTGTATAACAGCAATTAAAGGCACGCCCACTCTACACTGCAGTCACACTCCCCGCCCCCCCCCCTCCAAACGGCGCGAAAATTTTCTATATGCATGCGCGCGTGCACGCGCGCGCGACTGTCGGGGGAGGAGAGCCCAGGAGGAGACGCACTCTGGAGCCCAGGAATGCAGGTTGGAGGACGCATCAGGCGGCAGATTTGAATCCCGGCAAGGTAAGGCTAACACAGGCCCCTAAGGAGTCCCTTTAGCCTAGAGACAGATCTTTTTTTTTTTTTTTTAAAAGATCTTCAACCAGCGAGCAGCAGGTAGCTAGCAAACATACATAGATAGGTAGGGAGATCAAGTTATGGGGGGAAACATTTCAGGGCATCCTGTCTATCAGACATAGTGACCATGGTGCCAATGCAGAGCATACTCAGGCTACCCCCCTTAAGATCTCCCCTGGAGAGCCTGCTGTCGAACCAAGTCCCGCAGGCTCCCCTCTTACCTGCTCCATGCCGCAGGACGTTTTGCAAAACGGTCCAATCTTCTCCCATCTCCGTGGGTAGCGTAGTAGACCTTCAGGCCCTGGGGTCCTATGAAGGTACCCACTGTCCTGGACCTATATAGCACCCTGGCAAACAGGAACTTATGGTCTTTACAAACTCCAAGTCCTGGGCCCAGGGTCCAGCCCTCCAAAGAGGAGCATTATAGGCAAAACCCCACGGTTTGGGGCCCGGGTACTGTCCACTTTGGCACTGAGGCTCCTTGGACAGATCCGGTTAGCCCGCCCTTAATCCCAAGGATGTGGAGCAAAGCTATTCCGTGACCAACACCTAAGACACTGGCGAAAAAACTGAGGGACTCCCTCTAGGGGAGGGGGTTATATAGGGAGGGACTTCCTGTTTGTTTGAGATTGCCAGTGTCCACACCTGAAGGTACTCCATATAACCCATATAGTAATGAATATGCCGCTCTGTGTCCCGTGATGTACGAGAAAGAAATTAGGGTAGTTACTTGTGGAGGTAAACCAGGAACATGTATTTACAGCCATTGTAAAATGAGGTGCCAGTGAGCATGCTACCTTACCATCATAGGCAAAGGACAAAACTATTTTCCTGTGCAGACCAGAAGAAAAAAAACACACACACACATACATATATATATATACTGTATATATATATATATATATATATATATATATATATATATATATATATATAATTTTGCCAAAACTATTGGGACACCACCCTTTACACGCACATGAACTTTAATGGCATCCCAGTCTTAGTTCGAGTTCATAGAGTTCAATATTGAGTTGGCCTACCCTTTGCATCTATAAAAGCTTCAACTCTTCTGAGAAGGCCATCCACAAGGTTTAGGAGTGTGTCTATTGGGATTTTTGACCATTCTTCCAGAAGTGAATTTGTGATGTCAGGCACTAATGTTGGACGAGAAGGCCTGGCTCGCAGTCTCTGCACTAATATATCCCAAAGATGTTCTATCGGGTTGAGGTCTCTGTGCAGGCCATGTCTATATGGAACTTGATTTGTGCTCTGGTGCGCAGTAATGTTGGAACAGGAAGGTGCCATCCCCCAAACTGTTCCCACAAAGTTGGGAGCATGAAATTGTCCAAAATGTCTTGGTATGCTGATGCCTTAAGAGTTCCCTTTCACTGGAACTAAGGAGACAAGCTTAACCCCTGAAAAACAACCACAGACCATAATCCCCACTTCACCAAATGATTTGGACTAGTGCATAAAGCAAGACCCATAAAGACATGGATGAGCGAATTAGCTGTGGAGGAACTTGACTGGCCTGCACAGAGTCCTGACCTCAACCCAATAGAACACCTTTGGGATGAATTAAAGTGGAGACTGTGAACCAGGCCTTCTCGTCCTACGTCAGCGCCTGACATTACAAGTGCGCTTCTGGAAGAATGATCAAACATTCCCATAGACAAACCTTCTGGAAAGCCTTCCCAGAAGAGTTAAAGCTGTTATAGCTGCAAATGGTAAGCCAACTTATTATATGGGAGCACAGTGGTTTAGTGGTTAGCACTCTTGACTAGCAGCAAAAGGGTCACTGGATCAAATCCCAATCTCAAATCTGCATGTTCTCCCTGTGTCTGTGTGAGTTTCCTCTGAGTACTCCAGTTTCCTACATGCTGGTAGGTTAATTGGCCCTAGTATGTGTATGTATGAATGTGAGTTAGGGACCTAAGATTGCAAGCTCCTTGAGGGAAGGGACTGATGTGAATGTACAATGTATATGTAAAGTGCTGCATAAAATGATGGCGCTATATAAGTACCTAAAGATAAATAAATAAAATAATGAACCCTGTGGATTAAGACTGGGATGCCCTTACAGTTCATCTTCTTGCAAATAATCAAAACACCTTGTGCCAGTCACATATAGACTGTGAGCACCCAACTGCATATCCTAATCTGATACCCCATTCCAATCTATTTCCAAACAGTTTTCTGAATAGCCAAACCCAAGATCTGGCACAACTTAGAAAGTACCAAACAGCTGCCAACATTAAAAACACAGCCAATAAAAATGTGACCATAAACTAAACAAAGACCTTGTGTGGTATGTGCAGGAGCCTTAGGTTCAAGTGCCTGTTCTTTGCAACCTTTTTTAGGCTCTGTTCACAGTGGATGCCAATGCAGCTCATGTGTATTGTCAACATAAGCATAGGCTGTGAAAAATTGGGTACACAAATCCATCCAAAATTGCACATGTAAAGACTAGACAACCAGTGCTGATGAAGAAAAACAGTGACAACTTACCTGACTGGGGAAAGTGAGATCAGGGACATAATAATTCTATGCAGTACACAGGTACATTCACACGTTAAAGCGGAGCCCCACCCAAAAGGGGAAGCTCCCCTTGTTTGCTCCCTCCCCCCTCTGGTGTTACATTTGGCACCTTTTCAGGGTGGGGTATCTGTTTTTGACAGGTACCCATCCCCACTTTCCAGGAGACCTGCCGCAGCGAGATTTCTCAGAAGTTCCGCCCGCTTCTCTTTCCTCCACAGGCATGTAGAAAGCGCAGCATGCTTTGTGCATGCACAGTAGGGAACCGGCTTCACTGCCGTTTTATAGACATAAAAGATAGATCTCATACTATTATGTAAGTCACTATCTTAATTTAACCAATTTCTCTCAATGAACGGGGTACCTCCACAACTATAGGCTTTACATAAAACCAGGTGCTAGGACAAAAGGGAGAAAGGGGGAACCACAAAGACCAACCCCACAGGGCAAGAGTTGCAAATGGAGAACCAACAACATAATTTAATTTGATAGTGTAGAATTTATTGTACTAAATTACCAAAAAAAAAAAAAAATGGCCCACCCTTCTAGACACCAATTAAAAAGGTTAAGACGGACAACATTGTCAATAATACTAAGCACAACAGGATACCACTCACAAATGCAGGAATACCACAATTAACCCACATATACTTCCTAGTATTTAATCCTTATGCTCTGTACACACGATCGGAATTTCCAATGGGATAAAATCTGATGGAATTTTCCGTTGGAATTCCATTAGAGCTGTCTTGCATACACACTGTCAGACCAAATTCCGACCGTCCAAAACGTGGTGACGTAAAACATTACGACAAGCTGAGAAAAATGAAGTTCAATGCTTCCGAGTATGCGTCGACTTGATTCTGAGCATGCGTGTTCGTCGGAGTTCCACACAGACAATCGGAATTTCTGAGCATGCGTGTTTTTTTTCTCCGTCGGAGTTCCACACAGACGATCAGAATTTCCATTGAAAAAATAAATAAAACATGTTCTATTTCTAAACTCCGACGGGAAAAAAGTCTGATGGGGCCCACACATGGTCGGAATATCCGATGAAAAAATTCCATCTGACTTTTTTCATCGGAAATTCCGATCGTGTATACAAGGAATTAAAGGTCTAGGTAGGGGGTCATTGGGTGTCAAGCAATACTTGCCCTAGGCAGGGCTGGTTGTATGCTACTGGCACTACTGACTCCTCTGTTGCCTTTGACAGTCCTGTGGAATCGCAACTTCTTCCTCATCGTAGAAAGAAAATCACAGTGTATAAAGCGGTTCATATGCTGCAGCCTAGCATGAAACCTAATTAGCTTCTCCAAAAAGTCACAGGTATACCCCTAGGGGGTTGATGTGTAGATAAACACGGAGTATGAAATGTATCTAGAGATGTGTGTCAAGCCAAGTTGTGGTGATATTTTTAATTCGATCCCCAAATCCCATGCATATGATACTCATAGTCCTGTATCAGGTATTACAAAAAAATTCAAGAGTATTGGAAAATATACTGAGGATGTGAACGTCATTCAATAGCCATTCCTTGTGACAGTCTGGAAGTGGCAGCACATCTAAATAACTCCATGCCAGTTGGGAACCGGTGGTTAGTTAGACTGAAACTAGCTCCAGGGAGATGGATTGTGACATAAACAGCTTTAAGTGTGAACCACTTTCTCATATGGAGAGACCCAGCACAGACGTCATGTTGACAGCAAAGTTTACTCTGTGTCAGTTTACTATGCATATGCCACCCTGGTGGACAATGGATAGGGGAGGAAACAAACAAACTGCTCGGAGACTCTCGCCACTCCGCGGTGCTGGTGTCTTTTATCCAACAAGTCCTCCTATCATTTCCCGACTGGCATTAGTGTTGCTTCAAATACTGGGATTTCTCCAGAGAGGTCTGGCTGATTACCAGCTGCCTCTTAGTTGACACTGTGTGATGTCAACTAGTTGCAGCATGCAACAGTTGTGGTAGGCTAGGATCATGTGTTAAACAATGCCGGTCTGATGGAACGAATAATGAAGTTTGGCATTCTGTTGCATTGGTTACATGAATGAATTTCGCATACTCCTATGTATGCTTCATCAGGCCATTCACTTCACTTTATTAGGGCAGCCTTGTACTCAAAAATCTGTTTTTCATAAGGTACTATCTGGTTCACCATCTGAATCCATTGACGGGTAGATGGAGGAGCAAATTGATTCCAATTAAGTGTGATAGCCCTGCAGGCCAGAAACTGTGTTTGCCTCACAACATTTTTGTATATTTTGGCCACTGTTCTCATCTAATATACCCAGTAAACATATCCGTGGAGTACATGGCACAGTCCTATTCTTAATATTCAAGGATCCCCATCACCATAGCTATAGTGGCCTTTGATGGAAAAATAGTATGCTGTATTTAATGATAATAATGAAGATTTTGAGGTTGAGGTTAAACTCCACCTCGTGTGCCAATTAAACTAATCACCATACTAATTAAGCTCTAATCCTCAATCTCACCACCATATTAATATGCAATTAGTATGGGCGCACACAGGAATAATGAAGGGCTTTTTACTTTACCGTACCTTATCTTCCTTATTTGTGTAGAAATTGTCCATTAACTATGCTACAACAAGGATTTCCCTATAAAATCCATACAAATGGGGAAGACGGAATTTCTCCAAATTATCTGATATTATAATACTTAGGCCTTAATATCTCAGGCCTTAAAGTGGCAGTAAGGGCAAAACCTAAGTAAGGCTAGACATACATTATAAAATTTTCTTGTACAATTATAACCTAAACACTCAATTTGAATGCAATCAGGCAGGCCCTTGCACTACATAGTTGAAGGTAAATCTAAAGAAAATTGAACAAGAAAATTGTATAATCTTTGGCCAGCCCAACTTTAAACCTACTCCCACCCACATTCTAGGCCTAATCAATCTAGCCCTGTAAAGAAAAGATCGCTATACTTAGCTATTCTGAAGCTGTTAGCGGCAGCTTCAGCATGTAAAAGAGGCAGCCAACAATGGAAGCGACATAGTAAGTCTATGGGCGACGCCATTTCCTAGCCTTGTCCACTTTCTCCTGCACACTGAAGGCGTGGAGATTGAACCGGAGGAAATTTAGAATAGGTAAGTATAGAGATCTTTTCTTTACAAGGTCAGATAGATTAGGCTTAGAATGGAGTAGGTATAGAAATAGTTAGATTGTGCTTTTAGGTCCCCTGGGCAAATGGTCATAGCTGTACATTTGCCGCCTTAAGAGCACTAGGGGATGATGGAGCCGATGCGCGTGTCCGGTGGCCGCGATGTCTGACAGGCACCTGTGATCGCTCCTGAGAGAGACAAAACAAAGATCTGTCAATGTAAATAGACAGATCTCTGTTCTGTCAGGGGAGAGGAGACAGATCTGCTGTTCATACTGGTTATCGGTCTCCTCCTTCAGACAGTCCCACCCCCACCATTAGAAACACTCCCTAGGACACACATTTTATTTAAATTTTATACCTACAGCACCTGGTATTCCCAGGCGGTCTCCCATCCAGGCACTACATTGCTTAGCCTCAGAGATCAGACGAGATCGGGCGCTTTCAAGGTGATGTGGCCGTAGGCGTTAGGAAACACATTTAATCCCTTCATCACCCCTTAGTGTTAATTCCTTCCCTGTCAAGGACATTTATACAGTAATCAGTGGCTATTTTTAGTTCTGATCGCTGTATAAATGTCACTGGTCCAAAAAATATATAAAAAATCAAATCCTTCCGCCGCAATGTTCCACTAAAAATCGCTGACCACCGCCATTACTAGTAAAAAATAAATGTATAATAAAAATGCCATAATCCTATCCCCTATTTTATATACACTATAACATTTGCGCAAAAAAATCAGTACATTCTTATTGCAATGTTTTATACCAAAATTATGTAGAAGAATACATATCTGCCTAAACTGAGAAGAATTTTTTTTTTTACATTTTTTGGGGGGGATATTTATTATAGCAAAAAAGTAAAACATGTAACCACCCCCCTTTCCCTCATAATAATGTAAAAGCTTCCTGCCAATATGCATTTTTCAGTTATAAACAATGCTGATCTCTTAACCGAGACAGGGGCTTTTGAAAGGGACTGCCAGCTGCATCATTGAAGCTTTGTAGGAGCGGTGAATACACCGCTCCTAAAGCCTCCCTGCCCATTGAAATCAATGGGCAGCGACGCCGAACCACCGGCAAAGCCATGCTTTGCGGGCAGTTTTAACCCTTTTTTCGGCCACTAGTTAAAAACACCCCACTAGCGGTTGAATAGAGCCGCAAAAACGACGGTAAAGCGCAGCTAAAAATAGCAACACCCAATTGTGAAAGTAACCTTACTTAAACCAGCAAGTGCACAATTTGGTGCAGCTTTGCATTGAAACGAGATTCAGATCAAATTCCATATTTTATTTTTAAAGTTTAACTGAACAAACTAAAGTTTGAAGCTGATTGGCTGCCATGCACAGCTGCACCAAATTCTGAGTGCACTGGTTTTAGTAAATCTCCCCTAATATTTGCAAATTGCAGCTTTGCTCTCAGCAGACATTGCCCTGTGAAAATGTTTCAAAACTCTAGATGTTGGTCTCAGCATTTTATTGAGAGGAGGAAAGGGAAAACCATCTCACTGGCCAGACTATATGGGGAACATTATGCTGTGGTGGTGGATGATATTAATAGGAATTATTTAAAGATTATAAAGATAAACAAATTTGTCAGCCAAATTTAACCTGTCAACCTGAGAAAACAGAAATTGTTATCTGCTGTGTCCCAACAACCACTCAACTGATGGAGGTATAAGATGGAGCCCACAAGCAAACTAATCTGGAGCCTTTTTCCTGGAAGAAATGCATATTTCTCTTGGTTGAGAACTGCATTAAAAAGTACAGTGTTACTTGAATTGTATTCCAGGATTAGCTTGTCTCCAGCTGAGAGAACTTGTAATAATTTAAGACTTTACATAAAGCCTCAGAAATCTTACATTAAGGTCTTCATGTTTTATAGTTTGAATACAATGTCATAGATATATTACTTATCATTGTAAAAGAACATATTCCATACTTCCTTTTTTTCTTTGAAAAAACTGAAAAACCCTATTTTTCACAAATGTTGCTGTTTTTTTCCAGGCCTTCCCATCTCTACACAAAGGTACATGCTCTTGCAGTTTTTGATCTTCTTCACTGGTAGTGTGAAAGTTAAGCAGCAGAAAGACACCAAAGTGCTAAAGTTTGGATTGCCTAGGGTGACGGCTGATAGCAAAGGTAGGACCAAAATAAGGTGCTTAATCATGAAGCAAAAATTAGCTCAGGAGGTCAAGATTTATGTTGACAAGCTTAAAACTAAAACAGTCAAAAAGTAGCCTGAGGCAACCAGAAGTGAATTCCGTGGAAGTGTCATAAACAGGAAATTTAATATGAATACACAGTAGCAGCCTGCCAGGTCTTTTATATCAAGCACTGACCAAGTGGCCAGATTTCAATTTACAAGGTTACTCCACTTTTGTGGGAAAAAAATAGCAAATAAAACAAATAAAACAATATATATATATATATATATATATATATATATATATATATATATATATATATATATATATATATATATATATATATATTGTATACAAATTAATGTTATTAAAAATTACCTTGTCTTTTCAATCTGCAGCGCTGTAATTTTCTGTAAAATGCAATATGGCAATCTGGAGGCCTTCTGTACTGTACACAGATGGTGTACAGGACACCCCTTGAAAATGTAATTCCCTGCTTGTGATTTAGAGGTTTAGATGTGTTTTGTTTTAGCATATTTTCGCCCATCTCTTTCCCTTCCTCCCCTCCCTAGAAGTGCCATCAGTGGTTGGCACAGCCCGTATACGTTTGCCCAGGCATGTTACCCTGCCTCCTGACAATGGGGTAACCTTTAAGGATGTGATAGATAGACAGATGGATGTGGATCTTAAAAAGATTCATATGCTGGCCAAAAAAGTGTGGATTCAAAAGTCTGAGTTAAAGGTGAAGAATGATCTGGGCAATGCTGAAGTCTTATCTTCTTTTGCCAATTTGAAGCTAACAGCTTCCTTTATGGCAGAGGCATCAATTGATTTAATTAAATCTCTGTAAAGTGCAGTAAAAAGCAAAGGAGCACTATGGCTGAGTCCTTGGGTGGCAGATCACGCATCTAAGCAAGGCTGGTGCAGGATTCCCTTTGAGGGACAGTCCTATTTCAGCAACAAGTTAGATGCCCTGATAGCTAAGGCCACAGGTGGCAAATCAGGTCTAATTTCCCAGGATTGCAGACTGGTCTGTCAGAAAGACTCTGCTTATAGAGTCCCCGCAAAAGCCAGAGGCAGAGCAGTTAAGACCTACAGGGCAATATGAGAATATTAACGACAGCGGGTGAACTCTTCAACGGGCCATAAGTAAAAGAGGTCTATTTATTCCTTGAGAGCTAGATTGTTCAAAGTGCAGGCATAAAAAATAAAGAGCCATGGGTGTTGTCAAAAATCTGATATGGGCACACTTCCAAAAATGGCCTTGCCAGCAATTTATACTGACAAAAACCCTCTGTCTAGTGAAAAGAGGGATGTGCTCTTGACATATGTTGAAACTCTGCTTTTTATAAACACACACGTTTTTCTGGGGTCTATTCTTCCCTTTTCTTGGTTTAAAAGAAGTCGGGTTCATGGTGACCCGTGATAGATTTGAGAGAACTGAACAAACAATCTTGAAGGTCGTACAGCCAAAAAATTGGCTTCTGTCAATAGTTCATATTCTGGTGGCTCACTTCTTTCAAAGATTTCTACAAGTTGTCATAAGACAGCTTCAGTACCAATTTGTATGTTTGTTCTACGGTCTAACAATGTTGCCCAGGGTATTTACAAAAGTTCTTCTAGCCTGCAGTCCCAAGGAATTTGCATATACCATTATGTGGACAATGTCTTGCTCTTAAATTAGGACTAGGACACATTGCTTTCTCATAAAAAAGATAACAATCTTGAGAAGTTAATTTGGTTAAACAAAGGGGAGAAGAGCCATCTAGTGCTTACTCAGGTGCTGGAGTACTTCTGAGCAAAAATAGAAACAACAGTTTCTCTGCCAGGGACCAAGATTCATATCATCCCAAAGACAATGGCAATTGCTTGGAGACATACTCAGCTTCTAGTAGCGGAATGCCAGCATCTCCTAAATTTCATGACATTGACTATTTTGATAGTCAGATGGGCCCCATGGAATTCTTGTCCCTTTAAATCAGATTTCTGGATCAGTGGTGGTCACAGGACCTTTCGGCAGGAGATTGAAATCACATCCCACATAAGAGCGAGCCTGGACTGGTGGTCAGAAAGGCAGAATCTGTGGAGATGTCACTACCTTCTGACAATCCAGTGTCAATCCAGTGGCATCATCCAGCACCAGAAAACTCAGGCTGTTGGTCTGGGTCTTGAAAAGCAAGGGCTAATGGATTTCTAATGTCCTGAAAATGTCCCTAATATCCTCATGGAGGCAAGGAAAGACAGCACCAATAGTGCTTATAGAAGAGCATGGCTTAAATTTACAGAATTTTTAGCTGCTCGAGATTTTCTACTAAATACCCCACAAGTCTATTACGTTTTGGAGTTCCTGCAGATGGGGCTTGAGTTAAGACTATTCATAAGCATGCTATAGGCCCATGTTTCATCGATCTCTGCCTTTACAAGCACCCAATGGGCAACTAATGCCTTCATCATACAATCTTTTAAAGCTGCAATTCACCTGAAACCTCCTAGAAGCCTGATGTCCACAAATTAGGACCCCCCATTGGTGCTGGACTTTTTGGCATTAGATACCATCAATCAGTGTGGCTGCCTATGGTATAACTTGCTGAAGACAGGTTTCCTGGTGGTAAGCACATCAGCCAGAAGAGTTTTAGAGCTAGCAACTCTACTGTAGGCTTTAAAGAGCCCTGTATCACATCTTTACTGGACAGGGTTGTACTCAGACCAATGTTCGACTTTGTGCCTAAAGTGGCCTCCAGATTCAATATGACACAAGAAATTGTCCTTCCTGCTCAGGAAGTACCCAAAAGGTTAGCCTGTTGGATGTGGGCCAAGCTCTAAGATCCTGTATGGAGACGACAGATGATATCAGGAAAGAGGAACACCTACCTGTTTGTCATTCCAAGTGGAACCAACTTTTCATCCTGGCTAGTGTTGCTCACGAATATTCGCATTGCGAATATTCGTTACGAATATTGTATATTCGAGTATTCGCGAATAAATCGAATATCGCGGCGAATATTCGCTATTGCGAATATTCGTATTTTTTCAAATTTATTTTTAAAACAGATCACATCCTAGTGATCTCCATCGAAGTCTAAAAGCATTGCTGGTATGATTAGAGACCCTGGGCCGAGTAGCTGAGGCGATCCTTTTATGTTGCCGAATATTCGCAATGCGAATATTCGTATTACGAATATTCGCAAATGCGTTCTCTGCCCTTCTGTGTTTTGTGTATAAAAAAAAAAATAATTAGCTTTAGTTTAGTCATATAAGTTTGTGTAAGTAGAGTTAGTGTTTAGTGCCTATTAGTTTAGTAATCCAGGAAATGATCTCCGTTTTCGCGTGTTGACGAGAATTTCGCAATCAATTTTGCATTCGCACTAGCGAAATTTCGCATTTTTTTTTGATAAAATATCACGAATATTCGATATTAACGAATATTCGCGAATATTCTTCTATATATTCGCGAAATATCGCGAAATCGAATATGGCGTATTCCGCTCATCACTAATCCTGGCCTACAAGTTGAAAGGGAGTCACAAAAAACTCCACTAGGAGTGTATAAACCTTGTGGGCAGCAGCAGTTCGAGAGTCTCCAGAGACAATCTGCAAGGTGGCTATATAGGCCTCAATACATACGCTCATTTCTCATTACTGTAATTGAGCTGACAGCCTTGACAACTGCTCAATTTGGCAAAGGCATCCTACTTTTTTTCTAGCTAAATTAAAGACTGTATAGCAATATCCCTCCCTTGTGTGGCTAGTTATTTCCCAGGTGTGCTGAATTAAAAATTTGGATTGCAGATACTCACTGCAATTTTCCTTTCCTCGTGAGCTCTATAGCAGCATAGCTCTCACCCAGCTTAGTAGGACTAGTTCCGGAATGCTGAGTTGCATGTGGGGCACAAATATATTAGCTATAATCCTGATGGTGTGGTGTACTGCCATGGAGCTCACCAGAAAAAGAAAAATTGCTGTAAGTACCGTATCTGTCATCTATTTTTCCATTATCTTACATACTTATTCATTTAAAAAAAGTTTATAACTCATTGGGTGATTTTTTATAAATAACTACAGTACCTAAAGTCCAACTTTAATATCAGGGTCTTTTGTAGGTCCCTGCAGCCTCTATGGTTTTCTGGATGCTGTAATTGATTTGGTTTCCATAATGGCCACCGCGGTGAATGAGGTATACCGCATCATTGTAGCTTGTAAGGTAATTCTGCAATCATCCTTTCACATATCCAGGCATCAAGCTTGAAATGAGAAATGCGATTCCTTGGTCGTACTAAATAATGTAACAGCTTTGCAAATGCAAATTACATTCACAAACAATAATTAGGAATGCCTTTTTTCCCCTCCACCACCTTTGTTATTCATTCAGTGCTCCTGGCAAACAATCTGAGTTTCATGTGAAGGTTCAAAGCTCCGTTACAATTTCTCATTAAACAATGCCAACAGTTTGAAGTGCCTAGCAATTTGTATCAGAGCATTCTTTTCGCTTGTGGGAGAGGAACATTTCATTCAGTGTTATATAGATGAAAAAAATAAAAGATTCCCATAAAATATGTACCTCATTTGGTCAGGTAACATGTCATTTATACCTGTTCCTTCTTGCTGAGAAATTATTTAAGAAGAGGCAGAAGAAAACGAGCTCTAGTAGATACAGTTTGCAATTTTTTAAAGCTGAACAGATAAAAAGCTATATACATTGCCATGTAGTCAGTGACGTATCCTCCATGGGTGCAGGGTATTCATTGCACATGGGCCTCTTGGGGGGGGGGGCACTGTGACCCACCCTGCACACATGGATGATTGGCCCTTGGTTCACACCCGGGGATTATCGGTGCGGCGGGAGGGACAGCTGTAAGCCCCATTTTCCCTGCATGACAGCCGCTTCTCCTCCTCTCCCTTCCGCGGCTATTAGTGCTTACAGCTGTCCATCCCACCACATTGATACTCCCGGGCTGTTTTCAATGTCTTCCTCCTCTTCCTGTTCTCCTCCTCCGCTCCCAATGTTCTCTCCCAGCCCGCCGTGTCCTCCCTCTCCACTGCCTCTTTCTCCTTCTCCTCTGGCCCATTCTTCTCAGCTTCCCTCCTTTCCTTTCCTGTGGGCTGCAGGGGATGTGTCAGGATGGAGAGCGGTAATGAGCGGGGCCGGTAAATATGTCATTTACTGGCCCCTTCTTTTTCTTAATTGGAGATAGAGAGCGATTGTTACAGATCGCTCTCTATGTCCTGTGATAACTATGCAAAGTAACCTGCCCCCCCCCCCCACAAAAAAAATCAAAACAAATTAAATTGTAAAATAAAAAATACATAAAAATAAAAACTAACACCATCCACTGCCCTGCTGACACCAACCTCTGCCCTACTGACTCCATCCACCGCTCTACTGACACCATCATCTGCCCTACTGACACTGTCTACCGCCTCATACCTCCCCACCACCTTCTCCAGAAGCACCGTGAAAAATAAAATATTAAGAGAACTATCGAAAAAATAATTAAACAACAAAAATAAAAAAATTATATATAATAAGATAATAAAGACCAAAAACTACTGACATCATTCAGTGTCCGACTGGCACTGTCCAAACCCCCTCCCCCCACAGAATCATTAAGAAAAAAACGATAATACAAAAATAAATTGTAAGAAATACATTTACAAATGAAAATTGTGAAAAAAAAATCTAACACTGCCCTAGTGGCACCACCCACTGGCCGCCAAAAAGCATTTTGAAAAATGAAATAAAAAAATACCAAAAAATGAAATTGTAAAAAAATTATAATAATAAAATAAAAATAGCGTCCACTGCGCTACTGACACAATCCTGAACATAATACCAACCACTGTACACTCCCCACTCTTCACCTGCACATTCTACACACCACCATACACTCTGCACTCCTCACCTGCACATAATACCCACCTCCATACACTCTGCACTTCTTACCTGCACACTCCCCACTCTTCATCTGCACATTCTACCCACCACCATACACTCTGCACTCCTCACCTGCACATAATACCCACCTCCATACACTCTGCACTTCTTACCTGCACAAAAATACCCACCACCATACACTCAACACTACTCTTCTGCACATAATACCCACCACCATACACTCCACACTCCTCTTCTGCACATAATACCCACCTCCATACACTCTGCACTCCTTACCTGCACAAAAATACCCACCACCATACACTCAACACTTCTCTTCTGCACATAATACCCACCACCATATACTCCACACTCCTCTCCTGCACATACTACCTATCTCCATACACTCAGTACCCCTTTACCTGCACATACTACCCACCTCTATAAACGCCACACTCCTCTCTTGCTCATAGTACCCATCTCTATACACTCCTCTCTTGCACATACTACCTACCACCAAACACACCCTACTCCTCTCCTGCACATACTACCTACCTGTACTGTATGTGCGTCGTTTTACCTGCCAAGGAATTTGTAATTTTATACAGGCATCTTTGTGATCTAGGCATCTCTGCCAGACACAACAGTACACATGTACAAAATCCAATGAGAGCATCAAACAAAAGGTCTGGGAGTCCAAACTCTTTTGCCGCATACACACGATCGGAAATTACAAAAAGAAAACCGTGGATTTTTTCTGACGGAATGTTGGCTCAAATTTGTGTTGCATACACACAGTCACACACATCTTGTCGGAAATTCTGACCATCAAGAACGTGGTGACGTACAAGACGTTCGACAAGCCGAGTTCAATAGGCTCTTCTGCTTGATTCTGAGCATGCATGTTTTTTTGCGCGTCGGAATTACATACAGACCAGAGGATTTTCCCATAGGAACTTTTTCCGTAGAAAAAATAGAGAACCTGCTCTTAATCTTTTGTTGGTGGAAATTCCGACAGCAAAAGTCCGATGGAGCCTACACACGGTCGGGATTTCCAACCAAAACACACATCTTAATTTTTATTGTTGGAATTCTTGTCGTGTGTATGCAGCATTTGAACATTGATTTTTGTTCACAAGGAGATGACACAGAACAGCCAATGCATTTTGGGGACTCAAACATCTTCTCTTCCTCAGGACTTGAATGTAATGGAGAAATAGGAGGAAAAAGGGTTTGTTTGCTGAATGTAAAAATCAGATGTGACAAAGATCTACGAATCAATGGATTGGCATGGATCTATTTGGTACGACTACTGTCCATACAGTGCATCTGGAAAGTAGTCACAGCGCTACACATTTTGTTTTGTTACAGCCTTATTTTAAAATTTAATATCACTTATCCAGTGCCATGGTAAAAAATTCCAATTAGAACAAACAGGCTGCTACTATAATAACAAAAACCTATAATAAAAAATCATGAAAGTTCATCTCTAGTGATCTGTAAGACAAAAGCAGCGCTCTTCAGTGTATTATATACAAAAAATAACACAGTTTGGTAATACACCTTGTCAGTGGCGTAACTAGAACCTTCAGGGCCCCGATGCAAGAAACCAGGAAGGGCCCCCCCCCTGACCCCCAGATAGGGCTCTTTTCTCCGAGCCCGGTGGCGTTACAGGACATGGTCGCAAGTAGGCGGCTGCATACTGTATAAATGAACCGATTTCTCCAGTTCCCCTTGCTTTTTTTCCTCTCCCTCCCGCAGGCATTCAGCGGCTGCAGGAGGAAAATGGAGAGATCGATTCTTCTATGTCGGTGTTTCAGAATCTTTTTCCAGTCAGGGCACCCTTGAAGTATACCCCTAGGTGAATGTGGCTACACTGCAACCCCCTTGCAACTGTGTGCATTGCATGTGTAGGAAATGTGTAGCGCTTTAAAGTGACTGTCTGTTAATGACAGTCAGAAGCACAAAAAAAGAATAAACAAATTTTGTGTAAAGTAAAACAAATAAAGGACCCTGGAAAATCCAGGGACAAGCACTGTATAACTCGTGCGTGATGAACAGTGTGAAAATAATCTATTAGTGAGATGACACCCGTTGTTGGATACAATTAATCACATATAGAAACATATATACAGTACATTGAAAAACAACAGTGATTGTTCATTTCTTTAGAAAGACATGTGTAAATTATTAGCCACTGACTGACAAGTGCAATAATGTCCCGTGAAAGGAAAATAAAACACATTCTGATATAAATAAGTAATAGTCAATCTGATGATTGGTGAATAACAAATAATGACTTCTCCACTGTGTTGTTCCCACCACCGAAAGCAATGCAGGCTTACCAGAACCAGTTGACTTCAGATGGCTTACGCCACTGAAAGTCAAATTAGGCTTGTAGTGGCTGATATCACAATGGGCTCCTTGGCAAGGCAATACTTTGAATGGTCAGCAGAACCTCCGTGGGATGGATGGATGAAGCCCAGCTGGCAGTGCGATCCCCAAGTGGATATTCTCATAGAAATTGGTTTGTATAAGAGATAAGAGAAAGAAGTGGCCACATAGCGTAATCCCGTTTAAGTAGAAAAATAAAATATTTATTTACAGCTATCAAACTTACATTTTAGCTGAATAAAAAATGCTTGTATACAAGTAGGGCGGCAGTGGAGTCCTCCCGACGCGTTTCGTGGACAAAGCACTTCGTCTGGGGTGTCTCTCCACTGTAGCCCACTCCAATTTATGTAAAAACAGTGAATTACAGTCCAATCAGTGAAGATCTGACTCACCATGCACCTGCATGTTCATTGCTGCAGGTGCATGGTGAGTCAGATCTTCACTGATTGGACTGTAATTCACTGTTTTTACATAAATTGGAGTGGGCTACAGTGAAGAGACACCCCAGACGAAGTGCTCTGTCCACGAAACGCGTCGGGAGGACTCCACTGCCGCCCTACTTGTATACAAGCATTTTTTATTCAGCTAAAATGTAAGTTTGATAGCTGTAAATAAATATTTTATTTTTCTACTTAAACGGGATTACGCTATGTGGCCACTTCTTTCTCTTATCTCTTATACAAACCAATTTCTATGAGAATATCCACTTGGGGATCGCACTCCCAGCTGGGCTTCATCCATCCATCCCACGGAGGTTCTGCTGACCATTCAAAGTATTGCCTTGCCAAGGAGCCCATTGTGATATCAGCCACTACAAGCCTAATTTGACTTTCAGTGGCGTAAGCCATCTGAAGTCAACTGGTTCTGGTAAGCCTGCATTGCTTTCGGTGGTGGGAACAACACAGTGGAGAAGTCATTATTTGTTATTCACCAATCATCAGATTGACTATTACTTATTTATATCAGGATTTGTTTTATTTTCCTTTCACGGGACATTATTGCACTTGGCAGTCAGTGGCCAATAATTTACACATGTCTTTCTAAAGAAATGAACAATCACTGTTGTTTTTCAATGTATATATGTTTCTATATGTGATTAATTGTATCCAACAACGGGTGTCATCTCACTAATAGATTATTTTCACACTGTTCATCACACACGAGTTATACAGTGCTTGTCCCTGGATTTTCCAGGGTCCTTTATTTGTTTTACTTTACACAAAATTTGTTTATTCTTTTTTTGTGCTTCTGACTGTCATTAACAGACAGTCACTTTAAAGCGCTACACATTTCCTACACATTTAATTCTTTTTGCTTCTCTCATATGAGCCGTGTTAGCAGCTAACATTTAACCAAAATTGGCAGCGCGGGGTAATCATCTTCCTTTTTTGTGTGCATTGCATACAGTTGCAGCATAGTGATGATGTATTTAAGGGGTTAAAACAGGCAGTCAGGAAGCAACATGTTGCCTCTTCACCAGCTGTCAAATGTCTCTGAAAAACGATCCAAGCATGGATCGCTTTTCGGAGGCATAGCATTTTTTTAAGATACTATGAACAAGCAAAAAATAAAAATAAACAAATAGGTTCTGATTGTACACAAATAGGGGACTCAACATTTTTAGGGGGGCGCAAGCAAATGGAAAAATGCTTAAAAAAATTTTTTTTGGAGTGCAAATCAAAAGCTCTCACTGTGCCCATCAAATGCTGCTACTGTACCCATCAATGCCACCACTGTGCCCATCAAACGCCACCACTGTGCCCATCAAACGCTACCACTGTGCCCAGCAAATGCTGCCACTGTGCCCAAACTCTGCCACTGTGCCAAACGCTGCCACTGTTTCCATCAAATGCTGCTACTGTGCCAAAACGCTGCTACTGTGCCCATTTAAACACTGCACCATCAAATGCCGCCAGTGTGCCCAGAAAATACTGGTGTGCCCATTAAATGCTGCCAGTGTGCCATCAAATGCTGCAACTGTGCCATCGAATGCCACCACTGTGAATCCCCCCTCGCCCCGTCCGACTCTTACCCTGTCTCGTGGGGCTGCGGGTGACTGCCAGGGTCCTCCATGCATCTCCTGCCATCCTCATCTCCCGTCCTCTCCTCCTGCTAAGTGTCCAATAGCCGCTCCTATTGTTTCAGCCAATCAGGTGATGGGTAACAGACCCGCACACCTGATTGGTGGAGAGGTGGTTCAGTGTTAGCAAAGTGAATATTAATTTGCCTTTCTAACACACCTGGGTGGACTGTGAGCGCCCAGCATGGCGCTCGCGGTTCACCTATTTTGAAGCCTATTAGAGACTATGGCTCTAATCAGGTGCTTCAACACCCCCCCTGTGATTCAGGCGCCCGAAAAGGAGACGGTCACCTAAATATGGGGGTGGCAGCGGTGGCATAGAGGGAGTGACTGGGGAGAGGGATCGGCACACATGCACCCTTATGGACGCACTGCCACTGATAAACACATGCACATACATGCACACTCACATACATACAGTACATACATATACACACAAACATACATACAGTACATACATATACACACACATACAGTACATACATACATATGCATACACACACACACATACAGTACATACATACATATGCATATGCATACACACACACACATACATACGCATATACACACACAGTATATACATATATACACACACACAGTATATACATATATACACACACACACACACAGTATATACATATACACAGTATATACATATATACACACACAGTATATACATATATACACACACACAGTATATACACACACACAGTATATACATATATACACACACACACACAGTATATACATATACACACAGTATATACATATATACACACACACAGTATATACATATATACACACACACACAGTATATACATGTATATACACACACAGTATATACACACACACAGTATATACATGTATATACACACACACACAGTATATACATATATATACACACACACAGTATATACATATATACACACACACAGTATATACTGTAGCAGAGCGTCCCAGAGAGAGCTTGGGAAAGTCCAGTTCGGGGTTTATACCTCTCCCAGGCTCCTCTCTTACACGTTCAGGGATCTCTGATCCCTGATCCAGGTCAGGTGTTGGCCCTCTCCCCCCAGGCCAATTTAAGCTCACCTGAGCTAACAGCCATTGCTCTGTCCTGGGAAACAGTGTGAATCTGTGAGAGCAAGGAGGCTGCTGAAAAACTGGTGAGAAGTGTATGTTTGAGCTAACAAGCGGTAGGCTTGTTTAGCTTAGTAGCTAGGACCTGCATATCGTGTAGTTAGAGCCGAGACACGGCTAGGTGTTTGTTTGGCTATTTTTGTTTTGTTTTCTGCACACTGTACAGCACCTGTAAATAGACTTTGTATAGCACCAATAAACATCCCACTGTTGTTCACTTATCCTATGGACTTTGGTATCTGTGTTGGCTCATCCCAGGGAGTTTTTGTACCCGCTACCTATCCCCAGCTTACATATGGTGGAGGCTGCGATCAGCAATAGTAAGTTACTATTTAAAAGGCCACTGCTGCAGAAGCGGATAGGAAAACCCTGACTAAAGTTGCAGAAACGCTAGCACAGTGGGCACCTGCGGAAATCAAGGAAATTAGAGACAAGCCTTCAGCCATCCATGTGGCTCGCTTTCTGTCAAAAATGACTACGGATGATGATCCAGAGGCCTTCCTGCTAACATTTGAACGGACCGCTGAGAGGGAAGGTTGGCCTAAAACCAAGTGGGCAGGACTGATCGCCCCCTTACTTTCTGGTGAATCTCAGAAGGCCTACTATGATCTGGAGTCGGCAGAAGCGGGAGACTATGAAAAGGTCAAGCGGGAAATTCTGGCGCGACTCGGTGTCACCTTGGCCGTTCGAGCCCAACGGGTCCACAGCTGGTCCTTCCAAATTGAGAGGCCCCCAAGATCGCAGATGTTCGACCTAATCCACCTGGTGAGAAAATGGCTACAGCCGGAGTCCCTGTCTGCGCCACAAATAGTGGAGCGTGTGGTCATGGACCAATTCCTGAGGTCACTCCCAATTCCCCTGCAGAGGTGGGTGAGTCAAGGGGACCCCAAGTCGGCAGATAACTTGGTGGAACTCGTCGAAAGGTACTTTGCTGCAGAGAACCTGGTCACCACCCCAACAGCTGCACGGACTTTCCACCCAAAGCCACGGTCTCCCCAGGCAACCGGTAAGACTGTTCCAGGGGAAGTGGGTGGTAAGCATGGCAAGGAAATAGGGGGGAGGATCTTTGGTGCCAGGACTGAAGTTTGGCGTCCCAAGCAAGGGAAACCACTGCCTGTCAGCAAACCAACTTGGGGAAACATCAGGTGTTTTCGTTGCCAAGAGCTGGGACATGTTGCAGCAAATTGTCCTTTGACTGATGAACCAATGCAGTGTGATCTATCTATTAGAAGGCAGTCTATGTTTGCTGCTGTTTCATGCGCTGCAGTGCCAAATGTGGGGAAACACATGTATCACATGACTGTTAATGATAAGCCTATTACGGCCTTACTGGACTCTGGAAGTCTGGTTACTTTGGTTACAGCTGAGATAGTTAAAACTGTGAATTTTCATGAAAAAAAAGTTGCGGTGATCTGTGTACATGGGGATACCCGGGAGTATCCTATAGCCACAGTTCAGTTTAAAACTGGCTTAGGTACGGTGTCCCATGCGGTCGGACTCGTGCCCCACTTGGTGCATGAGGCCATCATTGGTAGGGACTTCCCTAAGTTTTGGGAGCTGTGGGATCGTCCCGACCCGGTGGCAGTACCTAACTCAGTCACAGAGCCAGAGCTCCTGGCTACTTCCGATATTGTGGGTTCAGGGGACTCATCTCAGGGCTCTCTGAGTTTTCCTTTCTCGGTTATGGCAGGAGAGCTGGAGGAGCCTGAGGAAGTCCCCACAACCAGTAGAGCCGGACAGCCGACTGCCGACTCAGAGCCTATGTTGGAGTTTACTGACCTTAATGTGCACAAGGAAAATTTTGGTACTGAGCAGAGAAAAGACCCTACTCTTGCCAGGGCCTGGGAAAATGTAATGGTGATTAATGATGTACCTGTCGAACCAGGGGATAGGCCCTGTTTCCCTTATTTCAGCAGCAATGATGATTTACTGTATCGTGTATGTAAAAAGAATGATGAAGTTATTGAACAGTTGGTGGTCCCTAAGCCTTATAGAAGGATGGTGTTGGAACTTGCCCATGGGCACTTGCTAGGAGGCCATTTAGGGGTTGAGAAAACCACTGAAAGGGTGTTGCGCAGGTTTTACTGGCCTGGGATACAGAAAAATATTGAAAATTATTGTCAATCCTGTCCGGTGTGTCAGATGTCAGCCCCCCAGCCCCACTTCCGAAGTCCTTTAGTGCCCTTGCCCATCATTGAAGTGCCCTTCGAGAGGATTGCCATGGACCTTGTTGGTCCGCTCCCCAAATCCGCCCGTGGTCATCAGCATATCCTCGTGATTATGGATTACGCTACCCGTTATCCTGAGGCTGTTCCCTTACGTGCCGCGTCGGCTAAAAATATTGCCAAAGAGCTGTTTATGGTGTTCAGTCGGGTTGGCATCCCTAAAGAAATCCTTACAGACCAGGGTACCCCATTTATGTCACGGATAACTAGGGAGCTGTGCAAGTTATTTAAGGTGACGCAGTTGCGAACCTCTGTGTATCATCCGCAAACAGATGGCTTGGTGGAACGTTTTAATAAGACGTTAAAGGGCATGTTAAAAAAGGTTGTTGACAAAGATGGGAAAGACTGGGACTTCCTGATACCGTACCTGATGTTTGCTATCAGGGAGGTTCCCCAGTCCTCTACAGGGTACTCTCCATTTGAGTTGCTTTACGGGAGACATCCTCGGGGACTCTTGGACATAGCCAAGGAAACTTGGGAGGGGGAACAGACACCTCACAAAAGCATAATTGAGCATATCGCTCAAATGCAGGACAGGATTGCAGCAGTAATACCAGTGGTGAAAGAACATTTACTACAGGCACAAGCAGCCCAACAGAGAATATACAATCGTGGGGCCCAACTCCGTGTTTTCTCACCGGGTGACAGGGTCCTCGTATTAGTTCCCACTGTTGAGAGCAAGTTCCTGGCTAAGTGGCAGGGCCCCTTTGAAGTAATTGAAAGAGTTGGGGAAGTCAATTACAAGGTGTATCAACCAGGTAAAAGAAAGCCGGAACAGATTTACCACGTGAACCTGTTAAAGCCCTGGAAGGATAGACTGGCGTTAACTGCAAGGTCCCTCCCGGTAACGCCTAAGGGTACTGAATCCCCTCTGATCCCTGAGGTCACGATTCCAGACACCCTGTCATATTCCCAAAAACAGGAAGCTAGAGAGTTCCTAATAAGGAATAGAGAGAAATTTTCAGAGTTGCCTGGCACGAGTTCGGAGGTTCAGCATGATATTGTTACTGAACCTGGGGTCCGTGTCAAGCTCAAACCATACCGAATTCCTGAAGCGAGGAGAAAGGACATCAGTGCTGAAGTTAAAAGAATGTTGGAGCTAGATGTCATTGAGGAATCCAATAGTGATTGGTCGAGCCCCATCGTGTTAGTCCCAAAACCGGATGGCACCTGGAGGTTCTGTAATGACTTCAGGAAGCTTAATGCAGTGACAAAGTTTGACACGTACCCAATGCCCAGAGTAGATGAACTTATAGACCGACTTGGCAAGGCTCGCTATCTGACTACTTTGGACTTGACAAAAGGTTATTGGCAGATACCCCTGACTGCTAGTGCCAAAGAGAAGACTGCATTTGTGACCCCGGAGGGTTCCTTTCAATATAAAAAGATGCCTTTTGGGTTGCAAAATGCCCCTGCGACATTTCAGAGGGCCATGGACAGGACCCTAAGACCTCACCGACAGTATGCTGCAGCCTATCTGGATGACATAGTGGTGCATAGCACTGACTGGGGCTCTCACTTGCCCCGTGTCCAAGCGGTCCTCGATTCCCTCTTCAAAGAAGGGTTTACGGCAAATCCCAAAAAATGTGCCATTGGTCTAGAGGAAGCCAAGTATTTGGGCTACACTATTGGCCGTGGTGTCATAAAGCCCCAGGTAAATAAAATAGAAGCCATCCAGGAGTGGCCACGTCCGGCAAACAAGAAGCAGGTCAGGGCCTTTCTTGGCATTGCGGGGTATTATAGAAGATTTATCCCAAATTTTGCAACTTTAGCTGCCCCACTGACGGACCTTACGAAAGGGAAAGACTCTGTAATGGTGAAATGGTCCCCAGTAGCGGAAGAATCTTTCCAAGCCCTAAAAAAAGCTCTTTGTGCACAGCCAGTGCTGTACTCCCCCGATTTCGCCAAAGACTTTTTGGTACAGACAGATGCCTCTGATGTAGGTATCGGGGCAGTATTGTCACAGGTACACAACGGGGAAGAACACCCTGTGGTCTACCTAAGCAGAAAGCTCAATGATCATGAGAAAAAGTATGCAGTCATTGAAAAGGAATGCTTAGCCATAAAGTGGGCCGTGGACGCGCTCAGGTACTACCTGTTAGGGCGCCAGTTTGAGCTAATAACTGACCATGCTCCCTTGAAATGGATGGCCCAAAAGAAGGAGACTAATAGGCGGGTGAACCGGTGGTTTTTGGCTCTACAGGATTATTCCTTTACAGTAAAACACAGGCCAGGTGTTAAGATGGGAAATGTAGATGCCCTGTCCCGTGTTCACTCCTGTTGGGCTACAGGTGTTCCAACCCTGGGGTTGAAACAAGGGGGGAGGGTGTGTAGCAGAGCGTCCCAGAGAGAGCTTGGGAAAGTCCAGTTCGGGGTTTATACCTCTCCCAGGCTCCTCTCTTACACGTTCAGGGATCTCTGATCCCTGATCCAGGTCAGGTGTTGGCCCTCTCCCCCCAGGCCAATTTAAGCTCACCTGAGCTAACAGCCATTGCTCTGTCCTGGGAAACAGTGTGAATCTGTGAGAGCAAGGAGGCTGCTGAAAAACTGGTGAGAAGTGTATGTTTGAGCTAACAAGCGGTAGGCTTGTTTAGCTTAGTAGCTAGGACCTGCATATCGTGTAGTTAGAGCCGAGACACGGCTAGGTGTTTGTTTGGCTATTTTTGTTTTGTTTTCTGCACACTGTACAGCACCTGTAAATAGACTTTGTATAGCACCAATAAACATCCCACTGTTGTTCACTTATCCTATGGACTTTGGTATCTGTGTTGGCTCATCCCAGGGAGTTTTTGTACCCGCTACCTATCCCCAGCTTACAATACATATATACACACACACAGTATATACATATATACACACACAGTATATACATATATACACACACACACACAGTATATACATATATACACACACACAGAGTATATACATGTATATACACACACACACAGTATATACACACACACACACAGTATATACATATATACACACACACAGTATATACATATATACACACACACAGTATATACATATATACACACACAGTATATACATATATACACACACAGTATATACATATACACACACACACAGTATATACATATATACACACACAGTATATACATATATACACACACAGTATATACATATATACACACACACAGTATATACATATATACACACACAGTATATACATATATACACACAGTATATACATATATATACACACACAGTATATACACACACACAGTATATACATATACACACAGTATATACATATATACACACACACAGTATATACATGTATATACACACACACACAGTATATACACACACACACAGTATATACATGTATATACACACACACACACACACAGTATATACACACACACAGTATATACATATATACACACACACAGTATATACATATATACACACACACACACACACAGTATATACATACAGTATACACACACACACACACACACAGTATATACATATATATACACACACAGTATATACATATATACACACACACAGTATATACATATATACACACAGACAGAGTATATACATGTATATACACACACAGTATATACACACACACACACAGTATATACATATACACACACAGTATATACATATATACACACACACAGTATATACATATATACACACACACACAGTATATACATATATACACACACACACAGTATATACATATATACACACACAGTATATACATATATACACACACACAGTATATACATATATACACACACACACACAGTATATACATATATACACACACCCACAGTATATACATATATACACACACAGTATATACATATATACACACACACAGTATATACATATATACACACACACAGTATATACATATATACACATACAGTAGTAAAAAAAAAACGGGAGACATTTACCTTGGCACTTCCTGCCGGGTACTGCACTCTAGGGGGAGACAAAGAGCACGGCACTCACTACTTTCACTTTTGACAAGCTCCTTCCCTGCACACTGTGCAGCTGACGATCGTGAAACTCATCTCAGCCGCCGCTCCTCCTATCAAAGAGGAGAGGGGGCCCTCAAGGGCCCCCTGCAGCAAGGGGCCCGGTCGCCATGGCGATCTCAGCACCCCTATAATTACGCCACTGCACCTTGTGACAAGTAGGTCCAACTAGGACTAGGTCCACACTATGGGGACTGTTTTTTTCCCTATGTTATGTGCTAATGAGACTGGCAGTGGTATCAGAAAATTGAGGGACATGCATCAACCAGTTAGGAGATTTGACTGGGATATTGATAAAGTTGCTTCTCTGGAGTGGCATGTTAATGGGAAAGATATACCCAACAAGCGTTTACCCCTCATTGATCTGATGAATACAAATTTTGAGGGGAGTGGAATCACACAGTGCGGTGAAGGTGGTTATTACTACATATCCATCAAGCCCTCTTCCGAACATTCAATCAACCATGTTCTAGTTGGACCTACTTGTCACAGTGTGTATTCTACAAACAATAACCCATAATGACAACATGAAAGAAGTTTGTTTGAAATGTATTAAAGATAAAAAATAAAAAAAATCACATGTACATACAACTTTTGCTCAATACTTGAACTGTTGAAGCTCCTTTGGCACCAATTTCAGCCTCAAATCTTTTTGAGTATGATGCTACAAGCTTGGCACACCTTCTTTTGGGCAGTTTCTCCCATTCTTATTTGCAGGAATTCTCACATCCATTTTAAGATCTCTCCGGAGATGTTCAATTGGGTTCAATTCTGGGCTCTGGCTGGGCCACTCAAGGACATTTACAGACTTTTGCCGTGTTACACACCAACGGATTTTCCTTTTGAAAAAAATCAGATGCTCAAGCTTGGCTTGCGTAAACACGGTCACACAAAATTTCCGACCATCAAGAACACGGTGACGTACAACACTACGACGAGCCGAGAAAATTGAAGTTCAATGCTTCCAAGCATGCGTTGACTTGATTCCAAGCACGTGTGGCTTTTGGTGCGTCAGAATTGCATACAGACCAATGGATTTTCAGATAGAATTTTTTTCCGCCTGAAAAATAGAAAACCTGCTATCTATATAAGTCCGTCGGAAATTCCAACAGAAAAAGTCTGATGGGGCATACACACGGTCGAAAAATCTGACGAAAAACTCCCATCTGACTTTTTCCATCGTAAATTCTGACCACGTGTACGCGGCATTAGAAAGGGGACTGGGAGTTTTATGTTGATTTTCTATCTCAACCTATGGCTGTACCCTTCACATGTTCGGATTACATTTACTGTATATGGTGTATGATTCACTATGTATGATGTCTTGTTTACATGGTTACTGCCTTCTTTTGGTTAAATAAAATATTTGAAAATAGATATTCACAGAGTTGTACCATAGCCACTCCTTTGTTATCTTGGCTGTGTGCTTGAGTGATTGTCCTGTTGGAAGATTAACCTTCGCCCCAGTCTGAGGTGCAGAGCACCCTGGAGCAGGTTTTATTCAATGATGTCTCTTTACATTGCTGCATTTATCTTTCCCTTGATCCTGACTAGTTTTGCAGTTCCTTGCACTAAAAACATCCCCACAGCATTATGCTGCCACCACCATGCTTCACTGTAGGGATGGTATTGGCCAGGTGATGAGCGGTGCCTGGTTTCCTCCAGACATGATGCTTGCCATTCAGGCCAAATAGTTCAATGTTTGTTTGAGTCCTTCAGGTGCCTTTTAGCAAACTCCAGCTGTCACATGCCCTTTACTGAGGAGTGGCTTCCGTCTGGCCACTCTGCCATACAGACCTAATTGGTGGAGTGCTGCAGAGATGATTATACCTCTGGAAGGTTCTTTTCTATCCACAGTGTAAATGCTGGAGCTCTGTCAGGAGTGACCATCAGGTTTTTGGTCACCTCCCTGACTAAGGTCCCTCTCCCCATAGAAATCATTTCCTATTTATTTGACAAAAAATAATATATAATTGATAATTTATTCAAAACATTTTTTTTGTTTTGATCCTATAAAAAAACAAAAAAAACACTGCAGTCCCTTTAAAATATTTGGATTTGAATGTCTGCCTGTAAAGCTTTGAATTGTTTTTCTTAGATCACAAAATGCTAAGCATCACAGAATACACAGTCTCTATAGCAATTCTATAAAAACTGTCAGCGACCGTACACTATGGATTTTTATTTTTAATCCCACAGAAAAAAGGCTTTGTCTTGTCATATTTGTTCACTTTAAAGTCTCTGAGCACTTTGAAAAAATAATGATTGTTGGGTAAAAAGACAGCTGAATCAATGAACATGAAAACTTACTAGAAATAATTTTATTTTATTTTCTAAAACAAAAAGTTAAATAATAACTTATTTATTTAAACATCAAATGTTTTTAGACAACACTCAAAAAGAGATTAAAAAATGATTTCCTGCTTCATATAAAAATAGAAGCATCTATATATTAGAAAGGAAAAAAAAAAGGAAAAAATTGGTGTTAATTCACAATTAACCAATTTGAAAACCAGTGAAAAAATGTTGTTACCATTTTACCTTTCATCTTGTGTAGATTTTTCTGTGTCCATTGTATGTTGATAAGCATTAGAGATGACCAAAATGGAAAGGTTTTATTTCTTGAGCTGTAAGCAAAATGCACCAAACGGAAAGGCAAAATTAAGGCGGTATTTAGGGTGCAAAGGACTTTAAATGAGATTTACATGAGCTCTTTTCAGCTATCCTTGACTTGTTCTTGTGTGAAAAAATTAGAAAATTTTGTGCATTCTGATTGCTTCCCAATTGTCCCACTGCATCTTCCGTAAGAGGAGTTGGTGCTAACCTCACTATTATGCCGCGTACACACCATCACTTTTTGTGATGAAAAAAAATGACATTTTTAAAAATGTCATTTAAAATGATCGTGTGTGGCCAAAATGTCATTTTATGTCTTCTGAAAAATGACCAAAAAAAAATTCCAACATGCTCGAATTTTTTATGTCATTTTTCAAAATGTCATTTTTTGTGTCATAAAAAATGATCGTGTGTGGGCAAAACTACGTAAAAAATGACGTTTTAAACCCGCACATGCCCAGAAGCAAGTTAGGAGACGGGAGGTAAAACTACCATTCATAATGGAGTAAGCACATTCATCACGCTGTAACAGACAAAAAAGCAGGAATCGTCTTTTACTAACAAGTAACCAGCTAAAAGCAGCCTCAAGGCAAATAGAACTTCCCCTTTAGAGTGCCATCACTTTGTTCATCATTTTCCAAAAATGATGGTGTGTACGCAACGTCATTTTTAAAAATGAAGTTTGAAAAATGTCATTTTTTTTCATGAAGAAAAATGACATTTTTTTTCATCACAAAAAGTGATCGTGTGTACGGGGCATTAGGAGTGCATGCAGAAATTTTAGTCAATTGGGAACTTTAAGAAGGTATTTAAATAACAAACATCTATACTCACATCTATGCTGCAGCACTGGACTGATGCTGCAGCTGTCCACCATCATCTGAGCCTGAGAAATGATCGATAACATGACCACTGATCATTTTGTTTTCTTGGAGCTAAGAGCACTTACTGTCAGCCGCTGCTCTCTGCTCCTTTAGCACTCACTGGGCTGGAGAGGGGGCAAGCACAGCTCATAGCTCCCAACTGTCCCTGATTTCGAGGGACTTTCACTGATTTGTCCCTCTGCCTCTCTTTCCCCCCTCATGTGTCCCTCATTTTGGTATGATCTATATAGTTGTATATAAAATGCACTTTTTATCCTTCAAAAAGTGGTTCCCAGTGCTAAAACTTTCATCCAAATTCTAAATGGCTACATTAGTAAATTTTAAAAGCCAATGTAAAAGAATAGTAGTGGTAAAAAAAAAGAGCCCTTGTGGATTTAATTAACCACTTAAGACCCGGACCAAAATGCAGGTAAAGGACCAGGCCCATTTTTGCGATTCGGCACTGCGTCGCTTTAACTGACAATTGCGCGGTCGTGCGACGTGGCACCCAAACAAAATTTGCGTCCTTTTCTTCCCACAAATAGAACTTTCTTTTGGTGGTATTTGATCACCTCTGCGATTTTTATTTTTTGCACTATATACAAAAATAGAGCGACATTTTTGAAAAAAAATCTATATTTTTTACTTTTTGTTATAAGAAAAATCAAATAAACTAAATTTTAGTCAAACACTAACTGACTGTCACACTGACACTAAATACAGTAATCATACATATATGATTACTGCATTCAGTGACACTGTGACAGGGGGGAGGGGTGATCACAAGGGGTTAAGTGTGCCTGCATGTACTGGTGTCAGTGTAGTGTTGTGCAGACTTACTATGTGATGTGATCTCTCCTCAGCGGCGGTTGAAAAAAACACAGAGAGCAGAGATCACATCACTTCCTCCTCCTGTGTTTACACAGGAGGAAGAAATGACACTGCAGGGGAGCGCACACATTGGCTGGGAGCGATCCGGAGGGGGCGGACAAAAATGAACCGCTGCCCCCTCAGCACGGATCGCTCGCAAAGCCTCCAGGACCGTTGCATGTACCGGGGGGGGTCCCGATCAGACCCCCGACCCACGTCAAGGCAGCCACTTACAGGTACGTTGATGTGCCTGTCCGTGCCATTCTGCCGACGTAAATGTAAATGCGGCGGTCCTTAAGGGGTGAACCTTTTTTTTGGTTATTTCTCCTTTAAGGGTGTGTGTCAGGGGACGTGTCCTATGCCTACATACGTTTGCTAGTAGGTGTCCTTCATTCCCATCTCAAAATGTAGGGAGGTGTGACAGCTTGCTTCAGCTCTCACTCCGGGATATGGTCAGGATTCTCCCAGATCCCGGAGTGGCTCTGTGATGTCGGCTGATTCAGCGCATCACATGACTCTTTTTTTTCCGTATACAAACTTCATGTAAAGTGTAGAAAGCGTACACTTCATTCATAGCAATGTACAGCAGTGTAAATCGATCTGGCACACTGTGCTGCAATAAAATTAAGCATGTCTGCATTGTATTGCAGCACGCATCAGTGCAGCTCCGGGCTGCATTGCAGTGTGACTGGGATACACAGGAAAACAGTTGTTTTCTGTGTGTCCTTGTGGTGAAAGACATTTTACATTGCAGAAAAAATGCATGTCACCACACACAGTGTGAATTCAGCTTTAACCTCTTAAGGACCCCTTCACGCCGATATACGTCGGCAGAAGGAGGGCACGGCTGGGCACAGGCACAGTGCTTTTAAGAGCCCAGCCGCGAGGTCACGAGAACGCCGCCAGCGGCGCGATCGCAACCTGGTCCTAAGCTCTGTGACCGTGCCCGCAACCCGGTCACAGGAGCTGAAGAACTGGGATAGGTGTGTGTAAACTGTTCCCTGATATAGGGAACGACTACAGCCCAACACCCTGATTTTTTTTTACCAAAAATAGGTAGACGAATACGTATTGGCCTAAACTGAGGGGAAAAAAATAATTATATATTTTTTGGGGGATATTATAGCAAAAAGTAAAAAATATTGACTTTTTTTTTTAAATTGACGCTCTATTTTTGTTTATAGCGCAAAAAATAAAAACAGCAGAGGTGATCAAATACCACTAAAAGAAAGCTCTATTTATGGGGACGCCAATTTTGTTTTGGAGCCACGTCGCACGAACGCACAATTGTCAGTTAAAGCGATGCAGTGCCGAATTGCAAAAAGGGGCAAGGTCCTTAACCTGCATATTGGCCCGGGTCTTAATTGGTTAAGGTGGTTTTCAAGGGTACAGTAGGCCCTAAATGGCTACAGGAGGTTACATGTTTACAGGGACGCCTTTCAATTAACTTAGACCTTTTCTAGTGCCATAAAATGGACCTCATTAGCTTTATTAGTGAGTTTATTTATGTTTGATATTTTGAAGTTCTTTGTTTCTACTCCATTGTACCCTAGTGGTTCAGAACCTGCTGGCTGACATCTGGTGTGGTGTGCTTTGTAGTATTTAGGGTCGGAGCATGTTTCACCATGTTTGTCTGCTTAAAATGGAGACGGATGCAGATGGAGTAGCTTCTAAGTTGTTGGGCCCAGAACTAAACCACGCACACTCTGAGGTTGGATGGTGAGAACACTAAACAAGTATAGGTCACTTATTAACGCCTAGTTAGAACTTTAGAAAGCAGTTGTTCTGGTAATTTGGAAACAATATTAATATACAACAATTTGTGGAAAGCAACCTCAAAACCAGATTCAAACAGTGTTTTCATTCGTTCAATGGCTACTTAAATGTTACTGCTTCATTCGTTCATTTCTAGGTACCATTTACCTGCTAATTGGTCTTCAGACTGCCTATTAGCTGGAGATCTCAGTGGAGAAGTTTTAAACATATTGCACCCAGAAGTCCCTTGTTGATATTTATGACATACTATAATTAGTCATTATTGACTCAGCCCGTATATATTGGCTGTCGCATTGATATATGCTCATTGGAACCACTGAAACACAAAAATAGAGTAGCTATAATTTTGATTTAGGCCCTTTATGTTTATGAGTGACTATTTTCACTGTAGATGACAAGAACTGTACCGCATTATCCTATATTATAATGGATGTATACCTCTGCCCTTCCCCTTTATCTGTAGGCATCCTTGGATGTGCCTGCATGTTCGGCCCAAAGGAGACCCTCTACTGTAGTTTATTTCACTTAGTCACTTACAGGCATCTTTTTAGTAAGTTGTGTGCGACACATTAATATATTGACTTGCGTATATATATTTTTTTGTACTCATGATTACTCTGTATATTGTGATATAGCTATTTATATCTATCTATTATATGTTTGTTTAGATATGTGATCTCCACCATCTCCCATATGCCTAAAGAAGCTTTTGGCTCCGTGAAACATGTTGAGAAATTCTGGAGCCCCTTTAACAGCCTCTATTTTGATACCAGGAATTAAGTTAGCCCTTGGCTCCAGTGAATCAAGGGTGGTATTTATTGCCATTTACCAGGGACTGTCGAATAATGGAGGTGATTCATTTCTTTATTTTCTTTACATCATTAACAATCATCAACATCATTATATGTATCATCTTGAAATAATGGTATGTATTATTTGGTATCAATAAACAATTGAAAAAAAAAAAAATTAAATTAAATTTATTGTATGACTCAAATTTCTCTAGAAAGATTTTTTTATTTTTTTATCTTCCTCTTGTTGAATTACACTCACACATTCCTTTACTAGGCCACTGAAATGCTTGTAATAATAAGGTAACAGTTAACCTGTGCCTCTATTCATAAACTGGCTCATGTTGCTATTCTAGATTATGTTATAAATTATAAACCAGGTACCAAGATCCAAGATGCCAAGATCTTTTCAATGCAGTTCATTGTTACACCACACGTGGCCATTTAGTTAATGGACAAACTCTGCTGGCATTCCCCAGTTAGGGTCCAGGCAAAACAAAACTCATATACATATATTCTAACAGTATATACTGTACACCAAGGGTGCCCAACCAGTGGCCCGGGGGCCACATGTGGCCCGCAGAGCCCTCTGATGTGGCCCGCGGAGCACTCTGATGTGGCCCTCGACCTCCTGCTCTGGGATGAAATAGAATACTGTTATTAAAGGTCAGTAGATTACTAAAATCACAGTGTATATATGGGCATATGTGTTTTGCAGTGGTTACTGGGCTGCTTTCAAACTGATCCGCAGGTGCAGAGCAGTTTACCTGCGGGGTTACCTGCACTGAGTCATAGATTTCTGTTATTTCCTGCAAAATTGATGAGCTTTCTGAAAGTGCACCAAACCTGCAGAATATAATAGAAGTCTATTGCAAGTGCAGAAAAGCCAAAGGTACACTGCGCTGTAAACCGCAGCGCATCAGTGTGAAAGCAGCCATGGGCCCCTTTTACACGGTCAGTCCGACCCAATTGGACCCTCCATTCACCTCTAAGGAGTGGCAGATGTAAACCCACTTTTGTCCTACCTTCAATCCGATCCGCTAAAAAAGAAAGGGTAGAGTGGGCTGTGTCATGCAGAGCATACACAGACCTGCAACATGCCTGCTTCGCTCATTGTGGCCCATGACTAGTTACCAAGTCGCTCAAGTGGCCCTCGCACTTCAAAATGTTGGGCACCCCCAACAATGTTGGGCACCCCCAGGCCCGGATTTACTCCCTATGCCGCCCCAAGACAGGCCCACCGGGAAACTCCTGATAGTCCCGATGGCTAGTCCCTCCATGCCCCCTGTTGCTGCAGCCCCGAGGCCTGGCCTTGGTGGTCTTGTCTGAAATCTGGCCCTGGGCACCCCTGCTGCACAGGATATTCTCAAAACTATAGGTGATTTTGACCTACAGTGTATTACCAGAAGTATTGGGGCACCTGCCTTTAATGCAAATTAATTTTAATGGCATCCCAGTCTTAGTCCGTATGGTTCAATATTGAGTTGGCCCACCCTTTGCAGCTTTAACAGCTTCAACTCTCGCATTTGTGAGGTCAGGCACTGATGTTGGTCAAAAAGGACTGGCTCGCAGTCTCCACTCTAATTCACCCCAAAGGTATTCTATCAGGTTGAGGTCAGGACTCTTTGCAGGCCAGTTAAGTTCCTCCACCCCAAACTCGCTCATCCATGTCTTGGACCTTGCTTTGTGCACTTGTCCAAATCATTTGGTGGAGGGGTAATTATGGTTGTTTTTATAGGGGTTGGGCTTGGCCCCTTAGTTCCAGTGAAGAGAACGCTTAAGGTGTCAACATACCAAACATTTTGGACAACATGCTCCCAACTTTGTGTGAACAGTTTGGGGGATGGTCCCTTCCTGTTCCAACATGACTGCGCACCAGTGCACAAAGCAAGGTCCATAATGACATAAAGACAAGAGTCTCAGACAAGAGTCTCATGTATGGACACAGATTGGCCAACACAGATAATGCCCTTGATTTCATCTGCACACATTTTTAACACTGCCAGAATATAGTTGCATATAAAGTACTATTCACCTGCCAATTTACAGCATTAAAATTAAAAGTTTGAAGCAGCATTTTATGACTTTAATAAACCGAAAATTACACTGGGCTTCCCTAGTTGGAATCCTCCTGGAGACTGTTTAAGTATAAAGCTTAGGCACGCCGATGTGAGACACTGAACTTGTCTGGCGCGGTCTCAGCTAATCCAACAGCATCTATTAAACAGCAAAACCAAGGCTGCATATATTAAGACGTGGCTGCTGCAAGGAAGCTTCCCAAGAATAAATTGTCCATTCATTATGGAGTATAATCAATAAAGGCTGATTTATAGTATTGGTTGGTAAACTATAGTGAGAATACAATAGTGATAAAAGCTATAGAACAAACAGAGTGCAACGGTCAAATGCTAATGAAATAGGATTAATAGTAAGGGGAATTTTTACTGTCTGAATATTAAAATGCTCCTTAGGGCAGGAACATCTGTCTGCTTTCCGTGTTTCATAATAAAACTAACAACCTTTCTTACTCCATTCCCACTGCAGGTTAAGAAAAAAAAAATCCTTTGCATGCTAATTTGCTTCATTTTTTTAAACACAAAATGAAGTTTAGATATTAATTTATTTCCTTTGTTACTAACAGATATTTTTTAGTTACTGGTAATCATAAATACATTTCCCCATAAAAAGGAAACTTGTTTTACTATTTTCTGAATCAGTAGAAGCTTGATAGTACAATTGTCAGCATATGATATGTGCCAAAATAATTCCCCTTGGGTAATCTGTAAATATTGGAAGGATTTTAGGCAGGCAAATTAATTTAATTAAAAAAAGTAACGGTTTGCAAATTAGCTTATGTAGTTCTTATATAGTTTATACTGTATCTAAGTTTTGGTGGAGTTGTTCTTTAAAATTGCATTTTCCTTAGAATTGAGACATTTGTACTCTATCACCTAATGGCCATGTTGCTGTACTGCGTTTACTTTATATTGCCCGCAAAGCAATTGCGAGGCTTTGGATCACTCCGAGAGTACCGACGGGCGGACAATGGGTGACTCAGGTTAAAATCCGTGAGAAGCTTACATACCAACACCGTAATGTTCTGAATTTTTTTTATTCAATGTGGCAACCATGTGGCAACCATGGTTAGACACCACAGGACTAGGTCCCCTTCAGTTAGTAAGGGACAGACTGCTGCAGATGTGATGTGCTCCTTGGGAGGGCGGATGAAATGGGAAATATACTGTGGTCTGTAATGGTGATAAGATGTGGGGGGTGTTGTGGTGTATGGTCCTCTCCTGTGACTATAATTGGTGGTTAGGTCTCTACCTGTGAGATACAACTGTTGTACTCTTTTTGTTTTTGTTCAATTTTCAGTTTTGGATTTCTTCCCATATGCAATGTATATTATTTCTTAATGCTGACAAGGAATACAATCGAGTCCCACAATTCCATTATATGTAATCTGTAGTACAGTGGAGTTATACATAGTGTTTTTTGCCATTCTGTTTCTTATTTGTACCTACATGCATCATTGTTATCCTGTGTATGTACACCCTGGATAGAAGGTCAATCTCCTCCGTTTTATAGTTGCTCCCTACTGTCCTCCCCCCTTTTTATGCTGCAATTACTATTGGACTGTCTGTATATTTGATTTGATTGTATCTTCTTTTTCTCCAATAAACTTGTTTTTGATAAAAAAAAAAAAAGGATTGAGACATTTGTATATTGTACCAATTTATCCTACTCCATGTGGCACTTCAGTCGTATACACTCTCTCTTCAGTCACAGTCCACACTGTCCTTGGAAGCCCTTTTGTTCGTGGGAGCTGCCAGCCCCAAAATGTCATCAATTTATAACACATCAAGAGTAAGAATATGAAAAACCTTAGAAATCCAGTGCCATCTATCCATTCCCTCAAGTATTACTTCAATGACACTTCTTGTCAGTATCTAGTTTCTCTGCAAAAGGAGATCAAAGGATCATCTATTCATGTTGCTCTAACCACTGGCAGAGTTACTATGGATGTGAATGGTCAGCAGGTGCAGATTTCAGTTGCCCCTACAGTCATGTTTGGAAAAAAGAAACTTTTGGTCCCAATTCATCAAGTTGCAAAAACACTTAAAGCTCAACTAGAGCCAAAACATTTTTAGAGGAAGGATAGAATTTCTATTGAGGTTTAAATGTGATCTGTAAGATTTCCTCTCACTTTTTGTTGTCTGATATCTGTTAGCTGGAGAGGATGTAAGGGAAAATCACCCCAAGGGGGGAAACAAAAACAATTAAAAGTTTTTACACTTTCCCATGCAAAAAAAAATGGTATCGCTTTATGTGTTAGGAAGATTGCCACTCAATGTCTGACACCTGTCAAATGTGAAGTGCAAAGAAACCTCCCCCTTGACACAGGCTGCAATAAAGTCTAGATAGAGGTTTTACTGCTGACTCACTCTGTCTAAAACTAGCAAAAACTTTGGGTAGAATTGGATGTTATTGCATGCTAATAGTTACTTCTCCTTGAGGAAGCAGGAGCAGATTGATCTTCTGCATAAACTGACCACCAATCAGGCCCGGATTTCCCACAAGGCCACCTAGGCCAGGCTTTGGGGCGGCAGGGTGCCGAGGGGCGGCAGCGGCATGAAGTCCCCCAATGCCCAGAACATACAGTTAAGGGTGGTAAGTTGCTTTCTAAATGTACTGTGGGGTAAATGTAGTGTGGGGTAATCCGCTCGCTTGTTAACAAGTGATTGCGGCGATGTCGCCGAAAATCACTTGTAAAATGTCTGCCCCTCCCCCACATACCTCTTTCTGCTGGCTCTGTCTTCGGGACTCCGTCCTCCAAGGGGTCACTTCCACAATGACCACCAATGTAAAATGTCAGGTCTATACTGACCACTAAAGTAAGGGTTCCATTTTGCACTAACAACCAAAGTAAGGGGTCACTTCTACACTGATCCCAAATGAAAAGGGCAGGCCTTTATTGAAATAAAGTTGCATCTGGACCTTTAAGCAGTGGTGTGGTACTTCAATTTGCATTTTTGTTACATTACACTACAAGGGAAGGCGAGCGTGGAGATCCTATGGGGCGTAGATGCCACTTGCCCTGGAACCAGATAATCTACATCAACCTCAATACCTTCAGATAAGATAGCAATAACAATATTATAACCATACTTTCCTTATCCACACAAACGTAAGGAGTCACTTCTACACTAACCACTAATGTAAGGGGTCAATTCTACACTGACCACTAATGTAAAGAGTCACTTCTATACTGACCAACAATGGAGGAGATTACTTCTATACTGATCATAAGAATTCACTTCTATATTAACCTCCACTTTAAAGAGTCAGTTCTACACTAAACAGCAATGTAAAATGTCAATTCTATACTGACTGCCAATGTAAAGGGTCACTACAATTTTTAGTCTATATTTATTTTCTATCTACAACCAGCTCCCCATCGATGACTGCACTATTCTTGTGGCCATTGACATTGAGGCCCTATACAGTATAGTCCTATACCTCATGATAGAGGCCTAGCAGCCTTACAAAACTTACTGTCCTGGAGAAGCCAATATGAATACCAACACAGCAAAATTGTCCTGGCTTCTTTGAAATTCATCTTTTCCGGCTCCCACTACCTGCAGGTAAAGTGGGTGGCCATGTAAACTTGTTGTGCCCCCTTTTATGCCAACCTGTACCTGGGGGAGTGGGAGCAGGATTTGTTTCTTGGTCATACAGCGTCTATGTACACGGACAATGCAATTGCCTGGTACCGATATATAGATGATATTTTAATCTTATGGGACAGCCCCATTACACTCCTGAACCAATTTCTTGATTACATTAATCAGAATAATACCCCCAATCTCAAATTTACTGACTTGTAGTCCATCCACTATTACATTCCTGGATGTGACTATACATAAATACTTCAACAACCATGGGTCTAGCAAACTATTTAGAAAACCTATGTCAGGAAACACCATAATTGAGGCTTTGACAGTTTAGGAGATATTCAGATTCAGTATATGCACTGCTGTCAACTGCATGCGTACTGAAGAAATGGGCCCCTGGTGCCATTTCTTCAGGAGTTGTTCATGCATGCATTGGAGTGACTTGATCACGGCTCCGGCCAATCTCAGCACCAGAGCTGCAAACCCGGAAGTGTGTCCGAACCAGGAAGATGTCTGCGCTGTACTAGGAGGGCTGAAGCTGATCCAGGGCATCATTCTAAGGTAAGTATTTCATAATGAGCTAGTATGCTATGCATACTAGCTCATTATGCCTTTGTCTTGCTGGGCTTTTTTTTCCAAGGTTTACAACCTCTTTAAGTATGAACTCTACTCTAGCCCCTTTCGTTTCTGACCAGCCATTGATCCCTTACAAAAGGGCCTTATCTTTATGGGATAAACTTGTGCATAGTGAGTACCAAGCAGAGGGAGATGGGTTCATCTCACACCCCCCATTTGGTGCGTGGATGGACTTCCTTTCTGGCCTTAGGAAATGGCAGGGTCTACCGCCATTTCCCTTTCTGCTTGCATTCCACCCTGGAGCATGGTTGGGTGGCCGCACGTGCATCAGTGGTGTGATGACGCAGGATGAGGCTCTGTCCGGCCCCTCTTTTTTTGGGGGGGATGTAGCCGCACCGCACACCCATACACCAAGGGATCTATAATGGACAATGGATGCCCAGATTTAGGCACCAGCTTTTCCATCTTGCCATATCAGCTGTCCCCTAATATTCAATTGGGATTTGACTCATCAAGCCCTTTAGCTGTGTATATCTGCTCCTTCCTGGTTACAGCACACAATTATGAGTAGGTTGCACTTGAGCTGACTGTGGAGACTAAGGTATGCTGAACCATGAGGCAGATTTTGTTAATTTCAATCATGTAACTGGATACTAGCCAGATTTAATCTATAAGTACCTTGCTCATGACTACCGTATTTATCGGAGTATTGCGCGCACTCGAGTATAGCGCGCACCCCCAATCTAGAAGGGCAAATCCTGAAAAAAAAAAGAATATACTTACAGTTTAGATGCCCCTCGTCGGTGTTTTGCCCGGCGTCCATCGGCAGCCTTGACCGGTCCGGCGTCCGTCTAAGGCCTCGGTGGTGTCCTCCTCGCTTCTCCCGCGCTGTCTCCGAGACGAATCCCTGCTTCCCGCACTTAGTTTAAACGCCGCCGCCGACATATACCGACCGCAGTACACTCTGGTACACTCGGCCACGCTCGGCTTCTCACGCATAGAGGCTAGGAGCATGACCGCGAGTGAAGCCGAGCCTGGCCGAATGTACCCGAGTGTACTGTGCTCGGTATATGTCGGTGGAGGCATTCAAACTAAGCGCGGGAAGCGGGTATCGGCGTATATCGCGCACCCACGATTTTCCCCTTATTTCAAGGGGAAAAAAGTGCGCGGTATGCGCCAATAAATATGGTAAATTACAATCTAAATGTCTCTGAGTCCCTGCATACCTGTACATCATATTAACAACTCTTTATATCTATTTATCTATACAGATGAGCATCAAAATAAACTCTCCAATGACCGAATATTAACTGGCTGTTTGGCAATACATAGTGGAAGTCTGTGCTTCGTTACCTGGGGTCCTTGTATGTGCAGTCTTTGGCTCTCGGTCCTCATGGTTCCATCTGGTGCATGTCTGCGCTGCCCTCTCTTATCAGTTATATGCAATATCTGTTTTTTTATAATTTTGTAAGTATGACATATGATCTGTTTATGCCATGAATAGATGCATGAATGCACTTTTCTTTTGCTCTATATGCATTTTTATGTTACTATATTACTAATATGATATATTTATATTGTAGAACTACCTCTGAAGAAGGACTATAATTAGTCTGAAACATGAAAGGTGTCTATACCACTATGTACAACAGCTAGTCCACCAGTATCCATGGGCAGTATGTGCCAGACAGCAGAATGCGTTATTTTGGGTATTGGGTATCATGATCTTATATTCACGATTGCATTAATACTAAATGATGTTCATCATTGATTTGTACTATTTTATCATGTTGTTATAATAAAATATATATTTTTTACCAACATTTTGGTCTGCCTGTCAATAAATCCATGAGGAGCTTTATCGTGCTTTATGCACCAGGTGTTTTTTTGTTTTTGTTTCATTTCATGGTTATTACTATAATTGTGTCATGCGGGAGAATTGTAAAGTACACTTGATAAAACTATTGATCAGCTTAATGTACCATGAGCTAAAGGTAGGGTTCTTCCATGGTAAAAAAAAAAAAGATGAGGAAGGCTGGACTAGAGACAACTGTTGATCCGGAAGCAAGAGAAACCATTTGAAACACAATCTTTACCTTGACTCACCAGAGTAAAATCTTTCCTTCTACAAGTGTAAATAAGCTAAAATGCATTTTCGAAAGTGGTTTACACTGATTGATGTAATACCTGATTTTGAGTGGATGATGTATTTCCCCGTTGATACAGTTACCGGTATTCCCCTGCTGGTCCCATTGTATAAAGCAAACAGGACAGCTGGTAAGTGCTGTAAAATAGTCAGTGAAGGATTTATTCTCATGTTAACAAGCAAAGGGTTTTTCCTTTTTAGCAAATGGTCCTCTATTCTAATAAATACTTTATTTATAACTGAATTTTAAAGTATCTTGAAGAGGAAAGAGATATAAAAGGCTTGACCATCTCAAAATTCAGTTTTTGATATAAATCCAAATATCATTTTTTTTTTAATTAGTTATATAGTTTATCCCAAAAAAAGAAGTACTGTAGGCTTTCTTACTTGTAGAAGGTGGGATGTGAAACCTAAACCAAACTATTGTTGGTATACACACTTTGCGTAAGGCTTACGTCTGGCGTAAAGTAACCCGTGCTATATGAGGCGCAGCTAATGCAAAGGTATGGGCCAGGGAACGACGCCGTTGAATTTTACGTTGTTTATGCCGTTTACATAGTACGTGAATAGGGCTGGCCATAGGTTACGTTCATACGTCGTAAACATTGCGCGCCGACGTCACTTAGGCATTCTATCCGACGTTCGTTCAGCCCATCATTTAGATGGGGTCATGGATCATTATACTAAAACACGCCCACTGCCTAGCTACTTTGAATTACGTGGACTTACGCCGGCCCATTTATGCTACGCCGCCGTAACTTAGGGAGCAAGTGCTTTGTAAATACAGCACTTGCCTCTCTAAGTTGCGGCGGCGTAGCGTAAAGAAGATACGCTACGCCGATCTAAAGATACGCCCGGGTACGTGAATCCGGGCCAAAATATGTAAAGGTTACTTAAATTAGAATACACAGGATCTGCTATCCTGTGGCAGGATAGTACGTGAAAGTTTTAAAAATGTATCTTGCTTTCCCATTAGGCCTCATTCACATCTGAGCATTTGTAGAGTGAAACTTGAAAATGCTCAACATTCAAAATACAGTATGAGTTTGTTTTGAGCTACAAGACCAGAAGACCTAAGTAAAATAATGAGGTGGGCAACTACATGGCAAATGAGGTTTAATGTTGAAAAATGTAAGGTAATGCATTCACGTGCCACAAATATGAAGTTACTCGCTAGGGGGCGAACCTCTGTCGAGAATTTAGGATGGATAAGGACCTGGGGGTCCTAGTAGATGACAGGCTCTGTGATGCCTTGCACTGCCAGGCCGTTTCAAGTAAAGCCAAGAGAATATTAACATGCATTAAAAAATTTACTCCAGAGATAAAACAATAATTTTCCCATTGTACAAGATTCTGGTCCGGCCGCATCTGGAGTATGTCGTCCAGTTCTGAACATCAGTCCTCAGGAGGTATGTGCTGGAACAGGAAAGAGTTCAGAGAAGAGAAACAAAGCTAATAAAGGGACTGGAGGACCTCCAGCTATGAGGAATGACTACAAGCATTGAATTTATTCTCTCTGGAGAGGAGGCACTTGAGAGGGGATATGATAACCCTTTGCCAGACATCCCAAGTCTCCCACGAAGTTTGGGAGTCTCCGGAATTTCACCTGCGGCTTCCTGCACAATATCCCGGCTGCAGAGCCAATACACCCTGTGACACTCTGCCAGGGGAGGGGGTGGCACCTCCCTGAAATTAGTTTGCCACCTCCCTGAAATTCGTTTTTGCAGGTTGGGATGTCTGCTTTGCTACATTTCTTCATAATATCGCTGTTCCTAACTGTGACATGGACACTGAAGCAGCACTGAAGTCATATCATATCATTACAAATTTCACAGATGTAGTGCTGAAATAATGGTTGAAATCAGGCTTAAAATCACACTACTAAATTGTAACCAGTGTGACCACAGGCTTTTACTCAGTTGCTACTCGTATTGCAAGACAACGCTTGTTTATCAAGTTAAAATTTAGAAAATTATTTTACTTTGTAAAGCACTTGCAGACCAAGTTACTCGTAAACCAAGGTTTTACTATACCTTAATGGTAACCGTAGCATAGGGAAAAAACTTTTCAGGGAAAGGAAGTTTAAAAAGACACACGGACATTCACTGAAATCTGAAAAGAAGCGGTTGAACCGTAATCTGCATAGAGGTTTTTTACTGTCAGAGGGGTGAGGATGTGGAATTCTCTTCCACAAGCAGTGGTGTCAGCAGGGAGTGTCGATAGTTTCAAAAAAACTATTAGATGGGTGTAAGGTAAACCACATTTCTAGCACCAAAAGGCCATTGCAGATTCCTAATCATGCTTGTGCAGACGTGCACATTGCACATGTGCTAATATTATTGAGCAAAAAGACCAATTTTACTTAAGCAGTGCTAGCTCATCGCACACATATTTGTGCGCATGCGCGAATCTTTACGTGATGGCAAATTTGTGCACAACGAGCACGTGCACATACCAATTAGCACTTGCCACCCAGTGTCCTATTTAAACAGATTCCTCACTGTGAGCAGTCGTTGAATGGTCTTCAGCTTGTTTCGGTGTTCCCAAGACCTGATCTGATGTACCTGCTTACTTGTGTATGACCCAGCTTTCCTTTGGTCTCTCTGCTCTTGCTCTGCTTTGTTACCTACTATTCCGACCTTGACTTGCTTACAGGATCTGATCTGCCTGCTAACTCTGTACCGTCTTGCCTGGCTGTTAACTACCTTGGCCTATCCCCTGGACTTGCTTTGCCTGCTGATTCGGTGCCTTGTTGCCCAGTTGACACTGACTGCTGCTCGTGGTCTTCTAGTTTTGTTTCTGTCCCAAGCTCTGTTGCCAAGCTGATCCTGTATCCTGTTCCGAGGACTGCGACTACCAACTCTACTCAGAGTGGACATCACCAGCTAGCTGCTACGGCACTCATGTCACTCCTTGCCTTTACACTTTCTGCCTTAACAGACACATACACTGACCCCCCCCTTACCTGACACATACACTGGCCCCTCTTACCTGAAACATACACTGACCCCCCCTTACCTGACACATACACTGACCCCCCTTACCTGACACATACACTGACCCCCCCCCTTACCTGACACATACACTGACCCCCCCCTTACCTGACACATACACTGACCCCCCTTACATGACACATACACTGACTCCCCTTACCTGTCACATACACTGATCCCCCTTACCTGACACATACACTGACCCCCCCTTACCTGACACATACACTGACCCCCCCTTACCTGACACATACACTGACCCCCCTTACCTGACACATACACTGACCCCCCTTACCTGACACATACACTTATCCCCTTACCTGACACATACACTGATCCTCCTTACCTGACACATACACTGACCCCCCTTACCTGACACATACACTGACCCACCTTACCTGACACATACACTGACCCACCTTACCTGACACATACACTGACCCCCCTTACCTGACACATACACTGACCCCCCTTACCTGACACATACACTGACCCCATTACCTGACACATACACTGACCCCCTTACCTGACACATAAACTGACCCCCCTTACCTGACACATACACTGACCCCCCTTACCTGACACATACACTGACCCCCCTTACCTGACACATACACTGACCCCCCTTACCTGACACATACACTGACCCCCCCCTTTACCTGACACATACACTGACCCCCCCCTTACCTGACACATACACAAAACTTCTCCTCTCTCCCTCCCTCCCCAGAGACTCCTCCGCACCTACCTCCCGACCACACTGATCACTGGGGTTGCTCCTTCCCATCACCCGCACCAGGTACGCAGCACTAACTACGAGCAGAGCCTGAGAGCCGTAGGAGAGCGGAGCAGCCACATCCCCCTGTCACATGGCACACGGAGGAAGTGCAGGAGCTATGATGGGTTCAGGGCTGATCACAGGGGGGATAGAGGGCGATGTCCAATGCCGTACGATGTGTGCTCAGCGTGGAGGAGGGAGGAGACTGTCCCTGATGAGCTACGCTCCGGGGTGCTGGCGGCACTGCTTGACATGTTAGGGCGCTGGTGGATTGTGTGGAAGCTCTGTGGAGGACAGTGCGGTACTGGGCTGGAGTGTAATAACCAGCGGCCGGGCGCCCTAGGCGGCAGTGCGCTCCTAGGCGGTCGACTAATCTGCCTAGTGGTAGTGCCGGCCCTGCATACAAACAGATTGAACTGGATGGACTGGTGTCTTTTTTTAAACCTTACTACTATGTAACTGTGTAACAAGTGTCAAGTGTTTTTGGCACCGATAAACTCCAAAAAACATGCAAAACTACACATATTGCTATTTTTTTTCACTCATAATAGCTTAACCACTTGAGACCCACGCTATTGACAAAAGACGTCAACAGCGCGGCTCTCAAGTGCCAAGTTGACGTCTTTGGACGTGATTTAAAGTGCATTACCCACCCGTGGGTAAACACTATCCTGCCGCATCGTTGAAGAGCCGATGCATGTACCTGGCGGCCGCGATGTCCATCGGGTACATGCGATCGGCGGGAACACAAGCAGATGACAGCAGGGACATGGAGCTTTGTGTGTAAACACAGAGCTCCACGTGCTGTCAGAGGAGAGGAGACCGATCTGTATACCTTGTACATAGGGAGACAGCATTGGTCACCTCCCCCAGTCACCCCCCCCCCCCACACAGTTAGAACACACCCAGGATACGCATTTAACCCCTTCCCCACCCCCTATTGTTAACCCCTTCCCTGCCAGTCACATTTATACAGTAATTAGTGCATTTTTATAGCACTGATCGCTGTATAAATGTGAATGGTCCCAAATGTGTGTCAAAAGTGTCTGATATGTCCGCCGCAATAATCACGGTCCCAATAAAAATCGCAGATCGCCGCCATTACTAGTAAAAAAACAAATAATAAAAAAAAAAAATCATAGTTCTGTTCCCCATTTTGTAGGCGCTATAACTTTTGCGCAAACCAGTCGCTTTTTGTGATTTTAATTTTTTTTACAAAAATACGTCGAAAAATACGTATCGGCCTTAACTGAGAATTATTTTTTTTTTAAATTGGGTTATTTATTATAGCAACAAGTAAAAAAAATATATATATATATATATTTTAAATTGTCGCTCTTTTTTTGTTTATAGCGCAAAAAAAAACGCAGAGGTGATCAAATACCACCAAAATAAAGCTCTATTTGTGGGGAAAAAAAAAGGATGTCAATTTTGTTTGGGAGCCACGTTGCACGACCGCGCAAATGTCAGTTAAAGCGACGCAGTGCCGGAAGCTGAAATTTCGCCTGGGAACAAAGGGGGTTTATGTGCCCAGTAAGCAAGTGGTTAAAATACTTTATATAACATTTTTTTAAAACAATGCTCACAACAATGCACAAAAATGCCAATACGAACGCTTGCAAAACAACCAAAGACGCTTAGCCCAAATGTGAATGCAGCCTTAATCTAAAGTTCATTAATATAATATGAAAATGATCATTTCATTAAAGGACTTGGTGTACGTGTGATGACAAGGCATTCAGATCACATTGGCGCTGTACGTTTAGAAGGTAAAGGAGACTTGAATTCTTCAGTATGATAAAACAAGGGATTTTCTCAGTGCTGAGCTGAAACGCTTCACTTATCCTGGGGTTTAATAGGTCACATTGATAGGAGCTGAAGAAACTGATCTGCTCTTGCTGCCTGTCAGTTTTGCAGCATGTGAAATGGTTTTCAGTATGCCTTTGATCTCTTATTACATTTGTTCCATAAAACATGATGTCATATATTTAGCTCATGTCCTGCAATGGGTTTCAGCTTTACCGTCATGCAGAAATAAATAGACTGCTCTCTCTCACTTGTCAAAGACTCTACTATACAGGGGAAATGAAATAAACAGTATTTTGTGCAGAATATTTTGCTACATTAGTTACTGCTATTATATTTTTTGAGATAAAGTGAAGGGAAGAAGAGAGAGAGAAAAAAAAGAAACTGAAGGGAAAGGGAATTAAAAGGGAAAGGACATTTTTAATTACCTGCTCATGAAAAAAGAGTGGATGGGAATGAAGGACATGGTTGTCAAGTACCACCAGGCCTGGAGCTACCAATAGACGAGGTAGGCGCTGGCCTAGAGCACACATGAGTCAGGGTGCCCGCACCGGTGCAACCCGCACTGAGTACAGGCTCAGTGAAAGCCTGCTGCCTGACACAGAAATGTCCCACACAGCTACGACACCTGACACTTCCAGGACGTTGTAATGTACAGGATGTTTGATCATTGTACTGTTTTGTGATAGAACTCCCTCACTATCACTGCACCCTCCACACCTTCTCCTATTACACCACCAGGTGGCAGCGCTGTGCGAAAGTAGACAGAGACAAGCCCCTCACATGTCGCCGATTCTCTGTCTCCTCCCATGCTGTGCTCTGTGTTCCCGGTGGCGGTAGTCGGTGTTGGCAGAGACAGGCGGAAGGAGGACAGGGTGGAGCAGGAGGACACAGGACTGTACCAGGCTGCTGAGGAATGGGCCTCCTTCTCCCTATATAGTGCATGACAACCTTCCTTCCATTCATTTCCAGCACCATCCTGGGGTGACCATGGCTGATAATCTCAAAGAAGCCCAGGCATGATGGGATCTGTAGTCCTGGGAGCTCTTCTCTTCATACTGTATACTGCGGTATCCTATCCACATTGATATGCCTTTTTGTGCTGCGTGATGTTAGGTCACCACCTCCACCGTATAAATGGGCAGAACAAAGCGAGTGGAGTCAGGGGCCAAGATAGGGGCGGCAAAATTAAGATTCACCTATTGTGTCAAAAATCCTTGCACCAGCACTGAGTACCAGAGGGGATACGAGGGGAGGACATAAGAGGGGAGAAGAGGGTAAACAGAGAGGAAAGGGGAGATGTGAAAGGAGAGGGGGGGCAGAGAGTAATTGTAGAAGAGAGCAAAAGTAGAGGAGAGGAACTAGGAGCAGAAAGGTGGAAAGCAAGACGAGCAGGGGAGATATAACAGTAGAGGAGGGTAAAGGAGGGAACAGAGAACAGATTGAAGGGCCGAGAGAGGAGGAGAGGTAAGTGGAGGTGTAAAAGTGGAGGACAGAAAAGGGAAGAAGAGGAAAGTAAAGAAGAGATGTAAAAGGAGAGGAGAGTGAAGTGGGGAGCAGAGAGAAGAAAGGGTAGAGAGAAGAGAATTGTAAAGGAGGAAACAGAGAGGACAAGGGAGAGCAGAGAGAACAGGAAAGTAAAGAAGAGATGTAAAAGGAGACAAGACGAAAGGGGGAGCAATGCATAGAGGAGAGAGAAGAGCAGAGAGAGGAGGAGAGGAGAGATGGAAACAGAGAGGAGAAGGGAAGGCAGAGAGAAGAGAAATAAAAAAGAGACGTAAAAGGAGACAAGAGGAAAGGGGGAGTGTAGAGGAGAGGGAGGTGCAAAGAGAAGAAGAGATGGAAGGGGAGATGTAAAAGAGGAGGACAGGAACATGGAAAGACAAGGAGAGAAGTGGAAAGTAAAGAAGAGATATAAAAGGAGATGAGAGGAAAGGGGAGTGTAGAGGAGAGGGAAGAGCAGAGAAAAGAGGAGAGGGAAGTGATCATTTAAAAGGAGAGGGGAATGAGGTGGGGAGCAGAGAGGAGATGAGAGGAAAGAGAGAAGAGGATAGGAAAGAGGAGATATAAAAATTGAGAAGAGGAAAGAACGAAACAGAAAGTAGTGGGAGGGCAGAGAGAAAGGGAAAGCATAGAAGAAATGTAAAAGGATAGGAGAGGAAAGGGGGTTCAGAGAGGAGAGGAGAGGGCAGAAAGAGTAGGAGATGTAAAAGTGGAGGAGAGGAAAGGGGGGAGAAAAGGAAAAAAGAGCAGAGGTTAAAGGAAGAGAGGGGAGGGAGGAAAGCATAGGAAAGGGGGAAGAGGGAAAAGAGGGGATGCAAAAGTAGAAGAGAGGAAATGGAGAAACAAAGAGGAGGGGGGGAGAGGAGAGAAAAAAAAAAGAGAAAACAGTGAAGAGAGGAGATAAGAGAGGGAATGGAATGGAACTAACAAGTGTAGTGCCTGGTTACTTTTCAGAACCCGGTGCTAGGAAGGGGGTCAGAGAGTTGAGTGACTCTGACCAGGTCGATTTGTTTAAATTTGGAGCCTCTGTCCCATCTTTGGCTGTGCTGTGGGCTCATGCTGAAGTTTCTGAGGTGCTGGTCACACTTCAGGCTGACAGGTGGTGGTAGCAGCAGCGGAGTCAAGGGTTTGGATGCTTCTTCCCGGGAGCCTATTACGGGGAGGCTTCTTCGCTGTGCATGCTAGGGAGGGGTATTATATGGGGCAGACGCCATTGTCTTGGGTCTTCTTCCTGTGTGGCGCCCCACCTTCAGGGTAGCCATTTCACAGCACCCCTGCAAATGGACTTTCGGGCGGGAGTGTGCGTGCTACACAGTGATCCTGGTTCCGGGACCACGTTGGCCCGGAGTATCTGATCTGCTGCTGGGGCCCAGTAAACGACTGGGTCCCCAATCTGCTGAGGTCCTGAGATGTCCGTCCTGTTGGAGGAAGCTGTCCGATGGAGAGTCTCTGCCGAGGAGTGCCAAGAGAGGCACGGGGGACCCATCCACAGGGGACCAGGAAAACCGGGTTGGTCGCCTATCAGTCTGTAACCTAACCAAAACTACCTAAAGGAGATCTGGGTGTTGAATCTAATAGAAAGGATTCTGCACCACTGTGTTTCTTCAACCATTGGGAGGGTCTGTGGCAGAGACTTAGCCCCAAGTTCCGAGTGACATTCTGGCTGCCAGGCTTGTGAGAGAGGCCTGTCCAGGTGCGCTATACCCATTCCGACTGGAGTGGCAAAGTAAAGTGTCGTTGGAAGCAGGATTGTTTCCCATCTACATACATCTGAATCTGTTGTTCACGATTTCTGCTATCCCTTCACCTTTTAATTGTTTAATCATTTTTACCCAGCTGGGTAATAAAAGCACAGAAAAGACACCTGTTTGAGTGGACATTCCATTTACTACAACTCTCATCATGTACCCTAGGCGGTGGAGATACAGAGGTAACATGCCACCCAAAACAAACCAGACAGCTCGCCTTCGGGGGTAGTGCTATGCTCGTAAGAAAAAAAACACTTATGATTGCATTGTAAGGATTACAATGATTTACACATTGCTCTATAACTGTGTGTTAAAACCCAACACATATTCCCATATTTATATTCATATGACCTGCCTCCAATTCAAGCATTGGTTCATTACTTGATGACTATTGTTTTAACTTTTTCGAGGAATGTCTGTAGCAATAAAGAATGCCATCATCTCTTGAATATATTAATTATTTATGATTTTATGCTTCAGTGGAAAAAATGCAAGATCCCTACGACACATACCAAGAATTTACTTCATGGCCAAACAAGCAAGCTCCCTGCTGGTGAGTGGAATGTACTATTAAGATGAATGTATGAGATGAATCTCAACAATTCCTGATGCGTTGTGAATCAGAATCACCTAATCTGAAAATAATATATTTCACAAGCAATTTTAGTGTGTGCTATTATTTTGTTTAAGGCTCAGGAAAAGAGAATGAGTATCACACAGTGTACATTTAGAATATACGTTTTAGAAATAGTACAGCCGGAATGATCAGAAGTGCATAATTTAGCAAACATTGTAGTTAACATTCAAAGAAAATATTGTCTAAAATAAATAAAAATAAAGTGTTTGTAAACCCTTATATATACCCATTGGCCCCTGGTTTATACACAGAAATATATCAACTCCTCCTACATAAGCTGTACCTGTTTATCTGCAGTTTTCTCTACATTTATTCAGAGTCCAGTATTTATAAAGCTTGTCTGTGCTGTCAGAAAACAGTGGGGCGGAGAGCTGAAATTACACGCTGCAGAACTCAGTCCGAAGAGCTCTAAGCCCTGATTGGAGTGAAGGAATACACCTTCCTTCACACAGCACACAGGAACAGAGCTGAGGCTGTCAATTACCGGCTGTGTGTTGGAGGTCCCTCCCCTGTCACCTTTTTTCTCATGGTGTCGTGAAATTTTGTCAGAAGTGACTCATGCAGATAGCAGAGGAATGGGGCAGCAGATAGATTTGACACTTAGTGCTCTGGATTGAGACAAGTTTACATATGCTTTCTTCATATTTCATGTCTGCTGTTTACAATCACTTAAAAGTGACACAAAAAAAAAACAGAAAGTTCCCTGCAGGAGAAAAGGTCAAATATTCACCTCTCTGATGGAGCGTCTCCTACATCTTGCCACAAGCTCCATCACTCTCTTCATTTAAAAACAGGGGTGAACATAGGCGCTAGATATGGTGATAACATACAATTATAAAACAACTGGAATATAAGTATACATAAAATGTGTGTGTGAGTAAGCACACATAATAGTAAAACATTTGTTAAAACATAATGTCCATGAATAATCCGAGATTTTGTATAAGATCTAGAGGAAGCTCCCTTAGGCCTCGTACACACGATTTGAACAAATCTGTCTGCTTGGATTTTGGTTTGCTCGCATGTACACACGAGCAACCGAAAATCCCCGCCAGCAGACAGCGCGTTGACGCCGCCACGTCACCGCACCAGGAAGTAAAACACTTCCGCGCATGCGTCGAAACCATTCGGCGCGTGTGCGAGAAGACATGTCTGCTGGTTCGCGTACTAACCAGCAGACATGTCGGGCGGACGGGTTCCCAGCCGACAGATTGGTAAGCATGCTTTCCAAGCTGTCGGGTGGCCAAATCCGTCGGCTCGCCCGTACACACGATCGAATCTGTCTGCTGAAACGGTCAAGCAGACCGTTTCCAGCAGACAGATTTGATCGTGTGTACGAGGCCTTAGAGTAAAGCGATAGACTCTGTGTAGAAATGGGAACAGAAGGGGCGCCAGACTGAGTGCAGTATAAATCATATATTTAATAAAAACAAGTAGTAACAAACATGTTAAATTAGATAATAAGTTCAATATGTGGTGAAAATTGCCAGTCTTGGAGTCTCATAAAGATCCTATTTGGCATCCTGTTGTCCCTTTGCAGCCTGGGGCACTGGTACCATCTTACAGGGATGGGGGCTACCAGGAAGCATGAAATGGAACAGGTCGTGACGTGGGACAGGAATGTGAGCCAAATAGGATGTTTATGAGACTCCAGACTGGCGATTTTCACCACATATTGAACTCATCTAATTTAACCTATGAGTTACTACTTGTTTTTATTAAATATATGATTTATACTGCACTCAGTCTGATGCCCCTTCGTTCCCAACTCTTTCTCATTTGACACTTCCAGGAATGTCAGATGCCTCCACATGCTGTGGTTCCATCCTAGAATCTCTACATCATTACAGGACTCCGCACTGAGGTGGGACTGGATAATGGAACCACAGAGTGTCACAATAGACATAGAAGATACTCTCAGAAGTGTCTATAAACAATGGTCTGCCTGTGATTGGAACACCTGGAAGGAAGGCCTGCTGGAAAAGACATAGAAGGCCATAGGCAACCATGGCCAAAATGCTGCACCAAATTACAACATTGTCTTACCAAAACTAACCAAGACCCTTAATGTGTATTCCAATCCCTGCAGGTGAGTGCCCACTTTTACGCCCACTAATTGAAGAGAATTTAACATACACTATGTTATCAAAAATATTGGGACGTCTGCCTTTACAAGCACATGAACTTTAACCACTTCCATACAGGGCATTTTCACCCCCTTCCTGCCCAGACCAATTTTTAGTTTTCAGCGCTGTCGCACTTTGAATGACAATTGCGCGGTCCTGCGACGTGGCTCCCAAACAAAATTGACGCCCTTTTTTTCTCACAAATAGAGCTTTCTTTAGGTTGTATTTGATCACCTCTGCGGTTTTTTATTTTTTGCGCTATAAACAAAAGAGAGCGACAATTTAAAAAAAAAACACTATGGGCAGGATTCAGATACATTTGCGTATCTTTCCGGTGGCGTAGCTTTTCGTCTTTACGCTACGCCTCCGCAAATATTATGGGCAAGTGCCTTATTCAGAAAGCACTTGCTCCATAATATGCGGCGGCGTAGCGTAAAGTGCCCGGCGTAACAGCGTGTAATTCAAATTTCTAAAGTGGGGGCGTGATTAATGTAAATGAATCATGACCCCACGTATTTGAAGTTTTTTTTGGACAACGCATGCGCCGTCCGTGGACGTTCCCATTGCGCATGCGCGAAATCACGTCGCTTTTTGTCAATGTAAACGACGTAAACGTAACTAACGTCGAGCCCCATTCCCGAACAATTTACGCAAACGACGTAACCGACGTACAATTCTACGCTTGTCCCGACGTCCATACTTAACATTGGCTACGCCTCCTATAGCAGGGGTAACCTCACGCCGCTATAACGCTTACGCAAACGACGTAAACTACGACGGCCGGGCCGCAAGTACGTTCGGGAATTGCCGTAAATCCCTCATTTACATATTCGACGTGTAAAACGACGGAAGCGCCACCTAGCGGGCAGCGTAAAATGTACAACTAATATAATACGGTGTAACAGAATTACGCCGCTCGTATATAAGCAGAATTCCAGCGTATCTTCTTTTCTGAATAGCAAAAAAAGATACGCCGGCTATTCTTAGTATTTACGCAGCGTATCTCTTGATACGCTGACGTAAATAGTTTCTGAATCTGGCCCTATATCTTTTACTCTTTGATTTAATAAAAATCATAATTTTTTTTTTTTTTAAAAACGTTGTTGTTTTTTTTCCACAGTTTAGACCGATATGTATTCTTCTACATATTTTTGGTAAAAAAATCGCAATAAGCTTATTTGATCGGTTTGCGCAAAAGTTATAGCGTCTACAAAATAGGGAATAGAATTATGCCTATTTTTTTACTAGTAACGACGGCGATTTTTATTGTGACCGTGACATTGTGGCGGACATATCGGACACTTTTGACACATTTTTGGGAGCATTCACATTTACACAGCGATTAGCGCTATAAAACGGCACTGATTACTGTGTAAATGTGACTGGCAGCGAAGGGGTAAACACTAGCGGGTGCTGAAGGGGTTAAATATGTTCCCTAAAGTGTGTTATAACTGTGAGAGGGAGGGGGGAATCACAAGGAGGGGAGATCGATGTGTGTTCCTCTGCACTGGGAACACACATCAGTCTCCTCACCGCTGACAGGACATGGATCTATGTGTTTACACAAACAGATCCATGGTCCTGCCGTGAGTGCGGGCAGCGTCCGGAGAAAGCAAGGACGTCATATGATGTCCAGTCTGAAGGACGAGAGGTTCCCGCAACTTCATTTTAATATGGCTCGGTAGGGAAGAGGTTAATGGCATCCCAGTCTTAGTCAGTAGGATTTAATATTAAATTGGCCCACTTTTTGCGGCTATAACCACTTCCCGCCCGGCCAATAGGAGATTTACGGCCGGGAAGTGGTTATGAAATCGTGACTAGACGTTCTCAAACGTCTAGCACGATTTCAATGCCCGCGGCGCGCCCGTGGGGGCGCGCAGCGCGGGCGATCGTTGATGCGGGGTGTCAGTCTGACACCCTGCATCACCGATCTTGGTAACGAGTCTCCAGCGGAGGCTCGCTACCACGTGATCAGCCGTGTCCAATCACAGCTGATCACGATGTAAACAGGAAGAGCCGTTGATGGCTCTTCCTCACTCGCGTCTGACAGAGGAGAGCCGATCGGCGGCTTTATCAGCGCAGCCCCCCACTTGGAATGCCCACACTGGACCACCAGGGAGTGCCCACACTGGCAGGGCAAAAAAAAAAAAAAAAACGTAAATAATAAAAAAGAAAAACACAAGATAAAAAAAAAAAATACAGGTAAAAAAAAAAAAAAGATGCCAGTCAGTGCCCACACATGGGCACTGACTGGCAACCTATACATCAGTGCCACCCCTCAAAGTCCATCAGTGCCACCCCACAGTGTGCTTCAGTGCCACCCCTCCGTGCCAATGCATGCCCAGTGCCCACCTATCAGTGCCCATCTGTGCCACCCATAAGTACCCATCAGTGCCACCTATAAGTACCCATCAGTGTGCGACGAGCCAGAACCGCAGGGGCGACACGTGAGGTGCACAGTGGGCCGATGGGAGACAGCAATAATACAGTTCATCGGTTTACTCACGGTTAGCAGAAAGCCTCCCTGGGCCGGTCGCACAGAGATGGGGAAGACAGCACAAAATCCTCCGGGGCACGCTCTGTGATAGGGAAACGCCAGCCAAGATGGTGGTTGAGGTGCCCGTGATGACAGTGGTGTTTAAAGTGCTTGTGGCGGCTGGGTCCCTTGATGGTATTTGTCGTGACGCCAGTACCGTTAATGGTGGTACGACCATTTGCAGTGTTGAAGAATGAGGTAGACAGAAGTAGGATACAACTCACAATTTTTACTGTGACTGGTTTTGATTGCAATACAGACATCCAGTTAAAATACAGTATCTGGGTAGAGAGAGAATTCTGCTGATCCACTGTTAATAGGCTTTAGTAATCCTGGACTCAGGCTGTGGTTCAGTATTATGCTTGCTTGTTACTGGTCCCTTTTGAATCCAGTGACCTTGGTGAGGTTGCCGGAGGCTAAGAAATCCTTCACCCTTATGCTCAAAAAGGTCTTTGCTGCCAAAAATGGCTTTCACCTTTTGATTTAAGCAGTTCCAATCTGTCCCTTCTCTGGACTGACCTTCTCTCTCCTTGACCTTTTTCCTTCTGCACACACACACTTCCTGAACTTAACAACCGACCACAGATAACCTGAGCTGGGATAGATATCCCAGAGTGGTGCTATCCCCATCTTGTGGTGGAAAGTATGAAGCACACCTGACCAGCATATGAACAGGGATCTCACAGATGTAGAAATGCAAAATGACATGCAATATAGCAATAACAAAGAAATAATGCTTTTGCAGTTCCCACATGTCCTGAGTGGGACGCTGCATACCCCCATGGTAAAACGTGTGTGTCGACCTCGACACACTTTTGACTCGATGTTGTGTCTTCCTGTAAGATATAAGAGAAAGGGAAAAACATGCATGCATAGAAAATAACAATATAACCCCATTCTTGTACTTCTTGTATCTGCAAGTAAAATGGGTTAGGCAAACATATCTCAGGCAACAACGAAATGTGACAAAAGGTGACAAAAAGGGGTGTAGTTTTCTCTCTGAAAACTGGTGATGTATGGAAAACCAGAATAGTCCACGATGAGATGGGAAAAAGGAAAACAAAACAAAAATAACAACTCAGGAGGCTCACATGGTATGAGTCCGTTCCCTGGCCACAGGAAAATGTCAACAGACGAATATCACGGAGGCTCAGGTACGTGAAAGTCTATCTCCGGGTGCAGGCTTGAACGTTGCAAAACAGTAGGTAAGTAATCCTTTTAGAAAGTCCTTTACATGAAATAAACGTGATATCCCAAGTAAGTCTTCTCACTCTGGAACTTCATACGATGTACGGATGCACTCAACGAGGAAATGGCGGGGTTGGTAGTGTTCTTCACGGCTGCTGGTGCATGAAATCCTTAAAACGGACAGGTGGTTGTCCTCTTGTAGTCCTGTCAGATCTTCGTAGCGGCTGAGTTTCTACAGGCCTTGTTTCAAGGGAATTTGGCGTCTCTTGAGCTGTAGTAGACACTTCTTGAGATAGCTCCTCTGGTTGAAGTGCGGTTGTATTGGTCTTGGCTGGCTCACTAAGATATTGAGCCATGGTGTAAGTAACCACTGTAAAGGATCAGAGTCTAATAATGCTTTTCCAAAAGACTGTAGTGGATTCTCTGAATCAGAGGATTTTGTAGGCTCTGGTTCTATGGATTGTGTTTCCTCTTGGACAGCTTCTTCTCGAAGAGCTTCTTCTTGAGTACTTTCCTTGAGACATAACTTAAGGCGATTGCGATGTACTACACGTGATTTGTTTCCTTTAGTGATCTCATAAGTATCAGTCTCTGGATTGAGAATAGCTGTAATGGTGTAAGGTTCTCTCTCCCATTTGCTATCTAACTTACTGGTGCGATGATCGTTTTTTAACCATACATGGTCACCAATTTTGAGAGGTTCTGCTTTGGCAAATTGGTTATAATCTTTTTGTTGTTTTTCCTGAGCATGTTCCATGCGATGTCGAACAATTTCTTGTGCATCAATTAGACGTCTTTGGTGCTCACTCACCAATCAGTCTTTGGTAGAGGGTTGATTGCATCAGGCACTTGTACGCCCAAAGTATGGTCAGCAGGTAGTTTACATTGTCGGCCAAACATGAGATAGTAAGGTGTATACCCAGTAGAACAGTGAATGGTGTTATTGTAGGTGTACATCAATTGAGGCAATAGAGTAGGCCAATCACTTCTTGTAGCAGGTTGGGTACTGCTCTTAACATCTCAATTAAAGTCTGGTTCTTTTTCTCGCAGAGTCCGTTTCCTTGGGGTGGTAGGCTGTGGTCCTGACTTTCTGGCAATTGTGAAGTTGTACACAGTTCTTTGAAGAGTTGCGACTCAAAGGCAGATCCTGATCTGTAAGGATTCTTTATGGGCATCCATACGGCAAAAGGAAATATTTCCAGAAGGCATCTGCAGTCGTTTTAGCGGTCAAGTCCTTGACAGGTACGGCTACAACAAATTTGGTATAATGATCAATGATGGTCATCATGGCGTATGTGTAAACCTGAGCGACTTGGTTCCAGCTTCACATGGTCAATTGCAACTACTTTCTAGCGGTGTTCGTTCGGCTTACAATG